>BDUI01000078.1:147685-176096 GCA_002335545.1 Apodemus speciosus
TCTCTCTCTCTCTCTCTCTCTCTCTCTCTCTTTCCTTTTCTGACAGTGACTCCTTGGCCAAGAGCTCACCAAGTAGCCTAGGCTAGCTTTACAGCAAGCCCCAGGGATCTTCCAGTCTCTGTCCTGCCTACTGCAGGGATTACAAACCATTTCACCACACTGTCAAACAAAACAAAACAAAACACACACACACACACACACATACATACACACACATACACACACACACACACACACACACACACACACACACACACACACACACACACACATGCCTGAGTTCTGTGAAAGGTCCTCATGACTGCAGTGTAAACTTACTGAGTGGAATATCACCCTAGTGCCTCATTAATACCTTACATGTTACAGTTGAGCTGATGAAACACATATTAAAGTGGAATGCATTTCATAGTTTCAAAGGTTGTAACATAGATCTGTAGTTAAAAGATTATTGGGCCAAGTTGAAGTGATAAATTGTGTGCCATGTTTAACCATTTGTCAGTCCTTACCTATGAAGTGAACCATTTACTCTCTTTGGAATCATGTCCCTCTTCTGCAAAATGAACATGATTACACCTATCCTATTAGGATGATAAAGTGTAGTAGTATACACAGCTTTGAATCCCACATGATTTTCTCATGATACTATGACTATACTGCTGGTTTCAGGTAAGATATTCCAAATTCTTCTTGTAGTTATTCAGTTATTTTGTGTCCAGGTCACAGGACCGCCTTCCCTTTTATGTGATGGGGAATGTGTTGGGGTTGGTCTTATGCATTGTGTATTCAGATGCTGATTTCTGCACCCCAAGATCTAGTCACAGTCTGCACATGGACATTGTCATGAATATGGGAGATTCTCCTGTATCAGTCTGGTGTAAGGAATGCTCCCTGATTGATTATCTTTGATTAATTAATAAGAGGCTGAACAGCCAATGACTGGACAGAGGAGACAAAAAGCTGGACTTCCGATCCCAGCTAGGGAATTGAAGGAGAACCAAGAGGAAAGAGACAGGTGAGGGTCTAGGAGAAGGGCCATGAGGTGGAGGAGGAAGATGGTCACCATGAGATCAGGCAATCGGAGGAGTCACTAAGGGAGTCCTCCATGAGGACAGAGAACTACAGCAGAGCGATCCAAGAAGAGACTGAGTGCAAGTCACTTGAGGTGTGTGGCTGGGAAGTACCCCAGAGGATTAGGAATATCTGCACAGTTATTGTGCTTGAAGCTGGTTGAATAAATCAATAGATCTCCATCTCAATTATGTGGGAGCTAGCCGGGTTGGAAAAAACTGCCGCTTTTAAATTTCATCCTATGGGGACCTGTTACTACTTCTGTATTCCACAGATAAACTAAAGCTCACTCCCTCACAAAACACACACTACCTTACCTTTCAACATGAATTCTACATATTTATATGTGTCGCAATATTCACATATTACATCAGATTAGTTGTTTCCAGACAAACATCACATTCCTGTATGTGACACTGGTTTTAGTATGAGCTTCTTTAATCTCTGTAGTTTTGCTTATTTACAATTTAAAAACGTCGTGATTGATTTATGTGCTTTTAAAATAATACAACAATTTTAACAGATTCTTCTCTATATCCTTAGGGTTTGAGGGTAGCAGTGATGTTCAGTAAGAATTGGTATTTGGTTTTAATGTTGAAAGATATCTGGGAGGAAAGGAAATGCATAGAATTAATTGAGCTTAGTCTTGGTAAATATCTTTTATACATATTTTTGTCAGGATTTTAACCCTTCATTAAAAGGCCTTTCTGGAATTACAACTATAAAATAAAGATTAATTTCTTCTAATATCTCATAGAATTGACGGTAGCTGTTTGAATGAAATCACGAACTAAAGCAGAGCGAGCCACAGATGAGTTTCAGAGAATGGTTCTTTGCCCACACGAATTCTGGACTTCTCTTGTCAAAAATAGAAACTCTCCATCACATGCAACCCAGACTACAGAAGAGAAAGGAGAAGACGCCATTTCTGTCACTTCAAGCAAAGTGATAAAGATTGAAGGGTCCTTGGCTTGACAGACACAGCTGCCTAGCCTCCAACAAAGAGCAAAAATGATGCTTGAATGATCAGTGTCATGTTACAGCGTCTGGACTGGAGGCTGGCGGAGTACTGACCGGTCCACTTGCCGAACCTATAGTTTATTAATGAAAACTTGAAGAAAAGTCTCAAGAAGATGCAAGTAGCTCATTCCTTGTTACCCTTTAAACTAGTCTCTTCCAAAGTCTTTTAACAATTATGGCAGCACTCAGAAATCTTGCTTACAAGGCTAACTAGAAAACAAAGTCATTTATTATATATAAAGTATTAATAATACCTCAAAAATCAAAGTATTAGAAGATCAAAAATATATGTATGGCATTCTCTAAGGACATTTTAAACATAAAATATAAATTTAAACATAAAATGGTGGCACACACACCTTGACCTTTTTTTTAATATGCATGTACTAATCTCCATTTACATAAAATATTCTCTTAGGCCTTTATTCTATTAATTCTCAGTATGTGGGCTACTACACTAATACATTATTTACAAGATAAAAAAAAAAAAAAAAGCCTGCCCAGGGAGGCTTTGCAGGCGTGGCTGCTGTGTCACATGTGTGTCGATAGGTGGCAGAGAGGAGAGAGGTTATTTCTACACTCAGTGTTCTGATCTATGACCATCTGAATGATCAGCAGGCTAACATTCCCTGAAAAAGCTAGTCCATTAGTCTGGCCCCAGGGGTCCCTGACAGGGAGCCAGCCTGAGATGACCTCTAGTCTAGCATCTCACAGTCCTGATGGTGTACAAAGTGCCTGAGATGGACAGCCTGGGGTCATAAGGCCAGTTCTGAGATGACCCTAGACATTCAGAGACCCCGGGGCACCACTAAGAGGGTGGTAGAGAAATTGAAGAGAAAGAGAAAGAGAAGGACTTGAGACGGAAAAGGAAGAACAATGAAGAGAGGCAGAACTGGAGACGAATGTGAACAGTTGGTGATGCTTCCTGGGACCATGGTGGGGTCCTGGCCGGTGCTTCCATGAAGAAACACATCTGGGTCAGCGGTCCTGCAGCACCAGGGGTCTGTTACTACCAAAGGCCAGGGGACAGTACTGGTCTGGGCTGCTGCCTGGGGAGCCGGGAGAGCAGGTCCCGGCAAATGGCAGGAGTTGCGAGAGAGTAGGCAATGAGCATGGGAGAATGACCTTGACCACTTGCCTCCTGTGCGGTGGCATGGATGAAATAGTGATGCTCTCCTTCCGACTCACTGCCTGTGGCAGACAGGAGATTCACCTTTGCGGTGGTCATGAGAGAAAGAGAGGTCTCCTCCTTGGCAGCAGCAGCACTGAGGGGTGGGGGGTGGGGGAGCACCGGAGGGCTGGCTCTGGATGTGGGGTTTGCGGGTGAGTCAGCCCCGAGGGCCTGAGCACAGGAGATCCAGACCTGCCTCTTGTCTGCTGGGTCTGTGGTACTGACGAAGGAGAGAGACTCATCCCTGGCCATCTATGACATGTGACAGAGCTGGCCCCGGAATCGTGAGAATGGGAGAACTGTCCCTGCCCCTCACTGGCTGCAACACATGGAAGACTGCACCTTGGCTGAGCACAGCAGGGTAGAGCCGGCCCTGTTTGCAGCCGATGGCGATGAGCTGGCCCTGGGGATGTGAGGGTGAGAGAGTTGGCCAGCTCAGGTACCACGCAGGTCCAGATCCAGGCCTTTTAATTGACGTACTCCAACTTTTATCCCCATCGATGAACTGCTGCAGTGCATGAAGGGGCCAGTTGTACAGACCCAAAATTACAGGCTCTCCATGACACAGGGCAACAGCAGGATATCGGAGAGGAGTCCCAGTGAGGATCCAGGATTGATAGAATAGCAGAAGCCAGAGGCCTCGGACCAGACGAACAAGTAATTGCAAAAGTAGAGAAGTACAGATGGACAGAAGGTACACTGTGGGACACGCTGTGATACACTGCAGCTTCTACACGAGTTTTTTTCTTTGTTAGGGGGAGGTGGCAAGGATGGTACGGGGGCGAGGGAGATGAGTAGGATTGGTGAGTAGGCCTGGGGTGCATGACATGAAACTCACAAAGTCCCAATAAAAACTAAAAAAGAAAAAAAAAAAAGAAAAAAAAAGCAATAAACAAATGAGCTTAACTATAGGCAGAGATTTCTGGGTGACATAGAAAGTCAGATATTTGTAAAATATATGTATTACTGACTCCTTATTTAATAGAAATATTTTGTTTAATATCGTTGGACATTATTTCCAAATAGCTGAAATATTGTTGTTAAAAAAGTAGTCTTGTATTCCTGTTTTAATAAGATTAGAATAAAAAATCAGAATAACTATAGCAATATATGAAATAAAAATAAATATATCTCATATGTCTGAAGTAAAATAAATATGTATTTCATATATATGTATATATATAAAATAAAGTGTTAAATTGAGTTATTGAGAGCTTATGAAATTTTCTTCCCGGATGAATAGGGTAACGGGGGTGGGGTGGGGGAGGGAAAAAGACATATGGGACATTGGGGGGGAGCGGGGAAACCAGGAAAAGGGAAATGAAATGTAAATAAAGAATATATCCAAATTAAAAAAAAAAAGAAATTTTCTTCCCTTAAGGTTTTGTTATATAAAAGAACTGGCCATCTGGCTTGGAAATGTTAGGCACAGAAGATGGTGTGACAAAGCTTCTGTTTTTTTTCCCCTCTTAATTTTATGAAAGCATTTGAGAGAGCTGAAATGTCATCGAGATAGTCACCACTGCACAGAGAAAGAGAAAATGCGAGAAGGTTTCTAGAACCTCACTCCCACCCTAGGGTGACTGTGACACAGTCAGAGGCATAGTTTGTTGATAGATCCCTGAGGAGATTTTCTTTGACACTCTTTATATAAAGTTCTCGCGGGCTCATTCCATCTGACACTAAGATCAAACGGCTCAGTCCCTCCCTATAGGAACACACTGGTCTAGCTGGAGAGAAGAGACAAAGTGAGGAAAATAAGATATAAACAGCATGGAGCAGAAGCTCACGAGAGATTCACAGGCAGGAGGCTACTGAAGAAAGTGCTCAGGGAAGGGGAAAAAGACAACTTAGTTTTGGCAAATGACTAAAAGTTCAGCATGAGGCTCAGTGGATCAGAATGAGGAATGGAGGGGCCTCCAGGGCAGAGGAACACTGTCTTTGAGATACTTGACAGGTGGCCAAGGCAGTGCACATACATATTGTAAACATAGATCCAAATTGATCCTGAAATTAACTTGGTGGAAACATGGAAAAAATGACTCAAGGGGACAAGGAACGATTCTGGGAAGTGACTGTGAAAGGTAGCAAAAGCATCGAGGCGCCTTCAGTTAAATTCAGTGATGGGTATTTAGGAGAGTAGAGCAGATTCAGAGGGCACAGAGGTTGACTGGCTGACTTGAATTTAAGGAGAATTGAAGGAGGGAATCTGGGAGTCCCTTTGATGAGATAGAAGTGACTAAAATGCTTGAATGAGTCAGGGGAGTATAATTATGAACTTAGAGGGTGGGCTTGGAGGTTATCAGTTTGTCTGTATTGATCTCCAGTGGTTTTAACTTAATGAGATTTGTAGTAGATGGAAGACAGGGCACTTCACTCAAATACAAGACATGTACCATTGGTGCTACTCAGTGTAAATGTCACATCACGGACACCATTGGAAGCCTGAATTTTCATGACTTTTGTGCTACACTTCAAGTTTGGTGAAACACTTTTATCTTCTGCTAATTTCCCTTTTTAACTTAAAAGAAAAACTGGAGTAGAGCTTAATTTCAAGACTTTTAGCTGATACTAAATGAATATGAATAAAACCAACAGAAATAATATGTCTTTCTTTCTTATGCTTTGTTCTCAGTAGTATCAGTTTTCCATTAGTAACAATGGTAGGGATTTTATTTTTTCTTTAATATCAAAAGATTACTAAGTTGAAGAAGAAATTAAGAAGAACCAATGACTAATATCCACTAATCAGTGAGTGCATACCATGTGTGTTCTTTTGTGATTGAGTTACCTCACTCAGGATGATATTTTCCAGTTCCATCCATTTGTCTAAGCATTTTATGAATTTACTGTTTTTAATGGCTGAATAGTACTCCATTGTATATATATATACCACAGTTTCTGTATCCATTCCTCTGTTGAGGGACATCTGGGTTCATTCCATCTTCTGGCTACTATAAATAGGGCTGCTATGAACATAGTAGAGCATGTGTCCTTGTTACATGCTAGAGAATCCCCTGGATATATGTCCAAGAGTGGTATAGCAGGGTCCTCTGGTAGTATTATGCCCAGTTTTCTGAGGAACCACCAAACTGATTTCCAGAGTGGTTGTACCAGCTTGCAATCCCACCAGCAGTGGAGGAGTGTTCCTTTTTCTCCACAACCTCTACAGCACCTGCTGTCTCCTGAGTTTTTTATTTTAGCCATTCTAACCAGTGAGAGGTGAAATCTCAGGGTTGTTTGGATTTGCACAGGGGAGGGGGGGACCAGGAAAGGGGACAACATTTGAAATGGAAATAAAGAATATATCTAATAAAAAAAAGAACCAATGAAAGACTCAGATATGAATATTTATGAAGCAGTTTCTACCAGCACCTGAGATATATCTTCATCAGAAATATAAAATTATTATGGAAGAATCATCATTTCTGACCTCAAACTGCACTAAAGAGTGATAGTGATAAAAACTACATGGTCGATTAATGGAATAGTATTGAAGACCCAGAAATGAACCCACACATCTATGATCACTTGATCTTTTACAAAGGAGCTAAAATCATCCAGTGGAAAAAAGAAAGCATCTTCAATAAATGGTGCTGGCCTAACTCATCATCTGCATGTAGAAGAATGAAAATAGTTTAATGTTTATTACCTTGCACAAAGCTCAAATCCAAGTGGATCAAGGACCTAAACATAAAATCAGATACACTGAATCTAAAAGAAGAGAAAGTAGGAAAAGCCACATTGCCACAGGGGGAATTTCCTGAACAGAACACAAATGGCTCAGGCTTTAAGATCAACAATTGATAAATGGGACCTCATTAAACTGAAAAGCTTCTGTAAGGCAAAAGACATGATCAATAGGACAAATCAACAACCTACAGATTGGGGAAAATAAAACCCTTTTCTAACCCTACATCCTATAGAGAGCTAATATCCAAAATATGTAAAGAACTCAAGAAGTTAACCTTCAAAAATCAATTAACCCAATTAAAAATGGGGTACAGAACTAAACAGAGAATTCTCAGCAGAGGAACCTTGAATGGCTGAAAGACAATTAAAAGATGTTCAACATCCTTAACCATCAGAGAAATACAAATCAAAACAACCCTAAGATTCTACCTCATACTAATCAGAAGGGTTAAGATAAAAAAAAAACTCAGGTGACAGCAGATGCTGGCAAGGATGTGGAGAAAGAGGAATACTCCTCCATTGTTGGTGGGATTACAAGCTGGTAAAACCACTTTGGAAAAAAATCTTGTGGTTCCTCAGAAAATTGAAATAGTTCTACCTGAAGACCCAGCTATACCACTCCTGGGCATATATCCAAAAGATGCTCCACCATACCACAAGGACATGTGTTCCACTATGTTCACAGCAGCCTTATTTATAATAGACAGAAGCTAGAAACAACATAGATTTCTCTCAACCAAAGAATGGACACAGAAAATGTGGTACATTTACACAATGGAAAGCTATTCAGCTATTAAGAATGAAGACATCATGAATTTTGCAGGCAAATGAATGGAAGTAGAAAATATCCTGAGTGAGGTAACCCAGACCCAAAAGGACATGCATGGTATGCATTCACTGATAAGTGGGTATTAGCCAAAAGGTACAGACACTCGGGATACAACCCACAGACCGTAAGAAGTTTAACAAGCAGGACCAGGACGGCTCAAGTAAGAATGCTTCAATCCCCCTTAGAAGGGTGAACAAAATAATCATGGGAGGTAGAGGGAGRGAGGGACCTGGGCTGGAGAATGTAGAGGGAGGGGAAAGGAGGGCAGGATCAGGTATAGGAGTGGGAGAGAAACCCAGAGGACCAAGATAATGAAGGAATGCAGTTTCTAGGGGTGGCAATTGGGGGGGGGGGTTTCCTCTAGAAAGTCCCAGAGACCTGAGAGGTGAGAGACTTTCAGGACTCAATGAGGGTGAACTTCACCAAAATACCCAACAGGGGGGAGAGGGAACTCTGAAGAATCTACCTCCAGCAGTTAGTTAGGGCCCCAAGTGGATGGATAGGGTTACCAAGCCACAGTCAAAACTTCTGACTTTTAGAATTGTTCCTGTCTAAAAGAACTGTAAGGATAAAAATGGAGAAGAGACTGAAGGAAAGGAGGTAGGTCCAGTGACCCGCCCAACTTGGGATCCATCTCATGGGGAGGTACCAAGGCCTGACACTATTACTGAGGACTAATAGCAGTGGATTGCCTGGTCTGGCCCCAGTGAGAGAAGAAGAGCCTAATCCTTGAGACACTGGAGACCCCAGTGAAGAAGGATGGGGGGGGAACCCTCTCAGAAGCAAGGGAGAAGGGGAATAGGGTGAGGAACTGGGGGGGGCAATGGTTGGTATGTAAATAAATAAAATTAATTAATAATGAAAAATAGAAATATACAATTAAAAATAGCCATGGAGAGAGGGGTGGTGGTGGCACACACCTTTAATCCCAGCATTTGAGGGGCAGCAGCAGGAGAATCTCTGGGTTTGAGGCTAGTTTGGTCTACAGAGAAAGATCCAGGATAGCCAGGGACATTATACAGAGAAACCCTGTCTTCACCACCACCACCACCACCACCACCACCATCACCACCACCACCACCACCACCAACAACAACAACAACAGCATCAGGCATGGTGATGTGGGTCTTTAAGCCCTGCATGTGGAAGGCTGAGTCAGGGGGACTGTTGTGAGTTGAAGTTTAGCCAGGGCTCACCCTCACATTCACAATAATTGGCATTCGCCATTTTATTTGGAGTGAGGGTACCTGGTACAATTTTTTAATGAGACAATCTCAGAGAGCGCTCCTTCTCACTCTGCAGAATGGGGTTTAGAGAGTCTTTTGATTATTTGAAATTTCATGCAAGTATCTTTATCCTATGGAAAGAGAAACAATAGTTGTTTGTATGTGGTTGTTTTCTTTTATTGTTCTTTGTTTTTGTTTTTGTTTTTGTTTTTCATTCTCTTAAAAGTTTGCTCTTTTGATTTTTAAGGATCATTGACCAAAAGAGGAAAAGAACCAAGTGGAGAAGACAGTGACAGTCCACGGCCACTGAGGCACGGAGCAGCAGTGGAGGAAGTGGATCAGGATGGCGCCATTTCTGCTTGAAAGGAAGAGATTGGATCTCAGAGCCTTTGGGAGAAACTTGATGGTTAGATTTCTTAAACTCCATTAAGTAGTCCAAGGAGACAAGGTGTGTCAGCTAGACAGAGGTGGTATGGAAATTAATAGCAAGATGGTGGTACAGTGTGAATTAGTTTCTTATGTTCAAAGCTGACTGACAAAGAGAAGGCTGACTAGGATTGCAGCTGAAGGGCTTAGCATCGCGTGAAGCTTCTCTGCTTGTCTGAGTGGTTTAAGCACGGGAGAGATCCCACGTTAATCAGATACTTACACAATGGGATCACTAATAAAGAAGAGACTAAAGTTTGGAGGGGGTTGAAGCCTCCTCCAAGATTATTGTGGGACTTGGAGCACAGAGAGAGGTGAGCCTTAGAGGAAGGAAAACAGCTTAGCAGATGAACTGACCGGGCCTGGAAGTGGTGAGGGAGATGCGTGTCTGAGGCTGCTCAGTCCTCTCAGTCAGAACACTAGAATCCTGCTGAGGGTGAAGGAGACAGGAGAGAAGGAGCTACTTTATAAACCAACTAAACCTCTAATGAGCCCCCAAGCTGCTGGCCAGCTGCGAAGCAGCCCTTGGGAGTGCCAGCCAAGGGTAAGAACCACCATGATGAGAGGCTTATGGAGGAAGGACGTAGGAAGTAGACTGTATGGAGTCCTGATCACAGTCATTTATACACAGGACCCAGGAGGCCATGGGGCGTGCTAGGCAAAGCCCAGGTCCATGTCTGAAGGTTTCTAGAAAGTGCCTTTCTCAATGTCCCTATCCATGGTTTTCTTACCAATGTCTGGAATATCACCCCTACAGCCTGCTAAAGGAATCTGCTTGGCTGTTGTCCTTTTTCATTATTATTATTATTATTATTATTATTATTATTATTATTATTATTATTATTATTATTTTAAGTCAGTCGTTCCTTCTGTGGCAGTTTAATTCAGGCAATAACCACTCCCATTTGAAAGCCAAACCTCCGTGCTCCCTCCAGCTACCTTTAATCTACCTTTTGAAAACTCTTCAAAGATTTGTGCTATATATAGGATTCTTTTTTTTTCACCGCCACATCTTTTCTTTCCTCTTCTTATTTTAAATGACATGTTTCAGAATTATGCATAAAATTTTATTTAGGGTGTTGAATAGGTAACCGTGTGCCTATAATTCAAAGGCATTAAGTGTCGCTCAGGGGTACAACGGTTGCCTAGCAAATACAAGTTCCTGTGTTCACACCCCAGGACTGAACGGAACAACATAAAAGTCTCTGGGTATGCCTCCACCGGGAGTACCAAGTCTCTGGAGGATTAGGTGCAGCCTCTCCCACTGAGGCCAGGCAAGGAAGCCTATGTGTGGGTGGGGGTGGGGGTGGGGTGGGGCTGCGGGCTCTTTCCAGCCCCTGTATGCTCTTTGGTGGCTTAGTCTCTGGGAGCAGGAGTCCCGGTTAATTGGCACTGCTTGTCTATCCTACGGGGTTGCCATCCCCGTCAGGGCCTTTAGTACTTCTGCCAAGTATTCTATAAGGGTCCCTGACCTCCATTTAATGTTGTATCTGCATCTGTTTCAGTCATCTGCCCTGTAGAGCCTCTCGGAGGACAATTAAACTAGGCTACCCACCCAGAGGGGCTCTACCTTCTCAGAGGTGAAGGGAGTGGGGGATGGGGGGGTGAGGTTGAGGGACTTTGTGAGGGGGCGGGCCTGGCGGGAGGGCAGCATTTGGAATGTAAATAAATAAACAAATAAATATAAAAATGGAATGAGACTAGAAATGAAGTGTGACAGAAACTGTACATACATGGAGACCAGAAACCACTCTGCCACCATTCCTGGGCTGTTGAAATAGACGGAGGGAAGTTTGTAACAGTTTTAGGATAAATGGACCTTATCAGAATATCTGTGTTACAGAAAACAAACCCAAAACCAAAACAAAGCAAACAAAACAAAAGCCAGCCCCCTTTCCCTGATCCTCAGCTTCCGTTCCTTCTCCCACAACACCCCCTTCCTCCCTACAAGCAACCAAACCAAACCATTGCCGAACCAAACCATTGCTGAACCAAACCATTGCTGGTTCTTGGCTTGTTGACAAGGTTTCATGCATAACCTTATTTTTCTTTGTGAGTCATAATGCACAAAGTCTGATTTTTTTCTTATGTTGAATATATTTGGAAAATCTTTTTATTTCAGCATACGGAAAGCTGCCTTAATAATTTTAACGGCTGGATAGTTTTTCACTGAATAGATATTCATGATTTATTAAGCTTTTCCTTTTAAGTTTAGAGGCATTTAGGTTTTGTTCAATTGTTTGCTAAACTTTGAAAATATATTAATTTACTTAAATATAACTTCATGCCAAAGAAAAATTCCTGGAATTAGAACCAGTAGGTTTACAATTTCTGTTCAATGTTATGAATCAATATTTAATCATCATCATTATAATTTTGACTGAAATGACTCATATGATCATTGCTATAAGTGGAAGGGGAGGGAGAGGGGTGGAAATAATATTGACACGGTACTCATATATGAAATTCTCAAGAAATTAAAGAGTACCAGAGTGTGAGTTTTTTCAAAGCTACTCTCTCTGTGTACCCTGGCTCAAGCTCTCTCTGGCTTAGTCTTGAACCACCCTGTCTCAGCTGAGACATAGTTTGAACCTTGAATGTCCCCCACCCCCAGACATGCCTATGCATTGAGGGCGATTGGGAGGCAGCACAGCCTTGAGAAGGTGGGCAGAGAAGGAATTAATTAGGTCAGTGGTGGCGCGCCTTTCCTTGAATGCGATATTGGCTCCGGACCTCTTTCCATGTTTGCTTCCACGTTACCACAAGGGCTCCTGTTGTGTTTTATAAAAAGATAAGAAATGAAGGAATTTGATGGGTGGAGGTGCAGTATGGTGTGGGGGAAGGGGGTGCCTCTGCAGCCTGTGCCAAGGCATAACTTCCCCCCCCCACCCACCCCCAGGTACCAGCCAATCCATGGTATAGTATAGAATAAGAGTTTATTCAGAGCATGGGCAGAGTAGTTGAGAGAAAGGCAGAAAGGGGGGCAAAGAAGTGGAGATCAGGAGCAAGAAGAGAGAGAGAGAGCAAGAGAGCAAGAGAGTGAGGAGGGGGGGCAAGCAGCCCTTGTGAGTCAGGCTCATCTGGCATGTGCTAGGTAATTGTGGGGCGGAGCCTATATTAGATGCTAACTAATATAGCTCCCACCCTCAGTGATGGACGAACTAGGCTATCACAGACCCAAAATAACAGGGCCCAGCTATCAGAGACTGAAACCTCTGCAAATTGATTTTTCTCAGTTATTTTGATTCAGTCACGGAAAGTTGACTAACCTGAGGGTCATTTAAATCCTCAAATAATTCTTTGTCATTGAACCCTTCCACAGCCCTGGATATAGCTAGTAAGAACTTTCTTCTTTCTTAGTGTACTTTTATCTTTTGATGTCTCTTGTCTCACACATTTCTGCAATTCTCCTGAATCTTCTGATGGCTGCTCTCTAATTCCCTTCCCTTGCTCTTTGCAGTCTTCAATGTTGGATCATCTAAATATCTTATCTTCTTTTCCCACAGATTTCCCAGCATTGTGATTCATGCTTTCATCTCAAACTCTAACTCTTCCCCCGAGCTCTGTTCCAAACTGTCCCTTGAAGCCACTGCAAATCCCTGTCAGTCCCTCATGCTGCTCATGCAACAACTGTATGAGAGAGGCTGAACCCACACACCTAGGCAGGGACTGTCTCCTCGCCTGTCACCAACCTGACCAGTCTGTCAAGTCTTGCTTCTTTTATCTCTGAATACATCCAAACCCCGCTGCTTCTCACCGCTTTCTGTTGCTACCACTGGGTAAAGACTGTGTGATAAGCAATGCTGACCTCCTTGTGGGGTCTACCTCCCCACGGATGAGCTCTGGGTCTCATAAGTGTATCCTGGTAAAACACTTCCTGCTGAAAAACAAAGCAAAGCAAAGCAAAACAAAACAAAGCCCTTCATTTCTTCCCATATACACAGAAACAAAGGGAAATTCCATACTGTGTGTTAAAAGGCCACGAGTCAGAGCTGAGAGAAGATAAGACCCCGAAGGAATTGGGAGGTTGTCGGATCCAAATAGTCTCAGCTCTCAAATACTCAGGTGTGGCCGTCGATGTCATCTTGGCCAACTAATGTGCCTCTCTTGGCTCTGAAACATTTCTTGTTATGATTTCAAGTTGCTGGATCATTTCTGTGTTTGCACAGGACCAAGGTTCTACGTGAGTCTGTGCTGGATGGCTACAGATACCCCCACAGGGATCTATCTCACGATCTGGTCCCAATCATGGCGTCACATTTTTTTTTTTTCTGTTCAAAAAGCATCACTCCTACTTAGGAAATTGACAATGAAGAAAAGAGTCCGGCCATCCATTTAAAAATATTATGTTCAGGGACTTGAAGGATGGCTTGGCAGTTAAGAGTAGTTGCTCTTCCAGAGGACTTAAGTTCAATTCCTAACACCTACATGGTAGTTCACAGCCATCTGTCAACTGAGTCCCAGGGAATCCCGTGCTCTCATCTGTCCTCTGTGAGAACCACATGCCTATGATGAATACCTCCGTCATGCACATCAAATAAATGGAAATATATGTCTGCTATATTTTATATTATCTATTTTGTAGTAACATCCTAGAGAGTGTCCTTCAAACATCCTTGAAATTCTTTCAGTGACAGCTAACCGTTCCAGGAGAGACCACTTTCACTAGAAGGGAACTCTCCATATCTCTGTACTTTCCATGACGATGTTATGGCGTCGGAAGCGAATGAAAAGACCATGTGTGCCAAACTCTATGTGAAAACAAGGCATTTCCTTCCAGAGGTGAGCTGTTGTGATCAGTTCGGTGATAGGATTTCTAAGGACAACGTAGCTAAGAAAGTCTGAAGAAGCAGTTGAGTGTTGTTATTTATCTTAAAGAATTAAAAGGACCTGTTCAGTGTGCTGCACGGAGGCCCCCTGAGGAAGCAAGGGGAAAGCCCTGCATTGTTACTTACATCTTCATGCTAATAAACAAAACCCTTGCTTATCTGTCAGAGTGGCAGCTTCTGTGGCACACACAGCCATTAGCTCTGACACACCCAAGTGGATGAAGCTTGAACAAATGACACATTACCTAAGGAGTGCATGGAAAATGTTACTAAAATTTCTTTGATTAAAAAAAAAATGAGAAATTAAGTTCTATGGTACACCTGGGAACTCGTGTCCAATACCAGGCAGGTACAACATTTGTCCTGAAGCATCTTAGTTCTTTGAAGAACACCGGATACAAAGATGAGTAGACCACCTTTGAATGAGCTCAGCGGATAACAATCTTCCTTACGGAACTGACCTTGAGCAGGTAGGTTTGAATGAGACAGACAAAGGCAAGAACAACTTCATCTTATGAAAAGAGCTGGGATGAGTGATAGTAGCCTTTGCTCTTAAGTTTACAGAGCGGGGAGGGGGAGGGGGAGGGAAATTGAAAGCCATAGTGAAGGGCTGCTTCCTCAGTCTCCCTCAGCTGTGTGGGACTGTCGGATCCTTCGTGGAAGACAGCCAAGTTCAGTCTGTCTCCCCATAAACAGACATTTAGGGCAAATCAAATGCGAATATCACCATGTTGTTGCTCACCAAATCTAGGCTCGCAGATGTATATGCCAACGGGCTAGAAACAGAATTCATTTGAAAATGTATTATTTTTCTTTTGTCTGGGCACTAGCACCTTTAAAATGCAGGTGAAGGGCAGTGACTTAGGTCCTCCAGAAAAACTTGAGGGCTGGGCTGGCTACCTTTTTTTTTTTTTTTTTTTTTTTTTTTTTGCCTTCTGAAATCTCCATCCTTCCTCTCATCCTCATCCTGTGTTAATCACTGAGTTGCTCAGGAACCACTTAGCTACAGGAGGAAACAAAGTCTCTACCTCAGTGTTTTCCTCAAATGCGTGGCAGTCCATTTCAGTTGTTCCTACCCCGTGGCCAAACCAAATTCTACAGGGAAGGCAGCCCAAGTGCCAGCCTCTGGGCATATGCCTGCGCCTCTCCTCCCTTTCAGTCCTTCACGTTTGGCATGCAGCTGAGCTTCTTCCAGCCCCTTTCGGGTACAAGCACCAGGAACATGAGCATGGCCCCGCATTCTGCCGCCCCTTCCTTTCCTTTCCTTTGCCTATTGGCCTCTGTAAACGAGAAGAGACTAACAAATCTTTCCTAGGCAAATCCCTGCAGCAGCTAGGGACTTTGCGAAGAGGGGTGAGGGTCTGCTTGGAGCTTTACCTCAGCGACCCCGACCCACGGAAAGTAAAGTTGGAAAACTACCAACGCTTTCATGTCTACACCCTCCCGAACTCCTACACAGATCTTATCATTTTCCTGTTTGACCCATCTCCAGATATGACCAAGTGATGGATTCGGTGACACTCCTGACCTCTAGTTGGGTTTTCTGCGTAGCCTAGCCTCTACCCTTGGCAAGCTCACTGGATACCTGCACCCTAATTAGGATGCTGGCATCAAGGTCTGGAACCCACACCTCTCCCCAGGGTCTGGGACAGGGTCCTTCCATGCACTGAAGGCCACTTGCTTCACCCAGGATTGTGCCTTGTCCCCAAAGTTAGCCCTGGGGAAGCAGAGACAGCGAGTTTCAGTTTTGTGCGGTTCCATCAAAGTAGGGGGTGGGGGGAGGAATTGCCATTACCCCCCACCCCACCTCCTCCTCTGGCCCGGACCCTAGGGCTTGTCAGGCTTCTGCATCCCTCCCCTCCCGCCGCCCGCCGCGCGCTCTCCAATGCCCCGGGCAGCTCCGCATACTCACCGGAGCGAAGCTCAGGATCTCAGGTCCCTAGCCCTCCGCGGTCGTGCCCCGGCGACAGCAACGCGTCCCGGCTGCTCTGGGCGGCGAGCTGACTGCGCGCTGCAGCTTGGGGCGCAGCTCCGGGGCGGGTTCCAGACGCCAGTCCACCCAAGGGCCAACGCCCCGGGGCTCCCCTCAGCAACCCCGCTCTTCTAGCTTCTTCCACTTTTCCTCCTCCTCCCAGTCGCTTCTTTCGTCCCCTCCCCTCCCTCCCCGTGGACTGATGCTTGGAGAAGGGAGGGGGAGGGAAAAGTCCCATCCGTTTAACTCCACTGATACCTTGGAGACTATCTGTTCGGGGAATCTGGAAATGACGCGAACCACCTTTCGGCAAACAGCTTAAAGAAAACGATCTTGTTTCCCTCAACTTTTCATCCTTGGACGAACTCCTTCCTTCACTTGCGTTTTAAAACCTCCATCGAGGGCACATATAGGCATTTTAGGCAACAGTTTTGGAGAGTGCCTTAGTAGGTGGCCCCAACTTCACAAAGTAGGCATTTCTTGGAAAAGAATTGGAGTTGAAGGCAAAGGAAGGGTGGGGGGCAGGAGGTAAGGTGCTGAATCAAGGTTGATTTAGTTTCTTTTTAAAGTAGTGCAGGTGGTTCATGCGAGAGACATCTTGGAATCCAGCTCCACTGCTTTCCCCAGGATGTGACCTTGAAAGGGTGTTTGACCTTTGCTGTTTTGCTGTTGCTTGTCTTTTTCTTTCCTTCTTCTTTCCTTCTTTCCCGACTTGTATTTCGTAGCCCTTTACAGGACTTTCATCAGCATGCCAGGGACTGCCAAAATCGGTCTTGACCTTGGAATGGTGACTGTTTCCTGGAAGGTAGACATTTTGCAGGATTTAAGCAGGTCCCCATTGGGAGCAAAGAAGGGATAAACTTTCTTGGGCAGAGCTATAACCACTGTCCAATGGTGGACCTAACCACGGATAGAGTTACACCCTCTGGCTGACTGTAGATTTATCTTTCCTGGGAAACCCTACCATAAAGATATGCTTTCTGCTCTCTCACAAGCCAGCACTTGCTATGATCCAAAGGGAATTTTTAGAAATCTGCCTTATAAACCAAGCCTGTGTTTTCCTGCCCATGTTCCTTCTGTTGGTGACGCCAACCTTGTTCCCTGGCATCATACATTTAAATGAGATGCTGTCTATAGGCATAAGGCCTGGCACCCGGCACTCAGTAAATGTTAGCTGAATTGTGGAGATTTCAGATCAATGTCATCATTCACTTCACATTTCTATTCCTTTACATATTTCTTAACACTCACTTCCCCGTGTTTCAGATTGCATAGCGCTAGCCCCGTCCCTGATAAATATGTGTCAATATAAATATATGGCTGCTTATTTAGGGACTACGGTGGAAGCTGAGATTTATGGCACTCAGGGTAGAACGAAGTCATTACCCTTGCTATCGTCTTGACCATCTTGGTTTGACCTCCAGCGTATTGTACAACAAATCTTGTCAGTGAAAATGAACGAGTCAAATAGGTTTTCTTCTTCGTCAGTTTAAGAAGGTAATAGGAACCAGCTGGAAATGTGAAGAGCCGAGGAGCTCAAGTTTGATCACATTTTCAGATGACAGACTTGGACTCGTGCAATCGGAAACAGCCATACAATGACAAGCCTACTGGAACAGACCGCATTAGGTGAAGCCGTAAGAACGACCACACCTGTGATGCAAAAGGGATCTAAGTTTTCAGACGCGCCACTGCCGCTGCTGCAAGAAATGAATTTGCTTGGGTTCTGGGATGAAAAAAACCACACCTTGCACACTGCAGTAGGACCTGGTGCCCTAGAGGGACTCTATTGTTATTCAGTGCACAGATACTTAAGCTAGCAGTGAGGACGGCATCCTAGCCCTCAGCAAGTTTTCTCTGGGTGAATGGAAGATAATGTAGGAGGAGCACCTTAGATCTCTTCAATAGATATTGAACTTCTCTGGAGAGGCCTGGGTCTCCGTGAGAATCTCATCAGAATCAGGTTTTAAGTTCAAGACTAGATAAAGAACTGCAATCAAGTTCTTTTTTTTTTTTTTTACAAGTTCTTCTTTTTTAATAGATGCTTTTATTAGTGTATACTAATTCTATAAAATAATGGGCTTTATTACATGCTCCCATGCACGGCTACAAAATGCTCTGATGGTGTGCGTGTCCACTATGACCCTCTGCCCTGTCCATCCTGCCCTCTCACGAATCCCCTTTCTTTTCCAAGTCATGTTCTTTCTACTTTCCAACATTCCATCTTTTTAATTCACAGAGCAAATATATGATGTCTGTCTTTCTGAGTCCTTTGTTTCATGTCACATGGTGACCTCCCTGCCACTGCCTCTGGAAATCAAAGGTTAACACGCTACCTCAGTGGCAGAATGAAAGGACCAAGATTCTGTACCTATCTCTAGAAGAAAACAAGGGCCAAAGTCGCACAAGTACAGCTTGTAGGGTATTCAGATTCATGCTTATAAGCCTAGTACTCAGGAGTCGAAGGTAAGTGGTAGATAAGTTTGAAGCTATCCTAAGCGACACAGTAAGATGAATCAAACTCCCACAGAAATCATCACTACTAATTTATTTTTAATCTTGAGCATGGGTAGCGAGGGTCATGTATCTTTCTGAGCAACACACGCTACTTTTTGATCTTTGCCAGAGAGAGAGAGAGAGAGATTTTAACCAAGGTCAAATGCACTATTTCAGTAATATTGATCTCAATTTAAAGCTAAGTTTAAGCTCTGTCATTTCTTTCAATTAAGCTGACTGCAACCGTGAGATAATTGTAAAATCCTGCACAATTAGCAGAGACAGTGCAGGCATAAGTGATGGAACCTTTTCAGAAATGGGTAATATTTCCCTGAGTTATATTTGCCTAAGTGCAGAAAAATTCACCTGACTTCTGTCTCTCCCAAGTTAAAATAAATGAACTAATTCCATGATATCGCAAGATCGATTTCTGGAAGTTTATTTTAAATGCCATTTTCTGTTTTGGGAAAAGCAGAGTGAAACGAAAAACTCATCATGAACATAAAAGCAATCAATAAAATCTCTTCCCCAAGTTTATGACAAAAACGGTTTGTATGATGGTTTTCAGCCATTAAATCCATTGGCTGGTTACTTTCTTCTGTTTTTGTAGAAGAAATCTGTCTTAGGGTTTTACTGCTGTGAAGAGACACCATGACCAACAGGACTCTTATAAAGGAAACCATTTAACTGGGGCTGGCTTACAGTTTCAGAGGTTTAGTCCATTTTCACCATGGCAGTATGCATGGCAGAATGCTGGCAGACATGGTACTGGAGGAACCAAGAGTTCTACATCTTGATGCAAAGGCAACGAGGAGGAGTCTATCCTCCCCAGGCAACCAGAAGGCGGCTCTCTTCCACACTTTGTGGAACCTGAGCATAGGAGAAGACCTCAAAGCTCACTCCCGCCGTGACACACTTCCTCCAACAAGGCTACATCTCCCAGTAGTGCCACTCCCCATGGGTCAAGCATTCAAACACGAGAATCTATGAGTCTAACCTCTTCAAACCATGACGAAACAAAAGACAAACAGGTGAGACTTCTGAACACAGCTAAATAAACAATTCTACAATATAGGAAAGACTAGATTGGAAATAATCCTTATAATATGATGTTCATTTTTTCAGAGAAAAAAACCCCAAATTTTCTGAGGCTGCTCCTCAGAGTGTTTTGTGTAAACAACTGACCAAAACTTCGGGTTCCTGAGCTGGATTGACTTTCAGAGTTAATCCTTAGAGTTTCCATGGCAGATAAGTGCATGCCGTCTACTAGACATGTTCAATGTGATGCAAAGGAAAGACCGAGGAGGGGCATGCTCTCACGTCTCACGGTGGTCAGGTAAGCCGTGGGAGATCACCTCTGACTCTAAGCAGACCAGTAGTGAACAAAACCAACAGACGCATCAGCACAATTTCCTACCTGCCGCCACAGTTCTATTCCGACTCCCTTTTACAATCATTCCTTTATTCTTTAAATGTTATTAGTTCTTTGAGAATTTCCTACGATGTATTTTGATCATAGTTATTCCACTCTTCCCTAGTCATCCCTACCCACCCAGCCCAGTCAGTTTTCCTCCTTTTTACTCATTAAGACCAATTTGTGATGGCCAGATACTGTTGAATGTGTGATCTTCCCCTGGGGCACCATTGATTTGCCAGCAGCTACGTTCTCAGAATGGTGGCTGTATCTCCTAGCAGCTAATGATTACAAATAGCATCACGGCTAGAAAGAGGATCCCATGCTCAAATCCCACCTTCATGTTGGGATTTGGTCTGTCTTGGGCTTGCACCGATTTGGTTCATGTTGTCAAAGCCACAGGGAGTCCACACGTGAAGCTGCGTTGCTCCGGAAGATATCCTCTCCTTATAGGCATTCACCACCCCTCATTTTTTAAACCTTTTCTGTCTTCTTTCTGCAATGATCTCTGAGCGATGGGCAGAAGAGGTGTGGAATATATATTTCCTTTAGAATTGAGCATTAGCAGTTTCCTATTCTCTGCACATTGTCTAGGAATGAATCTCTGTATTAATTATTATCGACTACAAACAGAAGGATCTCAGGTGAGGATTAAGCAATATATTGATTTATAGGTATAACAATAAGTCCTGAGGAATTGGCTTAATACTATATACATTTAGCCAAATAATAGCAGTAGTTTCTCCTTTAGGGCCTGTGGCTTTATAGCTAGATTCCTCGGCCTGATAATGGTACTGGGTATGGGTTTCATTTTGCGGCATGGCACTAAAATCCGATGAGAAAACGGCTAGTTATTCCCACCTTTCTGTGCAACATTTAAGATCAGTGGACATGTGTTTCCAGGCCGGTCATTAGTGTAGCTTTCAAGGTTTACAGCTGGGTATGATCGACAATTCCATTTTTTCCTCTGGGAGCGTGCACTGATACCACCTTGGGGCACTATGAAAAGTAGCCAGTGTGGACAGCGCTTCCAGGAGAGTGCTAGCTTGATTTCTCCAGGGTGGCTGGGGGGGGGGGGGCGTCTCCTCAGCAGAGGTGAGGTTTGGAGAGAGGGTACAACTAAGGACAACAGCAGGAGTCATGGTTAGGAGCCTATGGGATCTCACTGAGGTAATGACTCCAAAAGAAGTAATCTGTTCCTGGCACAGGGATTTTTACTAGTTGGCATCTGATGTCTAATAGGGGCCTTTTTGCCCTGTTATAGTGTAAATCTATTTTAACTCTTCTTGTGTGTGTGAGCGTGTGCGTGTGCATGGGCGTGTGCATGTGCGTGTGCATGTGCGTGTGTGTGCATGTGTGTGTGAGTGTGTGAGTGTGTGTGTGTGTGTTTTAGGGAGACTTTTTTTTCTTTACAGGTTTCCATACAGCTTTTCTTTACCATCTTCAGCGTTATTTATCCTGTCTCATACTTTCTCCTATATTCTGCTCTCCCCTCCACACCACAATTGCCTCTTCCTGTTACATTATTTCCGTTTAATCATTTATGCCAGCATGTGCCATCACTTTTCCATTGAAAAAGCCTTTCCATAGTGCCTTAGAAATTTCTTGACCTCTGGGCATTCTGAACGAAACACACACACACACACACACACACACACACACACACACACACACACACACACACACAAGAAGATTCAATACCAGCGCCTTTAGATGAGAGAAAACATGGACGTTTTCTTCTGGGATTGGGTTGCCTCCCTCAGAATGATTGTTTTCAGTTCTAGTCATTTACCTGGGAATTTCATAATTTCATTTTTGTTAATATCTGAGCAATAATCAACTGTGTAACTATATCATATCTTCATTATCCACCCATCAGTTGATGGTCATCTAGACTGTTTCCATTTCCTGGCTATTGTGAATAGTGCAGCAGTGGACATAGATGAGAAGGCATCTCAAGTAGAGTATGGAATCTTTCATGAACACTCAAGAATCATAAAGCTGGATCATGGTATGGTAGATCTAGTCTTAGCTTTTTGAGAAACCTTCACAATGATGTCTGTAATGACTGCACTAATTTTCACTTCCACTGGCAGAGAATTAGTGTTCTCCATTCCCCACATGTACACCAGCATTTATTCCTCCTCCTCTTCTCTTCTTCTTCCTCTTCTCTTCTTCTTCCTCTTCTTCCTCTTCTATCTCTTCATCTACCTCTTCTTCCTCTTTCTCCTTCTGCTCCTCTTCCTCTTCCCTTTGCCATCTGAATGGGGTGAGATAAAATCCCAAAGTTGTTTTATTTTGCATTTGTTCAATGACTAAGGCTTTGACCATGAAAAACTGTTTCCCAGCCTTTTGTGTTTCTTTTCTTTCTTATTTTTTTGAAATTTCTTTGTTTAGTTCTATGGCCCGTTTTTAAAACTAAGTAGTTTGTTTCCTTGGGTTATGTACATATTTCAAATACTAACCCTCTGTCCAATGCTTAGGTGATGACGATTTTTGCCCTTTCACTAGCATGATGAGGATTTTTGCCTCTTCACTAGCATGATGGTGTCTCCTACTGTGCAAAACTTTCAGTTTTGTGAAGTTACAATTATCTATTAATGTTTTTAATGCCTGCATCATGAGGGTCCTGCTCAAAAAGTCCTTTCCTGTGCCATTGCTTTCATGTATATGCCTGCTTTCTCCTCTCAGACTTGGGGGATCAGGTATTATGATGAGAGCTTCTTTGTCTGTTTGCCTGTTTTTTCCCTTTTTTTCTTGGATATTTTATTTATTTACATTTCAAATGTTATCCCCTTTCCCGGTTTCCCCTCCGGAAACCCTCTATCCCATCCCCCTGCTTCTATGAAGATGCTCACCCACCCACCTACCCACCCACTCCSACTTCCCCGCCCTGGCATTCCCCTATACTGGGGCATGGAGTCTTCTCAGGACCAAGGTCCTCTTCTCCCATTGATGTCCGTCAAGGTCATTCTCTACTACATATGCGGCTGGAACCGTGGGTCCCTCCATGTATACTCTTTGGTTGGTAGTTTAGGCCCTGGAGTTCTGGGGTGGGGTGGGGTGTCTGCTTGGTTGATGTTGTCTTCTTATGGGGTTGCAAACCCCTTCAGCTCCTTCAGTCCTTTCAGAGCCTCTTAGGAGACAGCTATCAATCCAAGAAATTGAGATCCTCAATCCAAGAAAATTCAGGGCGAGAGATAAGAATCGGTTCATTTTCTACATGGAGTTATCTAGTTTGACCAACATCTTTGATGAAGATACTATCTTCTTTTCAAAATGTTGGCTTCTTTGTTAAAAACAAGGTGGCTGTAAGATTGTATATCCTAAATTATAGTCCATTGACCAAGAACTCTTTTAATGCCAGAGCAAAGCTATTTTGTTTTATTATTTTGCTCTGTAGTATAATCTGAAATATGGCATTCTGTTCTTGTTGTTGTTCAGGGTTATTTGCTTTGTTTTGTTTGCTATTCTGAGTCATTTTTATTTTCACATGGCATTTAAGATTCTTTTTCAATTTCGTGAAGAATTCTATTGGAATTGTCATGGAGACTGCACTGAATCTGTACATGCTTATGGTATGATGACCATTTTAAAAATATTAATCCTTCCAATCCCTGAGAATTATAATTCTTTCCATCTTCTGGTGTCTTTTTCAATTCCTTTTTGAGTGTTTTAGTATTTTCATTTTACAGGTGTCTTTCACTTTATTTTTAGATTTATTACAATATACTTAAATTTTGGAGGACATTGCAAATGTATTGCTTTCTTGATTTCTTTCTTGATGTGTTGTCATTTGCAACACATCAAGATTCTTTTTTTCCTTGCTAGTTGTATCTCCTTTATATCTGTTACTTGCTTGTCTTCCTGTTCTAGCTAAGTATTTAAATACTATGTTGAACGGGAGTTGGGAAAATGGTTCTCCTTCTTTATTCTGATTTTATTAGAAATGCTTTGTATTTTACTCCATTTTGTTTAATGTTGTGGGGTGGGTCCTGTATACTGCCTCTATTATGTTGTATTTTGACATTCCTAAGAAAGTTAAGCATAAAAGCCTTGAAGGAACTCGCATTAAAGTGGAATTAACTAGCCAGATGTAGTGAGATATGCCTGCAATGTAAGTATGTATGAGATTGAAACAATAAGATAAAGTTTTGGTTGGTCCTCATTATATATTAAATGCCAACCCAGTGTGGGCTATTTTTATCAGGCTTTGAACAAATGAAATGGCAGAAAAAATACTTGAATTTGGCCCTTAAATTCATCTATCCATTAACTTGTTTGATGATTTAAAGAAGGGATTTGATATCTTCCAATATCAATCAACAAAAAGTTAACATCATAACAAACCAGTTGTTTCTATCTTCAAAAACTGCCTTGGGTGTGGAGAATATAGTTTATGGAGTTATGCAAAGAGTAAGGTACTATCGTATATGAAGTAAATATTTTTGTATGAAAAATAGCAATAGCATCAGAAAATTTTATCACTTAATGAGGTATCTCTGACGAAACTAATTTTTTTCATTAGTAGCACCATAAAAGGCATCTTTGAAACTGAAAGTGTTTTTGCACAGGGCCAGCAAATGCAGGGCTCTGGATCTATCTGTACCAGCAAGTACTTCATCAATTAGAGTATGATGAAAAATAAATAATAAAAAATGTGTACTTAACATGAACAGATTCTTTATCCTTCTTGATCTTCCAGTAAGCCTTTGTTTCTACACTGATGTCAGATCAGGCCAATAAAACAAGACTGATTTCACCAGTCAAGGTAAATGAGACCCTGGCTACTGACTCACCGCCTGCTCATGGTAACATATGTAGTAAAACAGGCTTGAGTGCAGTGCTTAGTCACGGAATTTTACTAGAATGAAAACAGGTTTAAAATGAGGTTCTGAATGCTTAACATGGCACAGAGTTGTTTAGAACCTTCAGTATTTAAGAGACTAATATATGTCCTTGAAAATAACCTGTGGTTATTTAAAAACATAATGTTCATTCTATTTCCATACAGATGCTGCTCATGAATGTGAAATGAGACAAATTAACAGCTTCGTAAAGCTGTTGATGTATCGCTATTGCTTAATTAAGTGCAATTCTTGAAGGCCTTTAATGAAACTTGTTCAAAGGTCCCTCCTTCCTCCTTCTCCTCCTGCTCTTCCTCCTGCTCCTCCTCCTCCTCCTCTTCCTCTTTGTCATCCTCCTCCTCCTTTTTGAAACAGACTTAATGTCTTGTGTAAAATCCCTTATGTGGTAGCCACTATTGGAGCCTGGGTCCTCTGAACAGTCTCTGCTGTGGATTTTCCCATGATAATGAGCGGATTCCTCATAAGAAGACTTGGTTGAACATGGTCTATTTCCAGAGGTCAGGGGTCATCAGGTAGCTGTAGGACTTGAAGATGGCATCAATGGTGGCCTTGGCAAAGTTGCCCAGGATGTAGTTCCTCGCTGCTCGGAGCAGTCATTAATTTTTAACTATTGTCTTAGAGTTTTAGTGCTGTGAAGAGACACCATGACCAGCAACGTGTTAAAAAAGAAAACATTTCAGTGGGGCTGAACACTTTCAGAGGTTTAGTTTACTATCATCGTGGAGGGAAGCATGGAGGTGTGCAGACAGACTTGGTGCTAGAGGAGAAGCTGAGAGTTCTTTCAGATCCATAGGCAGCAGAGAGAGAGTGTGCCACCCTGGGTGTAGTTTGAGCATGTGAGACCTCAAAGAGGGCCTCAACAGTGACACGCTTCTTCCCAGAGGGCCACACTTCCTAATAGTGCTGCCCCTTATGGCCAAGCATTCAAACACGAGTTTATGGGGGCATTCCTATTCAAACCACCCAACCACTTAAGTACATTCCAAATAACAGCTCCAGATTGGGAATAGAGTTCACTACAACTGTAAGTTACCAGAAATGAGCTTTAATGATACAAGTAGAGTTCTACTATCAATGCTTGATGCCTTGAAATGGGATTCATATGTATATGTATATGTATATGTATATGTATATGTATATGTATGTGTATGTGTATGTGTATGTGTATGTGTATGTGTATGTGTATGTGTATATGTATATGTATATGTATAATGTGTGTGTGCGTAAAGACAGAATTTCTCCATAGTTTTTAATTACATTTTTTCCCTCTCTTGCTTTAGAACGTGTCCATGTGCACATGCACTTGTATTAGTGACTTCCTTTTAAAGATCTTGATGTCACTTTGGGAACTAGACTTTTCTAGACATTCAACCTTTTCTTAAATAATACTCAGATTATATCCATTCCATTCCACTCCATTCCATTCCATTCCATTCCATTGTGAGTTATCATATTGTTGTAATTAGGTTGTGTGTCGGAAGGGGATTGTGCTTTCACTGCTTTTCCTATAGACTCTGAGCAGCTTTAAGAATCACTTTTATTTACTTTTATTTTAGTAATTGCCTGATTATGATGTGAAATAATTGTTGAGATACATGCATAAGTAAATATACATATGTTTAATTTACAAAGTCAATAAAACCCACCGTCTACTAGTCTCCAAAAATGATGCTTATCTAGTGATAGAAGTTGTTTAACATCTCTTGTGCCATTAAATGGTACCGTTTAAAATAGTCCTTCTAGTGGCCCGTGGTCCTGGAAAGGCTCGGGCAGCAGTGTAGGGGAATACCAGGACAGGGAAGTGGGAAGGGGTGGATGGGGGAGCAGGGGGAGGGAAGAGGGCTTATGGGACTTTKGGGGRGGGGGGATCCAGGAAAGAGGAAATCACTTGAAATGTAAATAAAGCTTATATCAAATAAAAATGCAAAAAATAAAATAAAATAGTCCTTCTTAACATTAGCATCCACTGAGGCTTTCTGCTTTACATGTTAAAGATGTCTGATGTTCCTTGATGCTGGTAGTCTCCCAAATGGGGACATAGAAGCCCAGTTTTTTTTTTTCTTCCTACGAATGCACTTGGTGGAAATATTTCTTCACCACATGGGTATTTTGTGGAGAGAAAGAACATCCACTCTGGGGCTGTTCAATTATGAACTAACTACAGAGAAGTTTTTTTTTTTTTCAGTTCCTTTCCTGGACGCCTTCTGGGAATAGTCAGGGGTAAGGAAACTGCAGGTGCCCGTCTTCATTATTATGTAGATTTGTAAAGTATAATCTTGTTATTTTGTGCTTGCTCCTGAAAGTTCTACTGGAGTAAAGATAGGGAAATTATTCCCTGTCTACAAGAAATATGTCAGAACCTAGCCGCCCTCTTTCATTACTTGTAGAATTATTAGTAATATATTTTTGGTCAAGTGTTTCATCTACTTGTTAAAATGCCCTGGACCTTCTGGGGCTAAGCATCTCCTGGGCAGCAAGGGTCTGTCCACCATTCATTTATCTCCTTTCTCTCATTGCATACCTTTCTCAGGAAACGCGTGGGTATGTTACGGCTGCTCTTCTTTTAGTTTATCCCTTTATGCTTAATGCCATTTTATTCCGTGACTGTCATTTTATTAAGAATGATAGGGACAAAATGCATAGACACGTAATACTTAATTCACCTGTCAAATTTAAAGGAGGAACTCTGTAGAGAGGCGGAAGTTGGATCCTAATTACGTGTTATTATGTGCTATAATGTGGCATTAGCACACACACAGCTTGTATGTCAGGTTTGCATTTTTGGTGTCCATTTTACAGCTGACAGAAGAACAAAGAATTAATTTCTCTCAACAGCATATTTTCTGATTTTTCCTCTCACCTCTTCCCCATTAACCTTGAATTTTCTGTACATCTTGTTTTATTTTTCCTTGCTTTGGAATTTTGTTTTCTTAGTAGGGAAACTACTGCTAGAGCCGTTACCACTGTGAAACTTGATGGGTGCTCTTAAGGCCAGATATTTATGTTTCCTTTTTTCATATTTCTGTATACAATGAGAATTGTTTGCTTTTTGTTAAATATTTTATATAAATACAGAAATCAGAAATACTGATTGCATCCCATAGAGTTATAAACAATATTCAAGTAATCAGATTTGGATTGTATCACTGTAGAAAAACCACCCATTTGCAGAAATCTTCAGAGTATAACAGTGATGCTCCCGTCTATGCCTCTTCAGTTCTGGGGTTGCAGCTGCCACACTGGCTTTCATGTGGATGCCAGGGATGCTGGGGACCAACTCAGGTCCTTCCGCTTTCCTGGCATGCAATTTCCTGGTTGTATCATTTCCCATGCACCCGCCATCATCACTTAAAGTCCTGGTGAGTAGGTACATGATACTGTGTTGCAAATATTTTATGT
>BDUI01000078.1:188732-203580 GCA_002335545.1 Apodemus speciosus
TGTGGAGCATGTATCCTTATTGCATGCTGGGGAATCTTCTGGATATATGCCCAGGAGTGGTATGGCTGGGTCCTCCGGAAGTATTGTGTCCAGTTTTCTGAGGAACCTCCAGACTGATTTCCAGAGTGGTTGTACCAGCTTGCAGTCCCACCAGCAGTGTAGGAGTGTTCCCTTGTAGCCTTGCTTTCATTGTATCACATAAATTTGGGTATGTTTTGCCTTTATTTTCATTAAATTCTAAAAAGTCTTTCTTTCTTTATTTCTTCCTTGACCAAGTTATCATTGAGTAGTAACAATGATAGGAAGCATTGTTTAGCTTCCTCATACATGTGGGCTTTCTGTTATTTTTGTTGCTATTGAAGACCAGCCTTAGTCCGTGGTGATCTGATAGGATGCATGGAATTATTTCAGTCTTCTTGTATCTGTTGAGGACTGTTTTGTGACCAATTATCTGGTCAATTTTGGAGAAGGTACCATGAGTTCCTGAGAAGAATGTGTATTCTTTTGTTTTAGGGTGAAATGTTCTACAGGTATCTGTTAAGTCTCTTTGATCCATAATTTCTGTTAGTTTCAATGTGTCTCTGTTTAGTTTCTGTTTCCATGGTCTATCCATTGATGAGAGTGGGATGTTGATGTATCCCATTATTACTGTGAGGTGAAACGTGTGCTTTGAGATTTAGTAAAGTTTCTTTTATGAATGTGGGTGCCCTTGCATTTAGAACATAGATGTTCAGAATTGAGAGTTGTTCTTGGTAGATTTTTCCTTTGATGAGTATGAAGTGTCCTTCTTTATCCTTTTTGATAATTTTTAGTTGAAAAAGTTTTATTAGGTATTACAATGGCTATTCCAGTTTGTTTCTTGGGACCATTTGCTTGAAAAATTGTTTTACAGCCCTTTACTCTGAGGTAGTGTCTGTTTTTGACACCGAAGTGAATTTCCTATATGCAGCAAAATGCTGGGTCTTATTTACTTATCCAGTCTGTTAGTCTATGTGTTTTTATTGGGGAATTTAGTCCATTGATGTTAAGAGATATTAAGGAATAGTGATGCTTCCTGTCATTTTTGATATTTTTTTTGTTTGTGTGACTATATTCTTCTGAGTTCGTTGAAAGATTAATTTCTTGCTTTTTCTAGGGTGTAGTTTCCTTCCTTGTGTTGGTGTTTTCCATCTATTATCCTTTGTATGGCTGGATTTCTAGAAAGATATTGTGTACATTTGTTTTTGTCATGGAATATCTTGGTTTCTCCATCTATGGTCATTGAGAGTTTTGCTGGGTATTAGTCTGAGCAGGCATTTGAGTTCTCTTAGGGTCTGTATGACATCTGTTCAGGATCTTCTAGCTTTCATAGTCTCTGGTGAGAAGTCTGGTGTAATTCTGATAGGTCTGCCTTTATCTGTTATTTGACCTTTCCCCCTTAATATTCTTTCTTTGATTTTTGCATTTGGTGTTCTATTATGTGACAGAAGGAATTTCTTTTCTTGTCCAATCTATTTGGAGTTCTGTAGGCTTCTTGTATGTTTATGGGCACCTCTTTCTTTAGGTTAGAGAAGTTGTCTTCTATAATTTTGTTGAAGATATTTACTGGCCCTTTAAGTTGAGAATCTTCAATCTCTTCTATACCTATTATCCTTAGGTTTGGTCTTCTCATTGTGTCCTGGGTTTCCTGGATGTTTTGGGCTAGGAAGTTTTTATATCTTGCTTTTTCTTTGACTGTTGTGTCAATGTTTTCTATGGTATCTTCTGCACCTGAGATTATCTCTTCTACCTCTTGTATTCTGTTGCTGATGCTTGCATCTATGATTCTTGGTCTCTTTCCTAGATTTTCTATCTCCAGGGTTGTCTCCCTTTGTGGTTTCTTTATTATTGTTTCTATTTCCATTTTAAGATCCTGAATGGTTTTATTCAATTCCTGTATCTGTTTGGTTGTGTTTTCCTGTAATACTTTAAGGAATTTTTGTGTTTTCTCTTTAAGGGCTTCTAGCTATTTACCTGTGTTCTCCTATATTTTTTAAGAGAGTTATTTTTGTCCTTATTAAAGTCCTCAGTCATCATCATGAGATGTGACTTTAAATCAGAGTCTTGCTTTTCTGGTGTTTTGGGGTATCCAGGGCTTGCAGTGGTGAGAGAACTGGGTTCTGATATTGCCAAGTAGCCTTGGTTTCTGTTGCTTATGTTCTTGCTCTTGCCTCTTGCTTTATCTCTGGTGTTAGCTGGTCTTGTTGTCTCTAACTGAGGCTTGTCCCTCCTGAAAGCCCATGTGTCAGTATTCCTGGGAGACCAGATCTCTCTGGGAGAAACTTGGGTATGGAGAACTGTGGCACAGGGTCAGCTCCGGGGTGCAGATGGAAACCAGAAGGATCCAGTCTCTGGCTGCTCCTTGGTTGCTGTGTCCTAATGGCTCTGGGCAGGTCCCTCTTGGGCCAGGAATTGGAGCAGAAGTGGTGGTCTTACCTGTACTCACAGGCATGTTCCCACTCCTGGGAGACCAGCTCTCCCTTGATTGTGTTTGGGTACGGATCTCTGTGGCACAGGATCTGCTCCTGGCGCAGAAGGAAGCAGACAGAAATCTGAAAGATTTTGTCCCAGGCTGCTCCTTGGTTCCTGTGTCCTGAGGGCTCCAGGCAGGTCCCTGTGAGCAGAAGTGTTGGTCTTAGCTGTGCTCATAGGCTTGTCAGTACTCCTGTGAGACCTGCTCTCTCGTGGCAGTATTTGGATATGGGGCACTGTGGCAGAAGAACAGCTCTGGGCGCTGTGGCCCAGGATCAGCTCCGGGCACAGATGGAAACCGTCTGTATTCACATATTTGAAGTTCTCAAAATAATTTACAATACTTAAATGCCTCTTAATTATACGTTATATCTTCTGAAGCTAAAAGTAATATGCACTCAACCAGTTTTTAAAATCTATTTAGAACACTAAACATGATAGAAGTAGCAAACAAACAAACAAACAAAAAAAAACTCTTATGAAAGAAAATTGTGACTGGTTCTTGATTAGACAGAAATCGTTCCATTTCCAAGGGAGAATATGCAGCATAAATGTGGCTTCATAGAATGAATTGGGTAGAGTTCCTTCTGTTCCTGTTTTGTGAAAAAGTTTGAAGAGTATTGGTTAGTTCTTCTTAGAAGGTCTGATATTATTCTGCACTAAACCCATCTGGTCCTGGACTTTTTTTGGTTTGGAGACTTTGACTGCTTCTATTTCTTTAGAGGTTATGGGACTGTTTAGATGGTTTATCTGATCCCAATTTAATTTTGGTATTTGGTATCTGTCTAGAAAATGCCCATTTTATCCAGATTTTCCAGTTGTGTTGAATATAAGCTTTTGTAGTAGGATTTTATGATTTTTTGAATGTCCTCAGTTTCTGTTGTTATATTTTCCTTTTCATTTCTGATTTTGTTAATTTGGATACTGTCTCGGTGCCCTCTGGTTAATCTGGCTAAGGGTTTATCTATCTTGTTGATTTTCTCAAAGAATGAGCTCCTGGTTTTGTTGATTTTTTTGTATAGATTTTTTTGTTCTTACTTGGTTGATTTCAGGCCTGATGGCATTGTACATGAATTTACATTTTTTTTGCATGGAGTCTGTAATATTGTTTCTTTGTTTTTTAGTTTTGTCAAGATGAGTGTAATATATTGTGAAGAGGTTTTTCCGCTGGAGATGTCTATTTAAGATTCTAAATATCTCTTGACCTTAAATGTCCATTAACTTCCCTAAATTTGTGCTATAATTTCATTAAATAGATTTTCTATGACATTAAAAATAAATCTCAATTGAATCTTCTACACCACAGAATCTCACGATTTATAATTATAATCTTGTTTCACAGTTCTTGGAACTAGGGTTTTTCTCGTTAAATTTTCTTTATTGCTTTCTAAATGGAGTCTTCCATCAACTTGGTCTTCCATTCCAATATTCTGTCTTCTGTCTGTCCACTGGAGATACTTTATAATGTGCTTTCATTTGATTAGCTGAGCTTTTCATTTCCAACATTTCTCTGATTTTTTGAAAATCACAATCCTTTCTTTCTTTCTTTCTTTCTTTCTTTCTTTCTTTCTTTCTTTCTCTCTCTCTCTTCCTCCTCCTCCTGCTCCTCCTCCTCTTCCTCCTCCTCCTTCCCATCCCCTGCATTTCTTATCCTCGTTCCCGAGTTTCTCCTCTGCAATTTTCCTTTCTTCTCTACATCTTGGGTTTATTTTATTCTTCTTTTTTTTAGTTCATTCATCTGGTTGTTTGCTTTCTCTGAAATCACTGATCATTTTTAGAAGTAGACTTTAGATTCAGTAATTGAGCTAGATTTCTTGTTCATATCATGTTGCCTTTTATTTTCGTCTTTCTTGTTTTCCTGTCTTACACTCCATGCATCTGTTGTTTTGGATACCTTTTCCTATTTTATTTGGGTTATTCCCAGTGCACACACTACTCTTGTTGGCTCATTCATGAAAGGAAAAGTACAAGGAGCCAAAAAAAAAAAAAAAAAAAAAAACAAAAAAAAAAAAAAAAAAAAAAAGAGGATGAATGAAGTGTTGGAGCAGCTTGTTTCTGGGTTTTCTATAATTGGAGTCTGCCAGGTGGAGGTGGGGGAGGAAAGTTGAAACTGGTGTCTTGTGTTTCTATTTAGACTATTGCTGAACCAGATCCCTCGAAGCGCCAGATGTTCCTTGGGACTTTCTTCCTTCTAGAAGCTGTCTTCTTGTTGTATCAGGATACTTTGCTGACCACACTGCAGTCTGTGGGTTGGAAGGCTCTCTTACACTCTCAAGATTTGTCACCTTGTATACTTTGGGGTGGCTAATGCTGTAGTCTGGAGTCTCTCCTGAGTATATTTGGAATAGGAGGATCCAATACAATATGGAGATGTATTTATACAGGCCGGCTCATTCTTTAAAGATCTGAGTAATATAAGATGTAACTGTAGGAATGAGACTGTGAAAGACAGTTCTGCTGTAGATGAAGTAATTTTTCTTTTTCCAGGAATTTTCCCCTTTAAAGCTTCATAAATAATCACTTATCATTCTTATTTTAGATTGTCTTAATTATTGGTAGATGAATCTAGTCTGTATACCACTGACTAACTTATTTATCTCTAAGACGTTTTCTTTTTCTTTAACTTTTTATTGAGATTCAACTACAAGAAAGGAAAAGAATATTTTTTTCTTGCTGTTTTGTTTGTTTGTTTTTCTTTTTTTAGAGCAAGAGCCATTTTATCCTAGGGATTGTAAAATATAAGAATTAACTAAGTCTTTTTGTGTTAGAACTGGTAGGAAAGGCCATTACCTGAACTTGGATTTTAAAATAGTCTCAATTCATCTCGTGATTTAATTTGGTCTATTTATTCAATTTTTTTGTGTCCTGATGCTTAAATCTATTCAATTAAAATAGCATTTTTTCCATTGTATGAGTTTAGTGGAGCTAAATAATTAATAAATGGTAAGCAAATTAAGTCATATGCAGAACTGAGGACAGTGTTGGGTATGTAGGAAACTCTCATTAAATATTAAGTATTATTTTTATTAGTTTAAACATACTGGGTCATTGAGAACCATTTGCTCATTTTTTTTTATTAAAAATCACCTTCCTGTACTTATCAAAAAGATTATTTGTGCAATCAACAGTTCCTTTTCTAGTGTTCCTCACTTTTTCCCTATCCTTGCTAGAGGTCTGTGCCAACAAATTGTGCATGTAAATTTTAATGAACCTAAAAGTTGGCCTTTCAAAAATGGAGAGGACAAAATTTAGCTCACTCTTTCTTAAACTTTAAAATGCACAGGGATCATTTGAAGATTTTTTTTAAAGGTGAATTCTGGTCTGTTTGTTAAGATGGGAAAGATTTTGGCTTTCAGTTTGAAAAGTTTCAGCACATGGTTCTCAACTTTGATGTTGGGCATATCCTAAGGCAGAGCATGGTGATGGAAGGGGTGGGGGTGGGGGTGGGGGTGGTTGGGAGGGACAGTGAGAAGGATTCCCTTCCTGGTCAACTACTGCTTCCTCTCTCCCAGAATAATCTCGCCATGTTATGAATTCATGAAAGAATTAATACACTGATTGAGCCACAGCCTTTGGAATCCAACCACCTCCCTGAAGCCTGCCAGCTTGGGCAACTGAGCTCTTAGTGTGCAGGGAACACCACAGGTTAAAGCACAAGTTTTAGGATGATGCCTGAAAGTGAGTTGCTAGCAAACATAAAGATGGCCGGAGCATTTCTGGCACTGGACCTACATCTTGTGTATTAACGTGGCTCTGGCCTTTCTCGCTGAGATGAATAAAAACTCGCTCCTTACTGCAAACATTTACACATGATACTTTTAGGAAGAGCAGCTAGTGGCCAGCTATTCTACAGACACCCATGGCTCTGGTGATGAGCAGAAGCCAAGAAAACTGATATTAACAGTCTCTCTCTCTCTCTCTCTCTCTCTCTCTCTCTCTCTCTCTCTCACACACACACACACACACACACACACACACACGCACACAAGGAAGTTTTCATGATAAGATATGATGTCCCTAGAGTACAATCAACCTATCAATTTCTCTACTCTTGTGTTCTTCCCTTTGCATTGCTGAAATCTGCTTTGTCAGGGAGCTCACATCCTCTGTAAAAAATTAGGTGACATGATCTTTCTACTGGTATTTTTTCCCCTATATGTCTTCTTTCCTCTCTTACAATGTAGCATGTCTTTCTCCCCATGACAATGCCTAGATCTATACAATGTACCTCTAAGATGTGGCTTTGCCTTGCTACCTGCCTTACTCTGGACAAAGGAGATAGCTCTATAGAGAACATGCATTTCTGCCTCGTTAAACTTAATGTTTCATGTATATTTTGAAGCAGTAAAAGGCTTTAAAATAAGTAAGTTATTATTTTTGATATTATATCAGAAAATTTAGAATGGCATGCGTGGTAATATAAAAATATCTAACACTGAATTTTTAGAAAAATATCTAACACTGTGATGTCATAAATGTAGCAGTTCTGATTTTGTAATAATACCTTATCTCAGACTAGGTTTTATGTGTCCAAAATGATGGTAGTCAGCTAATTTTGTAAGTAAACCATTTAGAGACATCTGTCTAAAGAATAAAAGTAAAATAACTTCTACCTAATTTGTAGTAAATTGTAAATTACTAATTACATAGATTCATGTTATCTCCATTGTGCTCTTCTTTATATAGTACCATATAATTTCGAAACGGTTTGATGCACAATTAGCTAAGTTGGCATGGAGGAGCAATGTTTGTGATTATCATATACAATTTCAGATGATTAGCACATAACATTTCAATGGAAATATTAGTTTTTTAACCTAGTCTGTGGCAACCGCATATGCCATTTGGACCAGTTTTAAATGGTTATGAAACTATAACAATCTCCAGCTTCAGATGGAAGTTATTCACAATTGATGTGGAGGCAAAGAGGCGTATCTTTGATAGTCACCAGCTGTAGCTTAACTTCAACAGACTATATGGGTTTAATGTCTGTATTATGCACATTGCAATTTAATAGGCAACCATCTACACTTTTATATGTTAATTTTTAATGAAAATAATAATTTATACATAATAAAACTCACAAACTCTGACTTAATGTTGGCATTTTTAAAATTCATAATACTGTTAGCCACTAGGCAACTTAAGGTAATTGCAAATCAGTCAATCTGGCTTCTGAAGTGAATTAAATTTTTTATATAAGTTTTTCTTCACATAACTAATGATCATTATGTTAAACCCAGACAAGAGATACATATTTTCTAAAAACATACAGTATAACTAAAGTGGATTAACATATGCCACTGAATACCTCGGTGCATTCTGACCTTCGCCACTTGGGGATATAGTTTTAGATATTGGCTTTTTCCTAATTAAAGTGAGAAGTAGATTCAGTGTTCTCTGAGGTCCAGCCATCCTTTAAATTTTTATAATTCTATTGAATTTTCCATTGCCTTACTGGTTTGCATTTGCAAATAATTATAATACTGTATTATTGTCTCCTAATGTTTGTCTTGTGGTGACATTAGGAGAGTTTCGTCCCATCAGCTAAGCAATGCTTTTCATGTATGCTTCAGACTAACACAGGTTGTGGGGAACTTCTCTAATTGTTTTTCATGTAAAAATTAAAATCTCTGAAAAGTTAGCTCCTCCAATATAAATCTCTTCATGTGCACAGTCTACAAGGTTGTGTAGGCAAATTGTTCCCTTGAAGAAAGCATTCTTATTAGCATGTCAGAAGCTCACAGAGAGTCCAAAAATGGTAAAATTTTTCCTTATCTTTCCTGCTGAGAATCTTTTATTTTGGTGCTTTGTAGTCTAGGAGCCTCTTCTCAGTCTCTGCAGTAATTACCCCCCTTTTCAGAAGATGAAACAGTGAGAGAGTTGGGCAAAAAGAAAAGGATTAATAAGGAAAAGAGAATTTTGGCCTGCTTCATGCAAGTTAATACCTTTAAAAAGGTGCACTCTAATTTAGGCATTATCCTTCTGTGTAATTAAGAGCCTTCCCATTAGACATTGTTGTCTGAATACTTACCAGTCGGTTCTGTTCGTAGATTTTGGAACACACAATGCAGCCAACCCATGAGGGTTTTTTTTTTCCCTTTAGGAATTTTGATGATGCTTCTTTCTCTTTCAAACTTTAATCTCACATTCTAAGTCTATCAACCTCTTGATAGTTTGAATCTTATTTTATTCCTTTCTTTTGTCTGTTCCTTTGACTTTATTTTATTGTTGCCATTAGATTTGTTTTGCTTTGTTTTGTTTCGGAGACAATGTTTCATGAGCTCAGGCTGATCTTGAATTTGCTGCAGAGTTTTGAGGATGAGTCTGGACTCTTGTTCTTCCCTCTTCCTTGTGAGTGCTGAGGTTGTAGCTCTTCATTGCTGTTCTCAATTTGCATTTCCTTTTTACAAATCGTAAAAGATTAATTATTTTACCTGGGATATTAAAAAACAGACTTTGTTATATTCTCCTCATATTTGCTCCCTTGTTTTTCTGTCCCCCACTGATTTTTTTCTTCAAGTATTCTTAATGCTAACCATGTTTGCATAATTTGTGTTTTAGGAAAGAAAACAAGTTGTATTTCGACTTATTAGCCATGATTACCTTCTCTTGTTCACATTTTTAGGCCATTTCCTCTCTGTCTTCTTTTATTATATACATATAATGTATATATTTTACATTATATATGTGGTATATATTACATAATACATTTATACTTCATATCTATCTGTCAATATCTATCTATCTATCTATCTATCTATCTATCTATCTATCTATCTATCTATCTATCTATCTATCTATCTATCATCTCTCATCTATCTATGCAAAATTGTAGAGTCCAGAAGACAGTACTGGATATACTAGTGATACTGATTCTGGAGTTATATGCAGTTGTGAGCTGCCTAGTATGGATACTGGGAACTGAACTTTGGTCCTCTGTGCAAGAACAGTACATATATTTACTTTTTGTAACAGATGATCTCCATCATGTTACATTTTCTTGCACAATACTTCCTTATTCCTAAATAAAACACACCTATGTATCCCCTACCCACACATACATCACATATTCACTATCCATTCTTTGGTTTGTGATATCTAGGCTGGTCCTGTATCTTGGTATTACAAAGATGCTAAAAATAGACATGAATGTGCAAATGTCTCTGTGATAGTTTTTATGAGAGAAGATCCTACTTTTTGATATTGTAGATTTTGCAAAAGACTAAGAGAATGGGAGGATCACTGTGACACAGTGTGTTATAAACTATCATCTGTTATTCAATGTTTTTAGTAGCGGAGAGTGCCATGATATTCATGATTTTGAAAGTCAGTAACTTATACACAAATTTACCCAGACATTCAGTTATCTAACTCTCCACCATTGTAATCTGATAGTGCTTACACACACACACACACACACACACACACACACACACACACACACACACACACACACAATCTGTTTTAACAAAGTATAAGGGAACTATAGTCCTTCATTTTCAATTTATAGAAGACCTGCTACTTTTTTAACCAGAAAAGTGAACTTTTAGTTTTGAGTTATGATAGAGATATGTCTTGTGCAGGCATTGTTGCTCACTCAAAATCTATCTCCTTTCTTTTCTCATAATCTTATTCTTTCTTTGTTTGCAGCAAAAACTTAAGGAGGCCCAAGAAGTAATGGTGCAGGTTCAATCAGTACTAGACTTCTGTTCTTTGCTCTATTCTTCCTTGTTGCGAATGATGACTAATAATATCTCAATGATCATGTATACAGAAGCTTTGTTTCTTGGCTAGAGCAGAGTGGTGACCAGCATCCCTTCCCACTCTTCCCCCAGTCTCTTCATCTACAGCAAGCAGAATATCTTTGCACAAATTGTTACCTTAATCTAGTATTTATAAGGTAAATTGATGTGCTAAAGAAGGCACAGTGGAAAAGAAAGGAAACAATTCCTTGATGATATTTTTTTTTTTTGCAATTGAGTGAACTGCAGTCATTTTCAGTTGTGCACATAGTATGTAAGAAAATAAGTCTCCTAGTGTACATCATTTCAAATTGGATTTCTGATTCTTATTGTGAAGCCTGTTCTTAATAGATGCTAGCATACTAGAAAATCAGCGGAGGACATAGCATGATATCACAAATTTAAAAGACTTCTAGAGTGCATTTTATATTTTTAACAACCACATAGGCTAAATGGGAGATCTACTGTAAAAGTTCTGGTTGTAGTTATATGTATGGGTAATGTATTGCAAAATATTAATAGTTTATTGGTAGTGATAAGAGGAAGGGGAGGGGAGGTAGTATGGGCAGGGATTAAAAAAAGAACACCAAAAACTTAAAAAAGTCACACAGGAACCTAATATTGTAGAAAATTTCATACATATGTACATCTATAGACACACACATACACACACAAACTTATTTGTTAAAAGAGATAAAAATGGAGTTGTCCTATAATGGGAGAACAATGGATGTCCATTCAGATTAATACTACTGATTAACAAATGAAAAAACCACTTCAAAGAATAGGTTTCCTCTTTTGAATTTAGGCCCCCAAATCCCTAAATCCCCTAAAACTGCATAGGCTATTGACAATGCTCATGGTTTGATGGTAAGACCCTATAACTGTGGACACCACACACTAGAAACACAAAACATGGAGAAACTAATTTGGTACTACTTTTCAGTTTTGGAAGTTCCTATGCATTCTACTGGAGAAGAAAAGTATCCATCTATCTTATCACCACAGAACCTTTAGAGCCACAGAAATGATTTGCCCTGGCATGGCATGGGCAGCATGCAATCGTGACACAGCTGTCATGGGGGTAAACAAATACTTTCTGAATGGATGTACATTTCACTACAAGAGACACATGCCTGGTATCGTTATCTGACTGAGAATAATTTATTTTCCATAGACCATAATCTCTTTAGTGGTTTTTTTTTTTTTTTTTTTTTTTTGTTATTCTCCTCGAAAAGCAAAACATACTGATCTATTAAGAATGAGGGAACAAAATACTCACACGAGCAATAAAGGAGACAAAGTGTGGAGCAGAGACTGAAGTAAAGGCCACCCAGAGACTGCCCTACCTGGGGATTCAGCCTATAAACAGTCACCAAAACCCGACACTACTATGGACGACAGGAAGTGTATACCAAAAGGAGCATGCCATGGTTGTCTCTGGAGGGGCCCTGACAGAGCCTTATAAACACAGAGGCAGATGCTAACAGCCAATCATTAGTCTGGGCATGGGGTCCCCAATGGAGGAGCTGGAGGATGGTCCAGAGGAGCTGAAGGGGTTTACAGGGAAGAACAATGATTTTGGCCACCCAGATGCCCCAGGACTCCCAGGGACTAAACCATCAACCGAGGGGTACACATGGTTCCAGCTAAAAAATGTGGCAGAGGAATGCCTTGTTGGGCATCAGTGGGAGGAATGGTCCTTGGTCAGGTGAAGGCTCAGTAGATGCCCCAACAAAGGGAAATCGAGGACGGGGAGGTGGGAGTGGGTCAGGTGGAGGGGAATGTACGTGGAGGCAGGGGGTGGGAGAAGGGGTTGGGGGTCTTTGGGGCAGGGGGAAGTCGGGAAAGGTTTTACCATTGGCAATGTAAATGAAGATGATATTCAATATAAAAAAATGAGGAACGTTCAGTAACCTTGAACTTTGAAGGGATTCAAGGTCTCTCTGGCATACCATTTAAAAAGTGAGACATTTTATTGCTCTTCACTGAATGGCAAACTGCAATTTTTGAATATATGATTTTGGGATGTTTTAGAAGAAAAAACAAGAGGTGAGAACTGTGATTGTGGTGTGTAATGATTCAATTACATAAAAGACTCAGTTTATATTTTAATCCCATTTCTTCATAAAACATTGATGAATTGAGTCATTGAAGAACCTTGGTTGGCATCAGACTAAGCACAGAGACCCCAATGGAGGAATTAGGGGAAGGACTGAAGGAGCTAAAGGGGCCTTATCAGGCATCAATGGGAGGAGAGGCCCTTGGTCCTGTGAAGGTTTGATGCCTCTGTGTAGAGGAATACTAGGGTGGTGAGGTGAGAGTGGGTAGGTGGGTGGGGGAGCCACCCTCATACAATCAGGGTAAGGGTAGATGGGATAGAGGGTTTGCAGCGGCGAAACTGGGAAAGGGGATAACATCTGAAGTGTAAATAAATAAAATATCCAATAAAGAAAATAAAAGAACCCTTGATTGCGGTGGGCGGTCCCAGAGAACTGCGATGTGAGAGACAACCAGGACTCTAAAGTGGGTGCTCTGAGCTGAAATGCCCAATAGTGTGTGTGTGTGGGGGGGGAGGGGTAGAATCTGAAGAGACCACACACATCCAGTAGTTTGACAGGGGCCCCAGTGGAAGAATGGGGACACCAACCCCCCTTCAAAAAATTTGACCCAAAATTGCTTCTATCTAAAAGAAGCGCAGGGACAGAAATGGAGCAGAGACTGAAGGAAAGGCCATCCAGTGACTAGCCCAACTTGGAATCCATCCCAGGGTTGGACACCAAACCGTGACACTATTACTGACGCCATGTTGTGCTTGCAGACAGGATCCTGGTATGGCTGTCTTTGGAGAGGCTCTTACCAGCATCTGACTGAGAATGATGCAGGTGCTTACCGCCAACCACAGGACTAAATGGAGGTGAGGAGCCTTGTGGAAGAGTTAGGGGAAGGACTGAAGGAGCTGAAGAGGATGGCAGCCTCGCTGGAAGAACAACAGTGTCAACGAATCTGGATCCCACGGAGCTCCCAGAGACTGAGCCACCAACCAAAGACCACACAGGGGCTGGTCCGGGGCTCTGGCACATAAGCAGCAGAGGACAAACTGCCTTGTCTGGCCCTAGTGGGAAAGGACGTGCCTAACTAATCCTGTAGAGACTTGAAGCCTCAGAGAAGGCGGATGGGAGGGGACACGGGGGCACACCCTCTCATAGGCAAAGAAGAGAGGGGATGGGGGATGATCTCTGGGAGGGGTGGGCTGGGAGGAGGGGCAACATTTGGGATGTAAATAAACAAAATAATTAATTAAGAATAAAGACCCCTTGCTTGCTTGATTTTTTTTTTTCTTCTTCTGATTTTACCAATGGATAGGAGCCTATGTGATTTCCAAATAGTTGCTTATGTTCTCAGGAGACTTGAGATTGTACGGAATTTATCTGTTTGTGTTCATTGTGAGGTCTTGTAACATTCTTCATAAATTGAAGAAATTTAACTGAAAGTGAGAAGTTTATTCTTGGAGGACTGAACGCAATGAGAGCAGATGGCGATTGTCAGTGCAAGGTGAAAACATAACGGCCACGCTCGTATGTGTTATTTACAGCTATTATGGAGAGCAAAATCAATAGAGCTGGAAGAAGCCTCGTGGCGGCTCAAAATGCTGCCTTTTATATATGGTACAGAAACACTGGCACCCCATGGAAACAAACTGAGAACTAACCGCAGTATTTGGAAGCCTTGTATCTTTTAGAGCAAGGTCCTTCCAAGCAGGAATGCTCGCTTCTGCTCTGTGAGTAATTTTGTTATTAGTGTGCAATTAGGTAACATTAGGATATGCAGCAGGTGCTGCTCTTATTTAGAAACGCAGAGCCTCGATACTGTTGCTGAGCGTTTAGGGGTCACAATCTTGTTTGGCTTGTACTTGTCTTGAAAGTTTTTTATTTTACATTGAAAACAGTTTTGTCTGTGGCGGAGGGAAGACATGTGCGCATGCGCCACAGCACAGACGCGAGGGTTAGGGAACAGTAGTACACAAGGGTCGGTTTATTCATTCTTCTGTGCGGCTTCCGGGGTCTGAAGTCAAGTCTTCAGGTTTGGTAAACAGCAACCTTACACGCCGAGCCATCTTGAGTGGAGTGTCTGTCCTTCTTATCTTCATAATACGTGTCCTGGAAGTGGTCACTCCTAACCTCCTGCCCCTTCTTCAGTCTTGGGATTTTGAAATTCTTTACACTCTTATAGCTTGAATAATTTTCTATAACATAAAATTGATATCTTGTATTTCCATGAAACTTTTACATGACTCTTAGTGGGTAATAGATCTCAGTATTTAATGAGAATTGTTTCTAAATTGACTTGGTTATCTTACCAAAATACTGCAGGCCAGCTACTCACCCTCCTTTAAATCTGACGCAAGGCCATTTGTAGTGTCCATTGAATAAGCTGTTAATTGAGGAAATGACCTTGAATTCTTGTTTCTTCTGCCTCTACTGTCTCAGTGCTGAGATTACCGGCATGTATCATCACATCCCTACTTGATTACTCATTTTGATCATATGCAGGATATTTTTCTATACTGCTGTTTGACACAAAGCTTTATTTGACATTGCTGAGCATATCAT
>BDUI01000078.1:203885-215845 GCA_002335545.1 Apodemus speciosus
TGTCCTGGAACTCACTCTGTAGACCAGGCTGGCCTCGAACTCAGAAATCCACCTGCCTCTGCCTCCCAAGTGCTGGGATTAACGGTGTGCGCCACCACCATCCGGCTGTGTGCATCTTTAATAAGTTCACATGTACTTCTGTGTCTTGATTAAACGTAGGTAGGACCATCACCACCTTGGAGTCAGTGCCTCCCTTAGGTAGAATTTGTTACTTTTTCACGAATTATTGTTTTCCTTTAGGCATGTATCTGCCATATTGAATAACATTTATTTATTTATAGTATATATGCTTGAAATTTGAACCTCTTGAGGGCAGGGATGTTTCTCAATTGCTTTAGTTGAGAAATTCCTAAATGCCTTAGTTTCATGTAAAAAAAGGTGACTTAAGTAAAGAGAACTTTGAATCCTGGCTTTGTAGGTTCAAATCCGAGGCTGGGTGGCACTATTGACTTTGGGTCTCTGCTGAGGGTGGTGACCATATATGCTGGAGCAAGTTTCAAGACAGTGGGTGACAGAGAGGAAGAGGGGGAGGGTAGAGGGAGGGAGAGGAGAGAGGGGGAGGAGGGTGGGGGTGGAGGAGAAAGAACATGAACAGGGCCTGGAGTCTCTTTTGAGGGCAAGCATTTATCCAGGGAGCATAACCCTTAGCATCTCATCCTAGCTCTCACCTTTGACAGAACTATATAGCACCTTCATATATGCTACAACTATACACACATCCCTTTGGAGGCCACTAATCCAACCCATAGTCCTCAGCACCAGTCTGGCATCACACCAGATTAGAGTTTATTAGAGTCAAGGGCAAGAAAAAGTATTTTCTCTAATAAGGGCGCCCAACCTTTTTGACTTTGTGACACTGTATTTCCATCAGTATTGTTTAAAAAATAATGTATACTTTTTTTTGGTTGTTTGTTTTCTCTGCTTGCTGTTGTTATTTTGGTGATGGTGGTGGTAGTGTGTGCATATTTGTGTGTCCGTGTGTGTGTGTGTGTCCGTGTCCGTGTGTGTCTGTGTCCATGTGTGTGTGTGTGTGTGTGTGTGTGTGTGTGTGTGTGTAGGCTAGAGGTGTTTCATCTTTCATTTGATGCCTTTATTATTTTTCAGCCGGTCTCTCATTGGATTAGACCTCATTGACTAGGCTGGGTGGGGTAGCCAGTGAGCTCCTGGGTCCATCTATTTCTGTTTCCCATTGTTGGGATGATAGAGAGTCACAGGCCATCATACCTGGCTCTAAAAAATTTGTGGCATCTGGTCATCAAATTCATGTCCTTGTGATAACAAGGCAAGCAAGCACTGAGATATCTCACTGGCCCTTATAATCTTTTAAGTAACTTTATGGTTTTATGTTGGGCTCCGTTTGTAGCTACAAAGCATGGTGTGTTACCACAGGATGGAAGCCGGAACAGCCTGTACACTTTTACACATAAGAATATATTTTCCAGTGAAAATACTTCAATTTTAGTTTTATGTGCATAACCAATATCTGGCAGAAAAGATCTTTTAGAACGAGGGAGAAGAGTGATAAAAATCTAAAGTATTTTGGCCAATATTGTAAAAAACAAAACAAAACAAAACAAAACAAAACAAACAACAAACAAACAAACAAACAAACAAAAGAACACCCAAAAAACCCTTTAAAACAAACGGACAATTTGAAAAAAGATGGTTTAGAAACCTCTGATTTATCTCTTGCAGTTTCTCTAGCGTTGGAGAACGGTGGGAGAAGTCTGATCCCAAAACCGCCGCTGGCAGCACACCTGTCGATAAGGAAACTGTGTAGCAAATGACTCACACTTGTAAGAATAAAATCCCCACTGAGACAACCATCGGGGCTAACTTCAGATTTGGGGCTTCTAAATGCTGCCTTCTCCCTTGCCTCTGAGATCTGAGAAACCTTTGGGTCCTACAACTCCTCTTTAGAAACACTTCTCATGTTTGTGCTTGACAAACTCAATCCCATGAAGGGCTAGTGAGAGTGGCGTGGAGTCCTCAGGTAAGTAAGTTACAAAATGGCCAGAAGTATAGGAATAGTTTAAGCAGAGAAAGCAGTGGGGCTATTAGAAGGGCAGATTTAAGGGGTGAGGGACATAATAGATAGTTTTTTGGTAGGTCTATCTTTTTATGGAAACTTCCTGTTTATTAAGAGACTTCCTTATATTAAGAGGCTGATCGCTTAATTTGTTTCCAGAGAAAAGATTAAAATCATGTTCTAGGTGCATGTGTTAGGAAGGCCAGAGAACTTTTTTTTTCAAGTTCTTAGCGATGGTTTCTTTAATTCTATGCAGATAAGCAAAGTCTTTACTCCAATGCAACTCCTGCGCAGTCACAGCTCAAAGGCTTTAAATGATTGCTTATAATTGTCAGTTAATGAGACCAAAACCATGACGGTTCCTTCATTGATGCTACCTACCTAACTCTATGGAGAGAGGCGTGAAGGACACCTTGTATTCCATGAAAAGGACACAGTGTAAATACAGATTAGTAACTGCCTGTCTTGCTTTGCACACTTAGTAAAACACTCTTTGTTACTACTGTCACAGAAAGTTTCCATCTGAAAATGTCTTCCTTGTGCTGGCCAGACAATCCGAAGCATCATGTCTCTCCTGCCCCCATTCTGTTCTCTTAATCTTTCCAATGGCAAGCCATCGAAGTAGAAACTAAGGTTGTGTTTAGGTCTCTGTGAAATACTGGTGGCGACGTCCAATGGACTTGGTCCCACACAAAATGGAAGGGAGAAAAAAAAGAGAGAGACAGCCAGCCAGATCAATGCTAGGTAGATATTTTGCCTCCTTCTCTCCAAAGCCATGGCAATGGTGCACCAAATCGTTTTTTCAGGAAATGTGATTATCCCCCTTTGAATGAGTCTGAAAAGTGATTCCACAATGAGCCAGCACGCCTAAATGGAGAGGCATACAGTATCTGCTGCTTCCTTTCATTTTCTGTCAAAGATCTAAAAAAAGACTCAATGTTAATTTGATAACCTGGTTCTATATAGCAGTAAAGAGCCCAGGGAATACTCTTTCTCTGGGGACACATAATTTTGTGCACATCTTTGAAGCAGGCTGAGCTGACAGTGATCTTTGCAAGTACACAGGAGTGTTGACTGCAGTCTCCCCCGCCAAGGCTTTTCAGATCTTAAGGTGGAGATGCCCTCGTGCTCCGTCTACAAGAATCTCACTGTCTTTTGTATACATTTATTTAATTAAGTTAATTAATTCATTTGATGTGAGTGTTTTGCTTGCATGTGTGTCTGTGTGCCATGCGCGTGCCTCATGCCTGTGGAGGCCAGAAGACATTGCCTTATCCTCTGGAACTGAAGTTACAACAGAAGGTTGTAAGATGCTCTGTGGGGTCTTGGAATTGAACCTCTAAGAGCAGCCAATGCTCTTAACTACTGAGCTGTCTCGCCAGTCTCCTGCTGGACAACTTTAATATTTATTGAGGTACATTTTGGGAAACTATATTTCCAAAATTATGTTTATTTTTCTGAGACAGGGTTTGGCACTATACCCCAAGCTGACTTTACATTCCTCACTACACTTCTGTCTCTTGCTTCTTGAGTGCTTGGAGACCAGGCACAAGCCACGATGCTTAGCTCAACTTTGTTTGAAAGAGAAAAAAGAAGAAAACGAACAAGAATTCATACTTTTTAGATTTGAAAGGGTTATCAACACCCTTCTGGGGCTTTAAATAAATAAATTAAAAGGCCCGTCATAGTAATTACTTCTCTATATGCTGTGACCAAACACGCAACAGAAAGCAGCGCAAGGAGGAGGGGTTTATTCTGCTCAGGGTTTGAGAGCATGGTGAAGCACTGTAGCAGGGGCAGCGTGGGACTATGGCCACCAGAACAGAGGCTGCTTTCTTATATCTTGGCAGGCGGAGAAGCAGTGGGAGATAAATTTCAGCACTCATCTGCCATCTTTATTCTCTCCCTCAGCCTGGGACACAGTCCATTGGACAGTGCCACCAACATTCAGGACAGGTGTCCCCCTTCAGTTAATCTTGTCTGTAATAGTCCCCACAGACACACCAAGATGGTATGCTTCACTAATATTTTAGGCATTTCTTAATCAAACCACGTTAGCAAAATTAGTCAGCCCATGCATTAATTCAGTGTTATGGGATAGTAGAATATTTAATGACCACGATGTTAATCCTGGTTTATGAATAAATAATAAAATGTAGTCAGAATATCTTAAGGGGTCAAGAATATAGATAATGTATTTCTAAAGGAGGGTACTGCTAGAGTCATTGGGATGGTTCAAGGAGATAAAGGGACTTGGTGACCCCAATTCAATTCTCGGCACTGACGTGGTAGAGGGAGAGAAGAGAGCTGGCCTCTGACGTTCACACTCACGTGAGTGCACGCAGGTGAACATAAATAAACATGATAAAAAGATGAGGTTGCTAAATCCTCTCAATCATAACCTCAGTGCTTTAGAACACACTGTTAGAGTGTTATGTAGAATTCAAAAATACATTTCCTCTTTTAGAAATTTATAGCACTTTACTGATCACTTAGTTCAAACTCCTATTTTTTTTCTTTTTCAGATGTAGAAATTTAAGTAATGCATTTAAGCATACTTTGGAAAGAATGATGGAATGCCGATTTTTGTGTAGGTTTGTCGATTCTCTGACTTGGTTTATTTTTAGAGTTTTAGATTCTCTTAGCGGAGATGAGATTTTTCATTTTTCCTCTCTCTTAAAGAGAAATGTTTACAATCTCAAATAACTAGTGATCAAAATCCTCAAATCCCTCCCCTACGGGCTCAGTGAACTCTGTGGAAGAAGAGGGGGGGGGCAGGGAGGATGTGAGATCCAAACCAATGGATGATACCAAGGAAACAGAGTCTTCCAGACACAACAGAACCGATGTACATACCTCACAGAGCCTGTCACAGCATAAATAGGGCCTCAGCAAACCTGATGGGGAAGTAGACACAAGATCCTATCAAGAAGCTATCTCCAATTTAACAACCACTCACAAAGGAAAAATTAGTTTCTCTGGCAGAGTCTCAGTGGTATACAAACCACACTTAAATGTAGTCCCCAAAAACATCTGTAGAAGGTCAACACAAAATAAATTCAATAGTATTTTTGGATTTTGTTTTTTTGGTCTCATTGTTTGAGCACTTGGTTTTTTTGTTTTTTTTTGTTTTTCTCAAGCATACAGGTCTTTTGCTTGTATATTATAATCTCTAATTTTGAGGATTCTTTAAATTTTTTTAAAGTTTATTCTCTCATATATTACATCCTGCCTTGCCTTCAGTTTTTCTTCCTTCTTTCTCTCCAAATCCTTCCCCCGCCATTCACTCCTCGGCCTCCCTTCAGAAAAGGGCAGGCGTCTCAAGGATATCAATTAAATATGGTGTGTCCAGTTGCAATTAGACTTTGTACTGCCCCTCTTATTAAGGTTTGATGAGGCAACCCAGTAGGGGGAAAAGGCTCCCCAGAGCAGGCATCAGAGATACCCCAACTCCGACTGTTAGGAGTTTCACAAGAAGACCAAGCTACACAATCATAACATTAATGCCGAGGGCCGAGGTCAGACACAGGCAGGCTTCCCAATTGTCCCCTCACACTTTATGAACCTCCAGTGAGCCTAGGTTAGTTGATTTTGTCGGTTTTCTTGTGGTGTCATTGATCATTCGGTTTCCTACAATCTTTCCTCAGGATTCACCAAGTTCAGCCTAATGTTTCTGTGTCTGTCTTAGGCTTCTGTTTCCCCTCAGATGCTAAGTGGAGCCTCTCTGATGACATTAGGCTAGGTTGTATTTTCTCACCTAGACAGGAAGCCAGCCAGGCCCAGGATCCTGCTGTCTCTGTTCACCTCAGAGCTGAGTTGCAGGCACACATAGCATGCTAGGTTAATATTGTGGGTGCTGGAATCTGAACACAAGTTCTCATGCTTGAGAACTAAAGAATCTTGACTGCTGAGTTATCTCACCAGCAGCTCACTTAGATTTTTAAATATCATGTTGCAATTATTTCATTAATCTTTTATAGACCCTAAAGTTATTTTCACACATTATATTTTGACCATGGTTTCCCCTTCCTCATCTCAGGGGAAGGCCTTGCCTTAAAGCAACTGACAGAAGATGGCAGAGGAAGACCCTGACGTCTTCTCTGGCCCTGACACCTACACCCAACTGTACACACCCTTTCCACATAAGCTGTCCACATATGCTCACACCACAGACAACATACAGAGACAAATAAATGTTTACAGAAGCCTAAATGAAGCAATGAAAAGAAGTATCCATTTATCTTTTGTTCCTATCACATGCCAGGACGTTTTAAGACATCTTGATATCATTTGTTAACTTCAGTAACAGTGCTCACTCCTTCACAGATTAAAACACTAAAACACTGAAGGATTCTTTCTCAAGGATGCTCAATTCTGAAGTGACTTTCAGACAGAGTCACTGTAACTGACAAACCTGTATCAGTGGCATAAAAAATAAAATCAGCTGCTTGGATCCTTTTGCTAGCTCCTCCTTTGGGGACCCAAGGAGCTGAAGGGGCTTGCAGTGTTATAGGAGGAAAAACAATATGAATCACCCAGTACCCACAGAGCTCCCAGGAACTAAACCACCAACCAAAGAGTACACATGGAGGGACCCATGGCTCCAGCTCCATATGTAGCATAGGAAGGCCTTGTTGGACATAAAAGGGAGGAGGCCCTTGGTTCTGAGAAGGCTAGATACCCCAGTGTAGGGGAATGCCAGGACAGGGAAGTGGGAGTGGGTACATTCGTGAGCAGGGGGAAGGGGGATGGATTAGGAGGTTTGGGGGTGGAAACCAGGAAGAAGGGCAACATTTGAAATGTAAATAAAGAATATATTTAATTAAAAAGAAAACTGTAGGGAGCCATCCCTGCAACCTCCATTACAAGATGGCGCAGGCATCCGGCAGGCGCCAGGTAGTAAACATGTCAATGCTCATGTGCTGAGCAGTTTTCCATCTCTCGGTCTCTGCCTCTCCCGAGGTGTCATATGGTCCGATGAGCTGCAGCCAACTGGGAGGCGACATGTCCTAGGTGGAGACTGTGATCCTATATAAGGATGGGATTTTTGGTGTTCGGTGTCTCCGCTCTGTAAGCTTTTGCTCTCCCTCTCAAGATGCATTAAAGCTTTACTGCAGAAGGATCCTGATTGTGCCGCGTGGTTCTTGCGGGCGAGACGGTAGCGCGGGACAGAAAACAAAAACAAAAACAAAACAAACAAAAAAAATCAATAGTGCCTTCTCTTAGAATTTGTCTGTGGGTTATGAGGAGATGTGAGAAACACATTACCTTTAGTAGTTTAAGTTTATAAATTTGTACACTCTTCACAGTTAAACGCCTCTACTCTCAGGTAAAAATGCCCACATGGTACTTATAAAGAGTAAGTCAGTTATCTCTTCCAAAGGCTCCTCCAAGGAAATAGAGCCATCATTTGAGAAGATGTCTAGACTTAAAAATTACAGAATGTGCCAAGTACAGGTTGAGTTTTATTCAACACTTCTAGGTCTCTTGTAACTGACCCTAAAATTACAAGTCTTCATTGTTTCAGTACAGAGAAACACTAATAGAGGCACAGAGGTATGACCCATTGGTATCAACAGATCCTTGATAAGAAAGTGTTTGTAATTGTCAGCATCCCCCTGTGTGGGACATGCACCAGACCTGCATCTCCCAGTTTCCTTGCAGTCTAAAGCAATTCAAAATTTTTTCAGTCATTAAAGTCTTTTTTTATTTTTTTATTTTCTATATTCTTTGTTTACATTCCGAATGTTTTCCCCTTTCCCTGTTCCCCCCTCACCATATGTCCCCTAAGTCCCCTTCCCTCCACCCTTTCCCCAATCACCTCTCTCCCATTTCTCTGTTCTGGTACTCCTCTACGATACTGGATCAAGTCTTTTCAGGACTTAGGCCCTTTCCTCCCTTCTTCTTGGGAATCATATGATTAGCTAGTTGTGTCTTGAGTATTCAGAGCTTCTGGGCTAATTAATATCCACTTATCAGTGATTGGATTTCATGTTTATTCTTTTGTGATTGGGATAGCTCACTTAGGATGATATTTTCCAGTTCCAACTATTTGCTTACAAATTTCATGAATTCATTATTTTTAATTGCTGAGTAGTATTCCATTGTATGAATATACCACAAGTAATTCAAATTTTATGCTCAACATTCAGACCTAACCCTTGTTTAGGGCAGATTATCTAGAGGCTGTATGGCTGACTTATCTGATTTTTAAATGCCACCTGGGGAATATTCATCTGTCCACAGAGCATCAGAGACATAACTACAAGTAAAGATAGGCAAGAATTATTTTTAAGATGAATTCTTAATGTTGACTTTTGTTTCAAGTCTTCACTCAATGCCCTTGGCTTTATGATTCAGGTCAGTCTTTAGGACATTAACTCGAATCTCCTTATTTTTGTTTCTTTGTAATTCAAAAGGGTACACACAATAACGATCAGTTCCATGTGATTTGTTCCTGATCCAGGTCAATCAAGTAATGTTCATGACTTTTATGATTTGTGGCTTCTCTTCTCCTTTTATAGGATGTCATCATTATCCCCACTGTTGAGTGTGTCCTTATACATTTCATGACTTGTAGAAAGTTTCCATGCTTAATCAATTTTGTACCACATTTTGAAGTGGTTTCTTCTAAATCTAGATAGCTTCTATTTTCTGTAAGTTTCATATATAAAATCTCCATTGCAATCTACGACAAAGAGCTAACTTTATTTGTTAAGTCTGAAGGTAATTAAACATATTTTCTTGGTGCCAGAGCTGTTGTTAGAGATGGGAGCTGATGGTCAGAGTTCCAGGTTCTCTCCATGAGCCAAAATATATACTCTAGTGCACAAGATATGGAGACCTCTTTAAAATGTAGGGCCCTGGGGGATTCAAGAGGCTTCTCACTAAGGAAAATGGCTGGCCTCTAAGACAAGGACCTGAAACAGATTAAACTGATCTGTAGCATCTATGCCAAAGAGTGGCAGATGTGGTGGAGCCTACTCCTAATCCAAGTGTTGGACAGTTGGAGTTGGGAATGTCCCAGGGTATCACTGGGCTGCTCATCTTAGCTACTCAACAAGCTCTAGACCAATGAAAGAGTCTGACTGAAAACCCTAGGGGGATGACTCCTGCAGAACAATGCCAGAGACCATCCTCTGGCTCCACATGTGTGCACACAATGTGTGTGTGCATTCTCCCCCCCACAACACCCACAAACCCTCTTGCCTACATCTAAGGGAACAATGTGGGAAGTATTAATTTATTATTTCTAATAAACAATGAGTAAATTTGATCATTCCAGTTAGCTATTTTGCCTCCTTCATAGTTTTAATATTAACTCTATCACAGAAACACCCTCATACGTATCAAGACTTTATTTCTCAAAGACATAATTAAGTCTATAATTCAAGGAATGCAAAGTTTAATCAGAACTTGGCTACCAAATCTGATTTGCCTTTTCATTTCAATGATAAACTCTTGCAAATATTTTCTGAAAGATATGCATATGTCATTAAGCTCCTATTGAATTCAATTTCATTGAATAAATATTCATTTTGATTTAAAAAGCTAGTCGAAGTATTATATTATTCCAAGATAGGATTGTTCTTTTACCAGCAATGAATTGCACTCGCTGATAAGTAGATATTAGCCCAAAAGCTCAGAATACCCAAGAGACAACTCACAGACCACATGAAGCTCAAGAAGAAGGAAGACCAAAGTGTGGATACTTTGATCCTTATTGGAAAGTGGATCAAAATACCCATGGCTCACAGCCAACCAATAGGCTGAGTATAGGGTTCCCAATGGAGCAGCTAGAGAAAGGACCCAAGCAGCTGAAGAGGTTTGCAGCCCTGTAGGAGGAACAATATATACCAACTAGTACCCCCAGAGCTCCCAGGGACTAAACCACCAACTAAAGAGTACACATGGAGGGACCCATGGCTGCAGCTACATATGTAGCAGAAGATGGCCATTGCAGACATCAGTGAGAGGAGAGGCCATTGGTCCTGTGAAGGTTCAATTCCCCAGAGTAGGGGAATGCCAGTCAGGAAAGTGTGTGTGTGTGGGGGGGAAGGGTTGTGAGCAGGGGGATGGGGGATGGGGGATGGGGGATGGGGGATGGGATAGGGGGTTTTCAGAGGTGTAACAAGGAAAGGGATCACATTTAAAATGCAAATAAAACAAATATCTAATAAAAAATAAAAAATAAAAAAAAGAATTTATAAGGGCAAATGAAATTTTACTTGAATGATAATAAAAAATATCTTGCAAAATAAAAATATTTGGATACTGGCATCCAAACTCATTGATCTGAGAAAATGGGAACACAGAGAGATACAGGCTGCTATGGAATATGATGCCCAAAATGCAAAGAGGTTTTTGTTGTTGTTTTTGTTTTACCAGTTATCAAGTTGGAAGATGGTCATTTATAAATCTTTGAGAAAGAAAAGGGGAAACAGGCAGTAATAGTACCAGGGAAAAGATGAGGTCCCAGGTAAGCACTGTGGAAGGAAGGGCTGGTGCCAACAGTGATTTCTGTGGACTGTTACAGTTAGAGCAAAAAACCCAAGCATTGAGAGCCCAGCCAGACTTCCAAACACAGCAGGGAGCCAGGCTTTCTTTTGCAGGACTCCAAGTGGAAGTAAGGAATTGAGGGACCAATAAACTTGTAAAGCAGGAGCAGGTTGAGAGAACCTGGTTAAATGACTGGCTTCAGACTCTGGTTTATAACAGTTTGTTGTGATGGAATGAATTGATGTAGGATGTGTTGTGGTGGTTACTAGTGGTTCTACAAAGGGTTTTCCAAGTCTATGTCAACATATGACTGCCATAACCATTATAGGTTTTAAGAGATAGTTCACTCACAAAGAACGCACATGGTATGCACTCGCTGAAAAGTGGATATTAGCCCCAAAGCTTGGAATACCCAAGATACAAGTCACAGACCAAATGAAGCTCAAGAAGAAGAAAGACCAATGTGTGGATACTTCGGACCTTCTTAGAAGGGGGAACAAAATACCCGTAGGAGGAGATACAGAGACAAAGAGTATAGCAGAGACTGAAGGAAAGACCATCCAGAGACTGCCCCACCTGGGGATCCATCCCATATACAGACACCAAACCCAGACACTATTGTGGATGCCAACAAGTGCTAGCTGACAGGAGCCTGATATAGCTCTCTCCTGAGAGGCTCTGCCAGTACCTGACAAATACAGAGGGAGAAGCTCTCAGTCAACCACTGAACTGAGCATAGGGTCCCCAGTGAAGGAGCTTGAGAAAAGACTGAAGGAGCTGAAGAGGTTTGCAGCTCCATAGGAGGAACAACAATATCAACAAACCAGTACCCCCAGAGCTCCCAGGGACTAAACCACCAACCAAAGAGTACACATAAAGGACCCATGGCTCCAGCCACATATGTAGCAGAGGATGGCCTTGTTGGACATCAGTGACAGGAGAGGCCCTTGGTCCTGTGAAGGCTGGATGCCCCAGTGTAGGGGAATTGAGGGCAGGGAGGTGGGAGTGGGTGGGTGGTTGTGGGAAGACCCTCATAGAAGCAGGTGGAGGGGGATGGGAGAGGGGGGTTTCTGGGGGAGAAGCAGGGAAAGGGAATAACAYTTGAAGTGTAAATAAATAAAATATCCAATAAAAGAAAAAAACCCAGCAAGAGTATTTCATGTAAGATAGTAATACCGAGAAGTATCACATTCAAGTGTATGAAAAAAAAAAGGTAACTTATTTAGTATCAGTAAAGTAACTGGAAAAGCTTGTGGGTAACTTATCTTTGCAGGATAAATGTCTTGTCTAAATATGCTTGAATATTTTGTAATGATACATTGCGAAATTACAGGTTGTTTTTTTTTTTTTTTTTTTTTTTTTATCAGAGCAGAGGCAGCACAGTAAGATTGAGGTGGACAGAGAACTACAGAGAAAGGACTGGGCTGCAGTC
>BDUI01000078.1:241188-254103 GCA_002335545.1 Apodemus speciosus
TCCTGGTTTTGTTGATTCTTTGTATGGTTCTCTTTGTTTCAACTTGATTGATTTCAGCCCTGAGTTTGATGATTTCCTGTCTTCTGCTCCTCCTGGGTGAATTAGCTTCTCTTTGTTCCAGGCCTTTCAGGTGTGCCATTAAGCTGCTAGTATATGCTCTCTCCTGTTTCTTTTTGGAGGCACTCGGGGCTATGAGTTTTTCTCTTAGCATTGCTTTCATTTTGTCCCATATATTTGGGTATGTTGTGCCTTCATTTTCATTAAATTCTAAAAAGTCTTTGATTTCTTTCTTATTTCTTCCTTGACTAAGGTATCATTGAGTAGAATATTGTCCATCCTCCATGTGTATGTGGACTTTCTGTTGTTTTTGTTGCTATTGAAGACCACTCTTACTTCATGGTGGTCTGATAGGAGGCATAGGATTAGTTCGGATCTTCTTATTTTTGTTGAGGTCTGTCTTGTGACCAATTATGTGGTCAATTTGGAGAAGGTACCATGAGTTGCTGAGAAAAAGGATATATATTCTTTTGCTTTAGGATGAAATGTTCTATATATATCTGTTAAATCCAATTGGTCCAAATCTTCAATAAGTTTCCCTGTGTCCCTGTTTTGTTTCTGTTTTCCTGATCGGTCCATTGAGGATAGTGGAGTGTTGATGTCCCCCACAGTTATTGTGTTAGGTGCAATGTGGTTTTGTGCTTTAGTAAAGTTTCTTTTACGAATGAGGGTGCCCTTGCATTTGGAGCATATATGTTCAGAATTGTGAGTTCTTCTTGGTGGATTTTTCCCTTGACCAGCAAGAAGTGACCTTCTCTGTCTCTTTTGATGACTTTAGGTTGAAAGTCAATTCATGTGTTTTTTTCTACGATTAAAGTTAAAATTGAAAATATGCATAAGGATAGTCGTGTTATTTTACTTTTGTTTAAAAATATGTTATCTTTTCTYTTTTTTTGCTTGCTTGCTTATTTTTGAGATAGGATCATACTCTGAAGCTCAAATTGGCTTAAAACTCACTAAGTAGCACCGGCTGGCCTTGACGGCACAGGAGGTCTGTGAGTGCTGGACTGCAGTTATGAGCCGCCCCTAAGGGTTATGAGCATATTGCTAATGCTCTTTAGAAGATGTTCTCTTTTACAAGTGTTTTTACTGATACTGCATTCTTAAATATCTTGTTTTCCATACTTTGAGTTGCTATCCTGAAACATACAACACATTTTTTTAAATTTAGTTTCCTTTATTTAATGAACACTTCCAAAATTATATTATTTGTACTTCCCAACTGAATTAATATCTTCTCTCCAATGGTTTCCCAATAGCATAGGCATTATTACTTTTTTGTAGAAATTTGGTTTTTGGTTACATATAATTAGACTATTTTTATATTTATTATCAGAAAGACTCCTATTCACATTTTGTCTGTATTTATGTTCTACTTATTGTTTTTATTTATTTCTCGTTGAGGTAAGGTTTTAGCTTGTAGCCTTGGTTGCTTTCAAACTCTCTGTATAGCACACTTCGACCTAAACACTCGCTCTTCCTGTCTCAGCTTTTCATGTGTGGACCATCATACCTGGCTCACTGTGCTCTTAACTTGGACATGCATGATGTGACACCATGCTGTTGCTTATGTTTGTTTTCTTTTCCTCTTTTGAAGCTTGTTGTTAGTCTTATTTTCAGTGTTTTTTGACCATAAAATTCAAGTATCTGTTTTTTAGGAACATAATGTGTAAATTAAATATTTGTTATGTATATTTTAAGTTATGGCAGTGTTAGTATTTATCTCATTATAGGCCCTTAAATATCAGCATATTTACATTAAAATGTAATTTTTATAATGTRGCTAATAGAATTAATAAGTATTTTAAGGGATTAAATGGTTATTTAAAATTAAATGTAAAAATATATGTTTATGTGATTATYTTGTCTCTGAAACTTAGTATTGCTTTATTTAACATCACCATGTATTCCGTTCTATTGCTTAATAGGAGGAATACCCAAATTCATTTGTTTAATAATATGTTTCTCCCCCACTAGGTATGGTCTTGGTGTAAAGAGGAACGTGTTTRCTATTTCTTCTTATTCTTTGTATCTAGAAATTCTGGTAATCTAGTAAATATTAAAGTGTCATTTGCTTGATTAGAATTTCCATAGACAATACATTCACCATACGTATATATGAAACTACATAGCCAGTTATTCATAGTTGTGGCTGTAAAGGACCTCTTTATTTTCACAAAGAGTCAGAATAGGTCAGGATGGAGCTGAAAAGCACTAAAAATGACTTCATGGCCACTGTGTGAACACTCCAATGAAGCAGACATTGAAACACAAACTCGAATAATATTTTCCACATATAGTCTACCAACCTCTACTTCTGCAATAGTGGCATGCTGAGAAATGGAAATGTTTCTCTATGGGAACTTGATAAACAAGGCCCGTTTGCTGTGTGAAGGGGCTGCTATCCCTGTAAGAACAGTTCCCAATTGATATCCTGTGCCAGTGTTTCTCAACCTGTGGGTAGTAACCCTTTGGCAAACTTCTATCTCCACGAATATTTGCATTATGATTCATAGCAGTAGCAAAATTATATTTATGAAGCATCCAGGAAAATAATTGTATGATTTTGGGGGTCACCTCACAACATGAGGAACTATATTAAAGAGTTGCAACATTAGGAAGGTTGAGAACCATTAGGAAAGAGAAGGGAGAACCATGTAATTATACTATATTATCAAAAAAATTAAACAAGATTAAACAGGACCTGTGAAGTCAGCTTCAAATCTGCTCAGGTTTCTATTTTTAAAGAGGAGCTGACTGTTCTCAGTATGTACCACAAGAAGGAAGGCATCCTGAAGTTCATATTACAAGTCATGTCAAAGTAAAGAAAACTTCAGAGCATTAAATAACTATGCAGAGAGCTTTGTCCTTGTCACTTTCCAGGACATAGCCTGCTCCATGGGTGTACATCCTTGCCGTGCCTGAAGTCTTTTTTATTTTTATTGGAAGAAAGAGATAGTTGGAATTTCCAGTAGCTGTAGGGTACCACAGGGGAGAATGTGTGCATCTGTCTTTTCTGTTTTATTTATAACAATAAGGCTAAAAAATGCATTGGTATATTAATACAGCCCTTTATATTCTGTGCTGGTTTGAATATGCTAGGCCCAGAGAGTGGCACTATTAGGAGGTGGGGCTTTGAGAACCCCCTCCTAGACACATGTGAGACAGTCTTCTCCTGTTTGGCTTTGGAACAAGATGTAGAACTCTCAGCTCCTCCAGCACCATGCCTGCCTGCACACTGGCATGCTTCCTGCCTTGATGATAATGGACTGAACCTCTTTACCTGTAAATTAGCCCCAATTAAGTTTTATCCTTTATAAGAGTTGCCTTGGTCATTGTGTCTCTTCACAGCAATGGAAACCTAACTAAGACATATAATATGAATACAAGAATGTAAAAATTAAAAAAAATGGATTTAAACAATACGAATATAGTTTTGTTTTTTACTCGGCATCTATTAAAGGCAGTATTTGTAAATCAACATTTCCTTACTGTTTTGATTTTTTTTATGAAGTTGTCATGACTAGATTATATAGACCTTGAATCAGATATAATAGTAAAATCTATGGGGAAGTTTATTCTAGAACAAAAACTCAACATAAATGCCAAAAAGGAAAATAGTGTGTACAGTTACATTTCAGAATATAAACTTGAGAGCACGCTGTTGGTATTTACCTGTCACAACAATCAGCTCTTATTTCTATAGAACCTCATCTACTAAAAATGATTATTCATCCAAAGAGATGATATCCTTATTAGCATGACGAGAAGACATAGCATAGAATTCCATCTTGACATTCCTTGAGCCTCAGTGATTGACACTGAGGAGATTGTTATAAATTATTTCTGAATATATTAACACCAGGTCCAAAACTAGAGTCCTGTTCAAAAGATTAAACAGAGAACAATAATTATTGCAGAGGAGATATAATTTCATTATGCCTTTTACATGTTTATGATAATAGTTAATATGATATAAATGACCACCACTATAGCTGGTCTTTGGTTCCGTTGTGGGATTTTCTTTCTGTTACCCTTCTCTACTGTTTTTCTTTCACCTGGAAAGAAACATAGAGAGGGAAGGAAAAAGATCTCTGAATAAAGTCAGGAGTCAGAAATGGGGCAGTGTTATTGTTAGACTGCTTCCTGCTGATTAGGGACATTGAGTTCCTTTGGGGCAGGTTTGATCTTTGTTATTTGGATATAAGTTTTGGATGGACCTCGTGCTGTTCTTGTGAACCAATCCCCTAATGAATAGCAGAGCCAAACACTGGGTGAGTAGGCGGGACTTCTGGGTTGGACAGAGGAAGAGAGGAAGGAGGAGAGAGTTACTTCCCTTTGAAGCTGGGACAGCAGAGGGGTAAGATGTAGCTGCTATAGTTTCTTAGTATTATGGTGGATCTGCAAAGATCTGCCACCAGAGATAAGGTTTTAATGAGGCATACAAGATTAGGTTTTAGTTGTTGAGCCCAGAGATTGAGTTACTATCGTTTCTGAACTAAGTTTGTGTTGTGTTTTCTTTCACACTGTGGCTCTTCTGGTTTCAAGAGAGAAAGGTACAGCAGCCAAGCGTGGGTTTACCTGAGGTGCTTCACAAAGGCTGATGGGGATTTGAAGCATGGTGTGGCATGGTAGCAACTCGACAGTGGGAACCTAGCGAGCTGGGTGAAGAGATTGTGGAGTTCGGAGTCAGAGTCTCCTTGAGATAAGAAGATGTTAGCTCTTGCCTGCCAGTGCATGGGGGGCCAGACAGCCAGGGCAGAGGCATGAGTGTGGAAACATGCCAGTTCTACTATTTTAATATTTCATGTAACAGATATCCAATTTCTTCTTTGTGCATGGCATGACTACTTAACATGCCATGACCAATAGCATTTTGATATATATATTGCTGTGAAGAGACACCATGGCCAAGCAATTCTTATATAGGAAAGCATTTCATTGGGGCTGGCTTACAGTTTCAGGCGTTTAGTCTATTACGCTCATGGCAGAAGCATGGCAGCAGTCGGGGGGCAGAGTGCTAGAGGACTGACAGTTTGATATCTTGATCTGCAGGTGTCAGAAAAGGACTCTCTCTCTCTCTCTCTCTCTCTCTGTATGTGTATGTGTGTCACACTGGGCATGACTTGGGCATTTAAGGCCTCAGACCTCCACCTCCACAGTGACACACTTCCTCTAACAAGGTCACATCTCCTCCAATAAGGTCACAACTCCTAATAGTGCCACACCCTGTGGCCAAGCATTCAAACACACGAATCTGTGGGGGCCATATGCATTTAAGCCACTACACACATTATATTCTTTGACATAATTTTCTTCCCTTCCTTCCAGCTGAATGGTGATAAAAAAAAAACCCACCTTTTTTTTAAAAAAAAAAAAAAACCTGGTTGTAATATAAAAGAGGAGTGAATTATAATGTTTGTTGTATTTACTATTTTTTAAATTATAATTTACTAATATCTAAAACCTATAAGGTGTTCATATGGGCCCATATTATTTTTAATAAAAGTATTGAAGAATGAATGCTGAAAGCAAAGCAAAATTCAAGATTTTTGTATCTTCACATGTCTTTCAAAAATTTCAAAAACATTCGCAGCGTTTGCAAATGCATTTTGCATGTATTTACAGTAACCATAACCTCTTTGCAGACCTTACCTTTGGCAACATGCCTGTTCATTGTGCTTTATTCTCTTGCTTTTAGAACAAGGATGAGCTACTGGTGTGTATGTCAAATAGTTTCTCAGGAACCACCCTGTTCTTATTTAGAGCTCTTGCATATTCAATGATTTGGGAGGTTCATGAAATCTCTAAAAGCTCAAGCGTTGGCTCCAGTCCAATGTCCTTCAGAGGTTAAGTTAGAATAACCATTTCACGTTTAATAGAAGCATAGGGTTCTGTTGGAGATAACTCTTAGTATTCTTCCATCTTAAAAAGAGAGAGAGAGAGAGAGAGAAAGAAAGAAAGAAAGAAAGAAAGAAAGATTTAAAAAATGGCAGAGGGCTTTTAGATCTTTTGCTCTTATGTAGCAGGTGGGTACCCATAAAGAACACCCATCCCTTCGGACGATGGTAAACTCTCCCTTGCTGATTTTGTTTGGGTTCCTTCAGCTCTCTAAGTAATCCTTATTCTATAAGCTTTCACATATCCACCAGAATGTGAAAATCACTTAACCAGAAGAAACAATATTTAGATTCTATTCCACCTCAAGAGCTCACTAACTAGAGTTAGACAGCTCTATCGTCATACATTCTCAGTTACACATCTGTGAAATAAGATTTGTGGGTAAAGCACGAGAGAAAAAAATGAGATGGAACATGACTTATTCTTTTCTATAAAATGCCAACCGACAGTTATCTGATGGTAATACACTTGTTTCATGGATGAAGCATCACGGAAAATATCTAGAAATATGTCATTATTTTTAACATTAAGTGCCACCTTGGTTGGATTGAGTGATGAGTGTCACTGGCAAAGCATTATTTCTGGGAATGTTTCTGGAAGTGATTCCAGAGGAGACACTCCTGAATTGTGGTGGAAAGAATGAGTAAGAACCACTCTCAGTGAGGGCAGGCACCATCCAGTCAGCTAACGTCTAAGACAGAACAGAAGATAGAGGAAATGTGAGGTTTTATTTTCTTTTGGAGCGATGACAGACTATTTCTCCCATCTTGGTCACAAGGACTCCAGGATCTCTGGCCTTTGGATGCTTGATCCTTTTACCAGAGGTTCTCCAGGTTTTGAGGTCTTTTACTTTAGACAAGAAAGAAGTAATTATGTGATTACAACTTACAGAGGCTTACAGACTGGGCCCGATTTATTTGTCCTGCATTCCTACTCTCAAAGCTATAGGTGGCAGGTCTTGAGACATCTCGGCCTCTGTGCAAAGATGGTCCAATAAGTCCTCTCATAAATCCCATCTTTGTACACTTTACATTGCTTCTTTCTTGGTTGAGAACATGAATGTAGACACAGCTTGTCATTGGAAAGGGAATGGGATGGATATGGGATAAAACAAAAGAAATCATCATAATGGCACACTTTTAGAAAGCTGTGTACTTTAGCAGGTGAGAGAAGCTTAAAGTAGATTATTTTCTACTTTTCACTCCAAATGTATGTTTTGAAATAATGAGCATGAGTTTGAATAGAAAACTAGCCTTTACTTAGCTTGAGAGCACCTTCAAATATTGGTTGGTTACTCCCAAAACCTTTGTRCCACCATTACCTTAGCATATGTAGGCAGGACACCATTGTAGATCAACGATTTTGTGTCTGGCTTGGTGTTTACATTTATCCTTTGGTAGCATGCAGAATACCTTGGTGAAGGCTGTTTGTACGAATGAGTTCAACTTCTTCACTCAGTTCTGAGTTGTCTTCAGCAACAAGGACTTGGCACTAGTAGTGAAGGGAAACCTGTTATCTTGGCTCTAGGTCAAGTGGTTTGAGGCTTTGCATGGGACCCTGTTGGTCAACAATTCAATCAGATGTAACTCAGTTTTGGTTCAGGAAGCTTCATTTGGTGAGATGGGATGGCAAGTTGAAGCTTTGTCTCCCCTGTTATTTAGAAATTTCCTTTACATCCCCATTCACATTTGTGTATGTTTTATGAAGGTTCTACTGTGTTAGGTTTCCATACTATACTTGAAACAGTCCTCAGTTTTAACTACCTCTCTCCCTGTATTCCTTCATTCTGCTCTTCTCTTCCCCTCCCTACTTGATCCTCAAATTTCAGCTCCCCATCTGTTTATAGCTATCGGTTTTATTTCCCTTTCCTACACGATCTTTCTGCCACCTTGCTCTACCCCAATCTCTTAGTCTATACTTAATGTCTGTGGTTCCGTAGATTGGAGCTTGGTTATCACTGACTTAACAGCTAATATCCACATATAAGTGAGTACTTACCATATTTATCTTTCTGGATCTGGATTACCTCACTAAGGATGATTTTTTTTCTAGTTCTATCAATTTCCCTACAAATTTCATGATTCCATTTTTAAAAGTATGAGTAACATTCTATTTTGTAAACTTAGCACATTTTCTTTACCCATTCATCTATAGTAGGTTTTATAGTCCAGACTAGAAGTAAATTTATGTTTACACATTTGTCTGTCTATCTATCTGTCTATCTTCTTCCTTTTTTCCTTCCTTTCTTCCTTCCTTCCTTTCTTCCTTCCTTCCTTTCTTTCTTTCCTTTCTTTCTTTCTTTCTTTCTTTCTTTCTTTCTTTCTTTCTTTCTTTCTTTCTTTTTCTCTTTCTACCTGTTCATCTGTCTTTAACTTGATTTTTCTTCTGTGAAGTAAAAGTGAATTTTTCATTCTGAATTTTCCTGTATTTATTTTTCTAAGACATATACAGGAAACCTAACTTTATATTTCTGCCTTAAGGAAAACAATTAAATCTAAACAATTTCCCCCACAGCCCCGCCACAGATAAAGGAAAGCAAAAGTTTATTTAAGACGTTAGAGAAGGCCTCAAGCCTGGTGTGATTTTAAAATGTTTGTTGTTGTTGCTGTTGTTGTTATCTTGTTGTTGTTCTTACTTTTGAATCGTACTTTTATTCCAGGTGGGGCAGTCTTGAGTCAACAACATGATGGATGAAGGGGATGGGACACTGTCATTATGCTGCCTAAATTCCCAGGCATTTTTACAACTTCATCTGTCTGAATCTAGCAAGAAATCTGCCATTGTTCTCATGTTAGAGATTAAGAACAAGAGGAGGCTAAGTACCCCAAGTCAATGCTTGTTTTGGTTTCAAAAAACATAAAGTGTTCTCAGTAAGTTGGATGACAGAGTGTGTGTTGAAAACAGAACCACCATGTTTTTTAAAGATGTAAAATTCATTACTGCACAGTCGATGTAAATTTGAAATCCAAGCTTGTATTAGACAAGAGAATCCCAAGCTGACAGCTCAAACCTACACTTGATCCTCAGATGCTAAGTCCAATCAACAACTAGAGAGACAAGGAGATACAGCACTGTAAATGTTCTAGCAACAACTCTTGTTTGTTAAATGTACTGTCTCATAGATATTTTACAAAAGCTTTTGTATATAGAATTAAGTTCAAGATTGGAATGATTAAGTTGATCTATGATTTAAATTTTTCAGAGGAGCTTAAAATGTTAATGGATAGACTCACTTCCCAAGTTCCTTTTCTTTTTGGTATAAGAAGCAATAATTTTATATAAAAATTTTTTCCAACAAACAGTATAGACAGGAAGAGTTGAGAGTTTGTAGTGAGCTGTAGACTGAATGGTTAGAAAAGCCTGGTGTGGTTTTGCCAGACTTTTGCCCTTCGAGGTCTCCTCTTCATGGTTTTGACAGCTATCGGTCTGGACCCTAGGAATTCAATGTCCCTAGACCTCAGCATGCTTCCTGCCTCATGCCTACTTTCAATCTGGGATATGATGAACTTAACTCTACAAAAATTGTGGATGTCTATGATGGGAATTGACAACTAGTAGTTAGCATAATCACTAGTTTCATAGACCATTTTTCTCTCCATCCCAAATGAAAGAACCCTTTTCCTGGAAATGAATAGATTTGGAGGAAAGAATGATTATCTATGAATCTGAGTCAACGCTGGCTTCTGTCTTTTCCAAAACTGACTCCAGGTGCTGGAAATAGATTGGATTATTCTCTCCAGAGGGCACAGTTACTTCTACTGCTATTAATATCTGTGGAAAGTTGGTTATATTGACAGTGCAGTGGAAGCTTCTGTGATTGCATTTATCAGGAAGAAACATAAGCCGAACAGCTGGGGCAATGAATCAATTCAACCGTGTTTTGGAAAAACACTGAACAGAAACAAACTGATTTTGCATGTAAAGTCTTTCCTTTGTTAAAGAAAGCAAGGAACTGTGTGCAGCTTCTAGGGAATTGGATGGTTTCTTTAAAGTGAGTGCCACCAGATGAAAGGCTTAACATTTTGAGACCTCATGGATTTATAATCTATGTAGTACTCTAACCATGTTCTGGGACCTTTCAAGGCTGTCTTGATATTCATTCAGTAGAGATTCAGAACTAAGAATCAGAACTATAGAAATATCTAAGGAAACATGAAATATGAGGGAGTACCGATCACAAGTTTGCTTTCAAGTAAGCAAACTTACTTTTGGCAAAGCTTTGGGGAGAAAGAGGCTTAGGTGCACATGTGTGCCTTGTGTTCCTGTGTGTGTGTGTGTGTGTGTGTGTGTGTGTGTGTGTGTGTGTGTGTATGTGTGTGTGTGTGTGTGTGTTTGCATGAGGAAATATTTTTAAATGTATCACTTGTTTCTGGGTTTATCCTAAGGATAAACTTAATGTTAAATTTTGAGAGAAAATATAAATAAATAGGTAAATAGTTACTGTATGAAAAAATACAATTAAACTTAGTGGAAATACAAAGATGAAGAATCCTAAAAGTTCGTCATGATCTAGCTATAAGACTAACTGTAAGAAGCAGAGTAACTTCTCTGTAGTCTATAGATTTAAAGGCTTTGGAAGAAATCATCTGTTAGAAATGTTAGCTCTTCCTAAAGATACTCAAACATGTGTAAATACTTTAACGAATTATCAGAAATTCCACAACTCTTTTGAAAACAAGATCATGACACTGAAAATGCATTATATTTAGAAATATGTAGCATTTGATATAAGCAAAAATGTAGGATAATGTGCCTTTATTACCTTTTATAATTAAACAAAATTGAAACATTTACATTATTTGTATTCAAGATTACAAAAATGAAAATGGAAAAGTAAAACAAATATAGACATAAGAACTTAATTTCCATGGGAGAGAGAGGAGGCTCAGTGGGTACAGGGATCTGAGTTCAGTTGCATCACTCATGCAAGGTAGTTCTCCACTGTCTGTGACTCCACGTCCAGAGGATCTGACACCCTCTTCAGGTCTCTGGGGACAACTGTACTCAAGTGCACATATTCCAAAGACACTCATGTACACATGTAGAAAACAGCTCATAAGGAAATCTAGGATTACCAGGACCGAGAAGTGGGAGGGGGTTGATTGGGGAACAGGCGGAGGGAAGAGGGATTATGGGACTTATGGGAAGGGGGGAACCGGGAAAATCATTTGGAATGTAAACAAAGAATACAGAAAATAAAAACAGAAAAAAAAAACAAAATCTAAAAGCAGGACTAATGAAATACCATTAATATCACAAACATTAGGAAAATGCCACATTGCTGGCGAAATGTGTGAATTTAAGTATGATTTCTTTTGGGAGCATAAACAGAAAACCCTCTTTGAATACTGACAAGACAATTTTAGGAAAAATTCTGAAATTAGGAATTTTACATGAGGAGGAGAACAAACCCCAAAGGCAGGAACACAATAAAACAAATGCATGAAATAAACATGAAGACATGAATAAAAACTAAACAAGCGTTATGAGAGTAAACATAGAAATGATAAGGGAGACAGAAAGATTTAGAGAAGTGCCACACAGCACCCAGCAGACAACTAAGAGTTTGGAGATGTGAGTCTGAGCCTCTTCCTGTAGCTAAGGTAGAAACCAGCAATTTTAATGATAAGGAAGTCAGTGTACACACAGGTAGAAAGAATATTAAGTTATATACATGATCAGCTATATACAGTCACATACAGACCTTCCCTAGGTGGACCGAGACTCTTTCTCAGATGATATATGATGGAAATGAATGAAGAACAGGATGGGGAAATAATTAAATGCAATTGAAAGGCCTGAGATTGTATTTTTCACAGTCCATTTCATCTGGGGTAAGGAGGCCTCTAACTCATGCTAATAGAATTATTGTACAAGAGAGAGCATAAATGAAATTATACTGCAATTACTTTGTCTCCTAGCTTTAGCATAATTAACCCCACATCTGATTTAATGTGTATAAATAACAAATCATTAATCAATTTGCCTTTCTCTACTATTACTTAAGGTCCATGCAGCTCCTTACAGAAGCTTATGGTCAAGGTTTGGAGCTAGAATACTGGAAATGGGTTTAAAACATCTCTCAGGAAGTTTAAGATTATGTGTATTTGTTTATAGTAGTGACCAAATATTTTCCTCAAGCAAATTGAATATCATATTGTTTATAATTTTAAAAAATGTAAGTCCACATAACACATATTACATTAAGAAAAACAAGGATTATCACTCTGAATTTCAGATGAAACAAACTGGAATTTTCAGTTCAAAAATCAAATAATAGTAAAAGTAGACACTTTCCATTTTTAATTTTAATTTTTTTGGATTTATTTGTTTTATTGTGTGTGTGTGTGTGAGGGTTTTGCTTGCAAGTATGTATGTGAATCACATGCATGTTTGGTAGAGGCACCAGGAGACCAGAGGTGTTAGATCCTCTGCAAATGAAGGTTTGATTGTCATGGACCATGATGTTAGTGCTGGGATTTGAACCCAGGTCCTCAGCAACATGGGCTCCGAACCATGGAGCCATCACTTCAGACTCTTTATTTTCTAACCTAAATGTATATTTATAATTCAAAAGTAATCCAGTAAATTCAAGTTATGTTAGTGATTTTCTTTCTTTTTTTATTTTCTATTTTTTGAGAAAAGACTAAGGATATTTGTTTTGTTTTGTTTTGTTTTGTTTTGTTTTGTTTTGTTTTGTTTTGAGACAGCGTCTCTCTACATAGTTCTGGCTATCCCCGTGTCTTAGGGTTTCTATTCCTGCACAAATATCATGACCAAGAAGCACGTGGGTATAAGCTATTGGTGTTCTGTTCAGGAACTTTTCCCCTGAGCCAATGTCCTCTAGGGTCTTCCCTAGTTTCTTTTCTATTTGTTTCAGTGTGCCTGGTTTTATGTGGAGGTCCTTGATCCACTTGGAGTTGAGCTTAGTACAAGGAGATAAGAATGGATCAATTC
>BDUI01000078.1:256260-271212 GCA_002335545.1 Apodemus speciosus
TCATAAAGTATTTTTACTTCCCTTTTCAATAAAAAAGAAATATCTATTTTTATCTCTCTATATATTAACCTATTGCTTCTTTCTTATTTATTTATTTATTAATTTATGGAAAACCCTGTATTAGTCAATGTTCCCTGTCACTGTGTACAACCGCCTAAACTTTTGGCAAGCCATTCAAAGCAACTGTCTTCAACCACTGAGTAATAAAGAGGACAGTTTCTCAGTGATAAAATTAAGTAAGAATGTCAAGAAAAAGATAACAAGGCATTTGGGTGAGCGTGGAGCTCTTCTGTGCCTGAGATCCAATGTGACTGCACCAGTATATGAGGGCATGTCTGACTGGCATATCAGTTACAGACTAAACTGTTTTAAAGACTAATCTAGTCCTAACTTAGACCTGCACAGAAATCAGGCTCAAAGGAAATAAGTGGCTTCGTTAGTGATGAGCAAAGTGCAACATTGTTTTTTTTGAATATATTCTTTATTTACATTTCAAATGTTATTCCCTTTCTGGGTTTTTCCCCTCCCAGAAAACCCCTAACCCATCATCCCTCCCCCTGCTTCTATGAGGATGCTCCTCCCCCAACCACTCCCACCTATCCTCCCTCGATTTCCCTACGCTGGGGCATCTATCAAGTCTTCACAGGGTCAAGGACCTCTCCTCCCATTGATGCCTGACAAGGCATTTCTCTGCTACAAATGAAGCTGGATCCATGTGCACTCCTTGGTTGATGGCTTAGTCCCTGTGAGCTCTGGTGTGTGTGTGTGTGTGTGTGTGTGTGTGTGTGTGTGTGTGTGTGTGTGTGTGTGTGAGGGGGGGTGTCTGATTGGATGATATTGTTGTTCTTCCTGTAAGGTTGCAAACCCCTTCAGCTCCTTTAGTCCTTTCTCTAATTTCTCCATTTGGGACCCGAGCTCAGTCCAATGGTTGGCTGTGAGCATCTGCCTCTGTATTTGTAAGGCTCTGGAAGGGCCTCTCAGGAGACAGCCATATCAGGTTCCTTTCAGCAAGCACTTCTTGGCATCCACAATAGTGTTTGGTGACTGTTTATAGGGTGAATCCCCAGATAGGACAGTCTCTGGATGGCCTTCCCTTCAGCCTCTGCTCTACATTTTATCTCCATAATTGCTGCTGTGAGTATTTTGCTCCCTTTGTCAGAAAAACCGAAGCACATACACTTTGGTCTTCCTTCTTCTTGAGCTTCATGTGGTCTGTGAATTGTATTTTGTTTATTCTGAGCTTTTGGGCTAATATCCACTTATCTGTGAGTGCACATTGTTTTTACTTCACTTTTTGTACACTTGATATCAAACGTTGAGCTTTATCAGCATCCAGCATTTACTATTATTACATGGTATCACCAGTCCAAACCCCAATATTCATCTGAGAGAAAAGTTAAAACACAAAATTAATAGCAACTAATATACAAGAAATAACACGAGTGGATGTGAGAAAATAGGAAAATATGCCAGTGACTGTGAAAATAGATTAGTTAATCAGAGTGGAAATACTGAGCAAGGCTATGTAAAAATTATTTTACATTGCAGAATGAATCAGTGGAAATAGAAAAGAACTAATAAAATGCAAATTGGAGAATGACTGAAGACTCCAGATATTCACATCTGACCTCCACATGCGTACCCACAGCTGTGCACATCCATGTACTTGAACATGCACACAGAAAAGAACATACACCAATGTTTTTTGCCAATTATCTTTCGGTAGGTATCTATCCAAGAGAAATAGATATTTGCATCTTTAAGAAAAAAGTTTTGGGGCTGGAGAGATGGTTTAGGAGTTAAGAGCAATAGCTGCTCTTCCAGAGGTCCTGAGTTCAAGTCCCAGCAACCACAAGGTAGCTTACGACCATCTGAAAAGGGATCTGATGCCCTTTTCTGGTGTGTCTGAAGACAGCTACAGTGTACTCATATACATAAAATAAATAAATGGTTCTTAAAAAAAGAAAAAAGTTGTTCATGAATCTTCCTAGAAGTTTCATATACATACTTAAAACCAATTACCCAAAATACCCTTTATCAAAGGAAAATTAACATATTTTTCTGAATATACAGAACAGGTTAGCAGTCATCAACAATATGGAGTTAACTGATACATCAAAATATATGAACTTCATTATCAAAACACTGGAAAAGACTAAAAACAAAAGAATAGACACTGAGTCATTCCATGTATTTGAAATCCCAGAATAAATGACAATACTGTATCTTAAAACAGTTTTAAGAGTAGTTGTTTCTTATAGGGGAAACCCTGCTGCTAAGATAAAAGTTTGACATTACTTGAATGCCCAAAGTTTGGTATAAGAGGGTTCCCCTTCCTTTCTCCTGGTAAGAAATTGTTCAGCTAGTACCTGGAGAGTCCTGGAGTGCCTCCCCATGCTTATGAGGCATCTCATTACCTTAGCCTTCAGCCAATGACCTTTGCCCACCCTGGGTATTCCTGCCCCTCTTCCCCCCAAACTATATAACCCCTGATTCACTCTGAATAAAGTTTATCTGCCTTCCCAAAGCTGATCCAGGAATGTCGCTATTTCCATTTGGATTCATGGGTTATCCGAAACACTGTTCATTGACTCTGTACCCTTCATCCTTGTGGGCCAAAGTCAAAGACCCCTGGGAGAAGGGCAGATCACAGCTCTTCTCAGGGTTTGAACATTTGTGAATAACCTCAAGGGGGAACTTCTAGGAAGAAAGAAGTGCAACAGACAGTTTAATGCATATTTAACAGTCCTTCTGCCATCATCCCCCACCATAATCATTATTGCCACGTTAAGAAATGGACAGTGAAATGAAGGAAAGTCAAATATAGATCATTTTAGCAATTAGTGGAAGGATGAACAGAAATTTGTGATTTTTTTTATTTATCTAGGGCATGTTTAAAGTGTTTGCAATAAAATATAAAATGACAGGCTAAACATTTTCATATTCTTAAATGAGGGCAAAGGAGACTTGGAATCAATCTCGATTGTGGAAGAAAATCTGCCTGCAGACATAACAGAGAAACGCCAGTGCCAAACACTGGGCTGAGCAATCACTTGTGTCTTTTATTCTACTTCTATTTATGAGAATAACTCATACAACAAGCAATTTACCCCTACAGCACATGATGTTTCTTAGTACAGGTGTTTATGGTAAAATAACTGTTGAGCAAAAACCAATATCATCCATTGTTAAAAAAACATGAAGGAAGTTCAGAAGCTGAAGTTTTCCCAAACACATATTTTCTTGTTTTACAGAAAACAGCTATTTGTACTAAGCACAAATGCTCATATTTCTCTTGTTAGATATTATAAATCACAGGAGTAAGGCAAACATGTCTATCTAATATTAGTTTGAAAAAATCCCAAATTTTATGCATTCTTTTGTGTGCTAATGTCAAATGAAATCCAGAGGGTCAAAGTCATAAAATGTTCTTGACACAGTAAAATAGCTAATGCGTGCTTCTTGAAGGTATTTTCTAGAACATCATCCTGGTTTAATATAGCTGGCATTAACAGTCACATTAAGAAGCTGAACTGATCACATTTTATGACATCAGCTATCTGAAATTACTTCAATGTGAAAGCAATAAAATAAAATTAAATGCATCTCTTCCCTTTTGTGAAAAGTATCGCATCCACATGGCTGTGTCATGAAAGTGGTGAGTATAAAGGATGATGAGAAACATGACTTGCTGCTCTGTGTGGTTTTTCTTATTGATGACACAGATGAATTGAACAAGGATGGTAGATCTCTACTTTTTTTTTAATTTTTGTCTTTTATTTATTTATTTTTCTTACACTCCAGATTTTATTCCTCTTTCCTGGTCCACCCTCAGATTGTTCCATATTCCATACCTCCTCCCCAAGCCCTGCCTCCATAAGGGTGTCCCCACTCCCACCCCTACCCAACCAGACCTCTAAATTCCCTGGGGCCGCCAGTCTGAGGGTTAGGTGCATCTTCTCTGACTAATCCCAGATCTGGCAGTCCTCTGATGTATGTGTGTTGGGGGCCTCATATCAGCTGGTGTATGCTGCCTGGTTGGTCGTGTTTGAGAGATCTCAGGGACCCAGGTTAATTGAGACTGCTGGTCCTCCTACAGAGTTTCCCTCCTCCTCAGCTTTTCCCAGCCTTTCCCTAATTCAACCACAGGGATCAGTAGCTTCTGTCCATTGGTTGGGTGCAAATATCTGCATCTGATTCTTTCAGCTGCTTGTTGGGTCGTCAGGAGTGCCATCATGATAGGTCTCTTTCTGTGAGTGCTCCATAACCTCAATAATAGTGTTAGGCCTTGGGGCCTTGCCTTGAGCTGGATCCCACTTTGGGTCTGTCACTGGACCTTCTTTTCCTCAGGCTCCTCTCCATTTCCATCCCTGCAGTTCTTTCACAGAGGAAGAAATATGGTCAGAGTTTGGACCTGTGGGAAAGCAACCCCATCCCTCACTCGATGCCCTGTCTTCCTGCTGGAGGCGGGCTCTATAAATTCCCTCTACCTTCTGTTGGGAATCATATAAGGTCCCTTCCTTTGAGTCCTGAGAATCTCTCACCTCCCAGGACTCTGTTGCATTCTGGAGAGTCCCCCTCCTCACATTCCACCCCCCCCAATCTCCTACCTCCCAAGGTTGCCTGTTTCCATTCTTTCTGCTGGCCCTCAGGGCTTCAGTACTTTTCCTTCACCCAATACCAGATCAGGTTCCCCTCTCCCCCCTACACCTCTCCACTTTCCCTTTCAGGTCCCTCCCTCCCTCCCTTCTCACTTGTGATTGCTTTCTTCTCCCTCCCAAGTAGTACTGAGGAGTCCTCACTTGTGCCCTTCAGCTTGTTGACCTTTTTAAGTTCTGTGGACTATATCTTGGGTATTCTGTAATTTTTTTGGATAATATCCATGTATTAGTGAGTACATACCATGCATGTCCTTTTGGATCCGAGTTACCTCATTCAGGATACTTTTTCTAGTTCCATCTATTTGCTTGAAATACTCAGGATGTCCTAGTTCTTAGTAGCTGAGTAGTATTCTATTGTGTACATGAACCACATTTTCTGTATCCATTCTTCTGTTGTGGAACATCTGGGTTGTTTCCAGCTTCTGGCTATCACAAATAAGGCTGCTATGAACATAGTGGAACATGTGCTACTATGGCATGGTGGGGCATCTTTTGGGTATATTCCCAAGAGTGGTATAGCTGGGTCTTCAGGTAGTTCTACTTCTAATTTTCTGAGGAATCTCCAGATCAATTTCCAGAGTAGTTATACCAGTTTGCGATCCCACCAGCAATGGAGGAGTTCTCCACATCCTCTCCAAAGTGTGTTGTCACCTGAGGTTTTGATCTTAGCTATTCTGATTGGTGTAAGGTGGAATCTCAGAGTCATTTTGATTTGCATTTCTCTGATCACTAAGGTCTTTGAACATTTCTTTAGGTGTTTCTCAGTCATTCGAGATCCCTCTGTTGTGAAATCTCTGTTTAGTTCTATACCTCATTTTTTGGTTGGGTTGTTGGGTTTTGTAGTGGTTAGTTTCTTGAGTTCTTTATATATTTTGCATTTTAGCCCTCTATTGGTTGTGGGGTTAGTGAAGATTTTTTTCCCAATCTTTAGGTTGTTGATTTGTCTTATTGACTATGTCCTTTGTCTTACAAGAGCTTTCCAGTTTCATGAGGACACATTTTATCAATTCTTGATCTTAAAGCATAAGCCATTGGAGTTCTGTTTAGGAAATTTCCCCCAGTGCCAATGAGTTCCAATCTCTTTCCCACTTTCTCTTCCATTCGATTCAGTATACCTGGTTTTACATTGAGGTCCTTGATCCACTTGGACTTGAGCTTTGTGCTAGGTGATAAATATGGGTCTATTTTCATTTTTCTACATACAGACAGCCAGTTAGACCAGCACCATTTACTTTTATAATAGAATTTAGTGAAAGCAATAGGACATTACTTTGAAGTTTTTCTTATTATAGAAAAAAATTTTAAAAATCCATGGGGTAGCATTAGACTTCTGTCAAAATAAAATTATATAAAAAAACAACACTGATATAAATCCTTAAGTTATTCTGAAAATGTGAAGAAAAAGAAATTTTTCCTAACATTGCTGGTATATGTGCCAGGCAATGATGCAAAGGAAGCCACAGAACTATTTAAAAGGGCTTTAGGATAAACGACCCCAAATTATTAATTAGACTGATTTCTAATAATAAAATTTATAATGGGAAGTATGGTTTGTTTTAAGGAGAGGAAACCATATTTTTGGAGAGTCTCAAATATTGTCAATAATGGGTCAGGGATAGGTTCATATGGCACCCCTACCTGAGGCTGAAATACTGGCTATTGATAGATTCTGACATTGTCTTTGTTTTAGTATATAAGTGTGAACTCACACTTTTAACATAATATTTTTACTTATTCTTTGAGAGCTGTATACATTTACATGACGTTCGTTATTTTTGACTTCATCATATCTGGGAAATGGATACAGCATAGATGCCTATCAGTGGATGATGAAAATGGTACACAAGAGAATTCTACTCGGTTCTAAATGCTCAGGTAAATTGCTGAACTGGAAGAAATCAGACTGAGTGAAGTTCTTCCGTCATCTGTGGATCAGAGCTTCTAATGTGCAGATTTGTACCTTTGCCTTGAAATAGCTGTAAAATCAAGAATGAGGCCATTGAGAGGTTGGCCAGAGCAGAATGCGGAGGGCATGAAGAAGGGAAAGGTGATGAATAATGGGATCATTACATAAAGAAGGAATGGTAGACATGGCTCCAGGGAAGAGATAAATAGCAGTGACAATGTTTGGAAAAAGCAATTCGAAAACCTACTATTTTATAAATGTCCAAAAATGTCCATATGTAAATGCATTTCTACTGAAATAATTTCTCTTGATCTTATGCCAGGACATATTCGTTTATTACAGTAATCACAATCCTCACACATGTCACTCATGTTCTGATGCCTTTGATGTCAACTGACATCATCCTAAGAAGTTCCTAGATAACTTCCTAAATTGCATTTAGCAAGTCAAAGTTCCTCTTGAAACATTAGTAACACGAGCTCAACATTTTATTAAAACATTTTAAATAAATTAAGTTCAAGCATTACAAGGGAATTCTGTATGATAAAATTATTATTCTCAATGAAAATATGGTAAATCTTTAATTTACCTAAGTGACTATAACTTGTAAGTCCACTTTGCTTCTAAATAAATCTATTTCAATATGGAAGTACATAGTACATGCTTAGCAATACTATGTATACACATTTATTTTAAAGTTTTAATTATTATTATTATTATCAATATTATAATGATTATTTTGTGTGTGTCTCCATGTGTGTATGTATGTGCATATGTCTTCTGGTGCCTGTGGAGGCCAGAATAAATATGGCACTCCCTATATCTGGAGTTACAGGTGTTTGTGAGAAGCCTGATGTGACTGGGAACTGGGTTCTTGTCTTCTAAAAGGGGACCAAGAGCTCTTAACCACTAAACCATCTCTCCAGCCCCATATTAAAGTATTTTAAAAGAAGAATGTAAATTGCTTGGCACCATAAGTTGCTGTTTATTTCTCTTCGTGAATACTCTGCTAAATCATAAAAATGACAAATTAAAAGATGGAGACAAATAGGCATTGGACATTGGAGTGGTGGGTAAGTAGGTTTTAGAAGAATGGACATCTTGCAATCCTGCTAAAGCAAAGATGTGAAAAATCAGTCCCTTGCCTTTTCTCTAGCCAAGGGTCTTCTACAGTTTAATACTGTCCCTGCCTTCTGAAATGGTCCCTTTCTGATGTTGGCAGCATCAAAATCTGAAAGCCACCATTGCACTGACTGTAGTCCTATATTGCTTAAGGATCAAGAGTCAAGAGATGCTGAGAACCATTTTTCTGGTGAGGAAGAGTCAAGAAACACATGTTCAAGATTATGGAGTTTTCTGGTCTACCGTGGAGACCAAAGTTTAAGACATGGAGGTTCTCATAAGCTCTTTAATATATTTTTGGAGATTTTGATATTTGACATTCTTTAACTATGACCCAAAGAACGTGTCCCTTTTAACCATTCCTGAGAGTTATCCTCTTTAAAATATCTTGACATTCAATTAGAGACACTAGGAAAGAGCTGGCTGAGCATATGGGTCAGCACCTCAGGAAAATGAGAAGCCATCTATGTGCTGAGGATATTGGGCAAAACAAATTCCCAAGCCAGCCAACTGTTTGAAATTCTCATAACCACACTCAGTGACCACAGTTTCCTATAGAGTAGAAGTGTAAGTTGAGTGTCTACCAGATTTTAATGTGAAGGTTGTGTCTTGTACCAGCTGACATGGTTTTCTCTGTCATTATAAACATTACAATTTTGGAGAAGTAGGTATAGAGTGTAAAACAGGAATGTGGTATAAAATAATTTATTTTGAGATATTTTAGAGGGATTTTCTCAAAAAGTAATGTAAAAATTGGACTTGACAATGAATGAAAGCTAATCAGCAGACAAAAGCCAGTAGATGTGATTGAAATGCCATGAAATTAGTTATTTGAGGAATAGAAAACAGATGTGATGCCAGAGTAATGTATAGACACCACTTAGATTATTTTGTGAGGTGTGATGGGATTTTATAAATATTTTAGAGCAATAGTCTATGAGGAAATAAAGTCACAAGGATGAAGTTCAAAGAAACATAGCCTTGGATTTTTGCGTCAAAGAAAGAATAAGAGTAGGAAACTGCCAGAAAATGCAATCAGAATAGTACTAAAGTAGACAGGATAATGAGGTTTGATTGAAGATGGTGACAGGGAAGAATAGAGAAAAGGATTAGAGAAATTGTCTAGGAAGTAGAACTCATAAGACATGATCACTGGATAGGTTGTTCAAGTTTGCTAACTCAAGCCTATGTGTGGGGTGTCGTCACTGAGAACTGCAGGAAAATTAGGAAGAGATTGGTTAGCACATGTTTATGTGATTTGGATGACCTCTGGCATATCAAAGTGGAGCTGACAGCTGCTAAGTACACGTGCACTCAAGTCATGAGCAAAGATATAAATGTTCTTGTCAGCGAACATGATGTGAACGAAAGAGGTAGTCAGTATGATGTGTAGCTAATTGTTAACATTGTTTTATACTAATGGCCTGCTTCACTGTAAGGGTTACAGAGGTAGTAGAGTGCTTTCATAGTTCACCCTGTCTCACATACCTAGGCATGGTTAACACACACACACACACACATACACACACAGACACACAGACACACACACACACACACACACACACACACACACACACACACACACACACACACAGATTTTATTTACTTTTATGGGTAAAAATCTTTGACTATGTGCGAGTATGTGCACCACACATGTGCAGTGATTATGGAGATCAGAGAATTTAGTAAGATCTATTGGAACTGAGGTCACACACTGTCGTGAGCTACCGTGTGCAAGTGCTCTTAACTGCGAACCATTTCTCCAGTTCCCTATGGACAGCCCTTTCATGTATCAACTGTTAATGATATACATAAATAAATCCTATATTACAGTGATATAGAACCTTCTTTCAGACAGGTTTAGTAGTCTAACCTAATCATTTGTCTTTATTTGGCTCCCATGCAGTCGTGATGAGTACCATTGTATGTTTGTATATTTAAAAAGAACACAAAAATCATCAAAATAAACCTATGAGAATTCAAATTGCTTAATTTGAACCTTCTACAAAGTCAATGTGATTTCATATTTTATTGACTTGAAAAATACATTAAGATGATGCCTTACTTGGATAAATAAGAGAGAAACACAATAAGATATATGCGGAAAGCAATCAGAGAACAGACTTATCACTCAAAGTGAAATAATTTATTAAATATCTTTTTTTCCCTTAATGTGATTAAATATCTTGGAAAGTTCTTTGTGTTATTTTTCTATTTCAAAAAAGGCAATCATCTTGTGTCTAAAAGAGAGGGGGAAATTACATTGTTGTAAGATTCAATGCTGTTATTATCTATTTAAAATTTCCAGCCAAATCATCTGAAAGATATTAAAAATAAATTACCAGCATGCAATTACCGTAGGTAGATCTTGTGCTGTCACCAAGCAATAATGGATGAATGGCAGATGAGATGCACAGTTGATGAGACATTATTCCAGGTCCAGAACACATTTCCAGATAAGTCAGAAGCTGTCTAATTAACACAACAGACATACTCCCCATGAGGAGGTTTGTCTCACATCTATCACCCAAGGATTTTATCTGGTTTATCAGGAGCTTAATATGTAATTAAATTACTTCAGTGTTGAGTGACCAGGTCTCTACTGAAGGCCATGGAGAACTCAGAGTTCTCCTGGACGAGAAGACAGCTATAGGGCTGTGTGCAGCAGGTGTTTCTTGAGGTCCAGCCAAGTGCTCTGAAATTCCCAGCGCCCCTTCTCTAACCCTCTGACTCACATGCATCAGATCTTTCTATAAGACAGGATGCATGCCTCTAGAGGAGTAGTCTTAGAATGTATTTTCCTAACATGAATTCTGATATTAAAGTATTTTACAAGAAGAAAATGTTCAGGTTTTCAGAAGCATTTAAAACTTGTGATTAATTTTTTTTCTTTTTGTATGTTTTCATTATTAGGAATTTACTAAACAACATCATTTCTCCTAAGGGTTCACTGACACGTGATGTGTGTGTGTGTGTGTGTGTGTGTGTGTTTGTGTGAGTGTGTGTGTGTGAGTGTGTGTGTGTTTGAGAGAGAGAGAGAGGGAGAGGGAGGGAGGGAGCGAGAGGAAGAGGATAGAGAGAGCACACAAAATAATGGGTGAAAAGAGACAAGAGGTTTAGGTAGTCCTAAAATGTGGACTCACGACTAATTCAGGAGGGAGCAGGGATCCCTGGGAAGGGGTATTTCACATTTTAGGCACATGAAACACAACGGCTCAGTAGCACAAGCATGTGGTGCCATGAGGTTTATGGTGGTTCCACAGACGTCCTGGCTAGTTGTGAGCATGTTGTGCAAAGATGGAGGTGAGGACAGATCATCAAAACATTGTCACTAGCACCACACTTTGAGTTCACAGAATGCCAAAGTCAGCCTTGCACATGCACTGCCAGCAACGTGGTAAACAAGGGCGTGAACGGAGCTTCGATGAGGATTTGTCTATATAGAAAACCCAAGAGAGTTTGGTTTTCTCTTGTCGGTTGGTTTCTATACACATGTGTACTAAAAAGTGTCTAAGTATGTGCAGTTGTTGAAGGTAGAAAGCCTAAGGAAATGTCTGCAGACACGCCAATGCGATTGGGTATTTTCACTACATTGTGACATGGCTAACAGAGCTCCTGCTTATTGTATCCAGGGGACACTTGGAGTGTTTCTTAATTTTGTTTTTGTCTTCGATGTGCTAATCCTCATACAACCATGTATGAGGATAAAAGACTATTACACATTCTGCAATACGCAATGCAGTATATATCCTAGACATGCACATGCATGGATCGGTTCTAAAAGAGAAGCAATTCAAACCATTCATCTCCTTCTCTGTGCATTGCAAGATGGTAGGCTGGGAAGATGAGGGATTTTTCCAAGAATATAAGTCCTTTTATTATTTTAGATGCATTTCTTGAGAATTAAACATAAAAAAATATACTTAGTAAAACCATGTATAGCTTATGCAAGCCAAATCAAGCTTTCCAATCCTTTTAAATGTGAAAGTAGAAGGATTTTTTGATGGTTTGAACAGGATAGTAATTTATTTTTTCTGCGTTTTCTTATGAAATCTTCTAAACATAGGGTTGCTTAACAAAACAGTTTCTTTCTTTCTTTTTCTTTTTTTTTTTTTGCAATCAAGCCTGTGTCTCCAGTAGCAATTTATTGTATTGTCGACCAGACTAGTATTTAACATTCAGACCCCAGGGCTCCTTTTGCTTTAGTTGGGGCCACTGGTACCATTTCTCAGTTCACTTGCTGGACACTATTGACTAAGTTGAAATGATTGTGTTCATAGACTTTTCCTGCTACCTTCTGACTCTATAACCAATTTCCTCCAAAACTAAGCCATTTTCAAAAGCACTTTTGGTAATGGCATTCAGTGTATTGTCTGTAACACTGAAGGTTCCTGCAACAGCTGTAAAACAGTAACTCTAGTACCTAGCCATCCTCCAACTACACTGTAATCTTGTGGTTGTGTGTGTGTGTGGTTGTGTGTGTGTGTGGTTGTGTGTGTGTGTGTGTGTGTGTGTGTATGTATGTATGTGTTTTGATAGCAGACAGTTCAGTCTTACTATTTCCAATATCTATTGATGTTCCAGGGCAGTCAATGAATTAAAAAAAAAAACCTCTCAATCTTTAGGTTTTATCACTCTTAGCTAATAAAAGTCTTATATTTTGTTCAAAGGTCTGGATTTTTCTCTTAATTGTAAAAATTTATTTTAAAGAAATATAATGTTTTGACATAATTAAATTCACATGAAAACCCACAAATATATATACACACACATACCACAAAATACAAAAATCTGGTGAGAATATTTCATTCTAGTGAATGCACCTGGTAAGCACTTTGTTTTGTATTATTATGATGTTCCTAAAGTCAGGTCAGAATCATCTGGGGTTATTATTAAGGGTTGTCAGACTGCCTCATCTTCAGTGCTGAATCATAGCTGCTTGGGTGTAAACATTCATTTTCCATTTAATAAATTGCTCTATAATCGTCCAGCTTTTTCTAGTATTTACCCGGCCTCTACAAAGTTTAGAGTTGGCCCTCTGTTTGAACTCTAGCACAAGTATCACTTAGGCATAATGTTAGAATGTTTCCTGCTCATTTAATTGAATCTCGCCACAGACATGAAGTAATGTGCCTTCCAATTGTGAGCATTGTGCCAAGTCCTGAGCACATGGAAAAAAATCCCAGCTCTTAGAGTAAAGTAAGGAACTGGGTACATGGAATGTAGGATATTTGCATATTACTTAGGAAATTAGTGTATTTTACACAAGTGTATACTGATCTCTCGACGCTTCGTTGTGAGATTCTATGAAATGAGATTATGCACCCATGAGTTAGAGATTCGGATACTTTCAAATGACCTAGATGATGACAGAGAGAAGTTATTGTTATTCAGATGAAAACTTTAGCTGGACAAATCATGCATTTTCACATTTTTGTACAATTTCCAGTTCAACTCCAAAGGTCACAAGAAGGCATTTTGTTGTTCGTGTGTACGGCCACCAATACAGTTCACTTTATTTTGTTGACAAAGCACTGGGTCCCAGCTACTGAACTGCTAAATTTGCCTCTGCCATTTTCATTTCTTCTGCAATCTCGAAATTATGGCTAACAATCAGAGCAGAGTTGCAGTGGCCTTGAAAGGACCCAGATGTGCTTTTTGGTTTAAAAAAATGAAGATTAAGTTTCTCTCTTATTGAAGAGCACACTTTAGTGATTTTTTATTTTGCGTACTCTACTTTGTAGGAATAATAAAAGTGTAGTAAAAGGGACACCAAAACAAAACACTCTCTTTTTCTCCATGATGAATTATATTTATTGGAAGCTCGCCAGGAATATACATATGTGCACACATGCACCTGCACGACACACACACACACACACACACACACACACACACGCACACACAACTATGAAGGGTCAACTAAACTATACTGTAGCTCTGTACATACTTGTACTGTGGCTTGAATGAAAAAGTAAAATATTTTTTCAGTAACAAACTTGATAAAATTCGTTATCTTCAACATCCTTTTTATTTTTTAATTCAGATTCATTCTTTATTTTTTTTTATTAACCAATAAACCATTCCACACATACTATTGGGAGGTAGTTCCCAGGCTGGCCTCAAACTCATGGGAATTCTTCTGCTTTTACCTTTGAGTGCTGGGATTATAAGCATGAGTGTTCATTCTCAAACTGAAGTTATCAGCTTTCTACGTATCACGAATTTATACGTTATAGGTTAAGTGGAGATGATTTTATAAATTCATTTATTGGGTCTTAGTTTTTAGAAACCAATAATAGTTTTAAAACTCAGGGACAGTTATATAAATATGTTCACAGCCCTCTAGAGAGACACACACACATATGTAGTTTATAAAATAAATATATAATTTCTTACTTTTTAACAGGAAATTGAAGTGTATTTAATATACACATGCCACCCCTGACACTGGGAAAATGAAAATGCAATTCCCATAAAATAGATTAAAAGTACATACTATCTGTATTTTAATATAGCAACACTCCTGGGATTCCAGCACTTTCATCACGTAGTTAATTTACCAAGAGCTCTACGGAAGGACAATGATTGCGGCGCACCTTATGCCTCATATATGTGGCTTGGCTTCTGCGGAGGAAGGCAGTCTCTTCAAAATCGACCCAGTTTCTGAGTCTTTCACTTCAGAACACTCAACTGTTTCCTCTGCTGAATCAAATTCCTAACTATCCAGTGATTCAACATTATCCCGCGGGTCATTACTCGAACTCTCCATCACCTCTGCTTTGTACTGTGTGTGTTCTGATACTTCTGCCAAGTCTCTATGCTCCCATTTCAGACAGACGAGTTTGCCGTCCCTTTGTTCAAGTTCTTTATGAAGTTTCTCATTCTCTTTAAGTGCTTCATAGAGAGCTCTCCTCCGTTTTTTCTAGCACTTATTTCTAGCACTGAGAAGATGGGTTTTCTTTAATTGTAAGATCAAATGCTTCCTGGATGTGGTTCCGGACCACAGCTCAGTCTTAGATGTTAGCTGGTCGTGCTAAAGCTTCCTTTTGGACAAGCTTTTTGGCAGCTCATTTTCTCTGCCAGCAAGAGACCCAGCTGCAGAAGGCTGCATCTTCTTCAGCATTCTCCTTGGAGCAGGACTATTCGCCACTTTCTGTTGAGCTTCTTCCTGTTTCTGCTTTATACAGGGATTCATTTTCTTTTTTTTCTTTTCTTTCTTTCTTTCTTTTTTTTTTTTTTTTTTTTGGTTTTTGGTTTTTC
>BDUI01000078.1:281299-303689 GCA_002335545.1 Apodemus speciosus
TATTTGCAGATGATATGATAGTATAATTAAGTGACCCAAAAAACTCCACCAGAGAACTTCTACAGCTGATAAACAACTTCAGCAAAGTGGCTGGTTAAAAAATCAACTCAAGCAAATCAGTAGCCTTCCTATACTCAAAGTATAAGCAGGCTGAGAAAGAAATTAGAGAAATGACACCCTTCACAATAGCCACAAACAATATAAAGTATCATGGTGTGACTCTATCCAAACAAATGAAAGATCTGAATGACAAGAACTTCAGGTCTCTGGAGAAGAACATTGAAGAAGATCTCAGAAAATGGAAAAATCTTCCATGCTCGTGGATTGGCAGGAATAATATAGTTAAAATGGCCATCTTGCCAAAAGCAATATACAGATTCAACACAAACCCCATCAAAATTCCACCTCAGTTCTTCATAGAGTTAGAAAGATCAATTCTCAAATTCATCTGGAATAACAACAACAACAACAACAACAACAACAACAACAACAACAAAAAACCCAGGATAGCTAAAACTATTCTCAACAGTAAAAGACCTTCGGGGGAATCAGTATCCCGGATCTCAAGCAATACTACAGAGCAATAGTGTTAAAAACTGCATGGTATTGGTACATTGACAGACAGGTGGATCAATGGAATAGGATTGAAAACCCAGAATTGAACCCACACACCTATGGCCACTTGATCTTTTACAAAGGAGCTGAAACCATCCAGTGGAAAAAAGATAGCCTTTTCAACAAAAGGTGCTGGTCAATTGGAGGTCAGCATGCCGAAGAATGAGAATTGATCCTTTCTTATCTCCTTGTACTAAGATCAACTCCAAGTGGATCAAGGACCTCCACATAAAGCCAGACACACTGAAACTAATAGAAAAGAAACCTGGGAAGACCCTTGATGACATTGGTACAGGGGGAAAGTTCCTGAACAGAAAACCAATAGATTATGCTCTACGATCAAGAATTGACAAATGGGACCTCATAAGATTATAAATTTTCTGTAAGACAAAGGATACCAAGAAAAGGACAAAATGGCAACCAACAAATTGGGAAAAGATCTTCACTAACCCTACATCCAACAGAGGGCTAATATCCAATTTATACAAAGAACTCAAGTAGTTAGACTCCAGAAAACCAAATAACCCCATTAAAATGGGGTACAGAGCTAACCAATGAATTTTTACCTGAAGAACTTCAGATGGCTGAGAAGCACCTTAAGAAATGTTCAACATCATTAGTTATTAGGGAAATGCAAATCAAAAGAACTCTGAGATTTCACCTCACACCAGTCAGAATTGCTAAGATTAAAAACTCAGGAGACAGCAGGTGTTGGGGAGGATGTGGAGAAGAGGAACACTCCTCCACTGCTGGTGGGATTGCAAGCTGTTACAATTACTCTGGAAATCATTCTGTCAGTTCCTTAGAAAACTGGACATGACACTTCTTGAGGACCCTGCTATACCACTCCTGGTCATATACTCAGAAGATTCCCCAGTACGTAATAAGGATACATGCTCCACTATGTTCATAGCAGCCTTATGTATAATAACCAGAAGGTGGAAAGAACACAGATGTCCCTCAACGGAGTAATGGATAAAAAAAAATGGTATATATACACATTGGAGTACTATTCAGCCATTAGAAGTAATGAATTCATGATATTCTTAGGAAAGTGGGGTGGAGCTGGAGAACATCATCCTAAGTGAGGTAACCCATTGTCAAAAGAACACTCATGCTATGTATTCACTGATAATCGGACATTAGCCTAGAAGCTTGCAATACCCAAGATACAATCCACATATCAAATGATGTCCAAGAAGAAGGAAGGATTGGCCCCTGGTTCTGGAAAGGCTCAGTGCAGCAGTGTAGGGGAATACCAGAACAGGGAAGTGGGAAGATTTGGATGGGTGAACAGGGGAGAGAAGAGGGCTTCTGGGACTTTCGGGGAGGGGGGAGCCAGGAAAGGGGAAATCATTTGAAATGTAAATAAAGAATATATCGAATAAAAAATACAATCAATGCTAGATCCTAGATGAAAACAAAGAGAATAGAGGACTCATGGCAAGTTTCTTCCCAGCTAAGCTTCCAATTTGTAAAAAAAGGAATTAAAGGAAAGCTTAAGCAGGAAAGTGCACCATTGAAAACAGAACATGGGTGAAACTGAGCAAAGGGGCCATGTTCCAGCTGCAGCAATCAGTAGAACTAGGCAGCTTTAGCCACAGGGCTCTATACTCAGAGTCCAGGATACAAGAAAGAAGTTGTGCAATCTCTGTTGCTAAGAAATCCACTCAGGCCAGGCATATGTCAGGGTGTCCCTGCATGGAGGTCTAGAGAGGCCATTGTGTGGAGCTCTGAAAGTGAAGCCTGGATTTCATTGGAGATCCCAAGAGGTGCACCTGCCAAGCAGATCTGGAACAGAGAATGGAGTCAGCCCAAGAGAGAGAAGTAGGTTGCAATGAAGAACGCTGAAAGGAGTTGGTGATCTGAAGAGTGCTTTCGCATCAGACCTGGAGAAGCAGACTTTGGAGTTTGTCCAGCTCATTTTCTGGCTTGCTTTGGGCCAATATGTCTTTGCTGTGCTCCTTTTCTTCTCTTTTGGAATGGTAACATAACTTCTGTGCCATTGTATATTGGAGGTTTGTGATCTGCCATTTGATTTTGGATTTGCAGAAGGTTATAGTTAAGAGATCGCATTGTGTTTCAGACAAGACTTTAAACTTTGAAACTATGTTCAAATTGTGAAAGACTATGAGGAATTGTGAAGCTGGGCTAAATGCATTTTGTATTACAATATAGCTACAGCCTATAGGATCCAAGAAGTAGAATGTGATGGTTTGAATAATGATGACTACCATAGGCTTATATATTTGAATGCTTAGATACCATGAAGTGGCACTTTTGAAAGGATTGGGAGACATGGTCTTGTTGGAGGAAGTGTGTAATGGAGAGTGGGCTTTGAGGTTTCAAAAAGCAAAGCCAGGCCCTGTAGCACTCTCTACCTGCTGCCTTTGGATCTGGATTTAGAACTCTCAGCTACCATGTTTGCCTGTATGCAGCCATGCTCCCCTTGTGAGGAAAATGGATTAAATTTCTGAAACTAGCCAAGCTCCAATAAAAAATGAAATCATTTAGTTGGATGTATACATTTGTATTTTTGTTAGCTTTCTAATTTTTCAAATAAGTAAAAGATAGTATTTGAGGCTATAAGAGAGATGTAAACAAGGCTCAAGGGAGCTTCAACTTCATGACTTGTTTCAACCTTCACCTCTTGATATATTTCTTGAAAATATGTGTGGGTATATCCCATTTGTTTAAAAATCCCACAGGATGAATCTATCAAAACTATTTAGTCATAGACATTGAACCTACATTTTTAAAAAGTTATTTTAACAAATACATTTATGTTGAATAAATGCCCTCAAGTTCATCTTCTAATTAGCTTTCTTCCATTACTTTTACTTTTCCATTTCTTTTTCCTGTCTTCCTTTCCCTCCTCTCCTCTCCTCTCCTCCCTCCCTCCCTCCTTTCTTTTCTTTTCTTTTCTTTTTTTCTTTTTTTGCTATTTTTGACAGATTTTATTTGTGTAGCTCTGGCTACCTTGGAACTTATGTAGATCAGGCTGGCCTTGTACTTACTGAGATCTGCCTGCTTCTCCCTCTCAAGTGCTCTGATTAAATGCATGCATCACCATTAAAGGCATTCCTGGCCGAATTACTTTTCTTAATATTGCACTATAATTTTTGGGGGGGAGGGGAGGGGAGTGGCCTGGTTTCTGAAGCTTTCACATATATAAAATTGTGATTATAATTAGTTCTTATTATATTCTCAATCTCTCTTCCTTTCCTTCTGAATTTCCATTTCTCTCTAACTAGTCATCTAACAGGTACACAACTGAAAAATATGACATCCCTCCCACAGTGGCTACTATTGATAGATCCTCAGGAGGGAATGGATAAATCTTGTTGGAATTTTCTCTATCAGCATTGAAGAAGCAACCTGCTACAGGCATCTATTGCCATAAATACATTGAAATGGGATTGACATGGCCACACTGTATCTAGACAGTGGTGTTCTGTCACACTCCACTTCATACTTTGGCTCTTAATATCTTTCACAGACAAAGAGGAATCAAGTTGGAAATGAATAGAAGATTCGATCCGTATTGGTTAGCATTCATAGTGGTATAAGGTGCTATGCAAGTCCCACCCAGCTATAGGCCATACTTGCAGCAGTTCCAACTGAAATGAGCTTACTGCTTTAATCATTGATGACTGTATAGGATTGATGAACTTCTTTGTGATTATATTGGACATATGATTCACACAAGGAAAAGTACATCTTGTACTAGAAAGCTTGTCATACCCCACTATAACTTTAACTGACTTAATAATACACTCTAAAATTTTACTCAAATTGACTTATCTACTATCAATATTCATATTTTATTATCCAAACTCATTGCTTGTACCAAATATTGTCATGTGGAGTTGCACTTCCATTGATCTGGAATTGACTCCATAATATGAATTTTTAATCACTATTCAAGCCATGTAAATTTGTAAAGTTCTACTTCCTTTTGGCCCAGAATGATTGCTCATCTTGTGAAAAGAAAAAAAATTCATTGGCCAAAGCATGGCTCAGTCATACGATACAAGTTGTACTTGTTTATGTGCCTAAATGAGTAAATATGTCAGATTGCCTGTTACACCTGAGCATCCCTTGAGTTTTTAAAAGAACAGAAGGGTATCTGTTCACAAGAGATACTCTATATCACAGAATCATAACAGGATGGCAACTATCAGGTTTTCTTCCAAGTCAGAGGGCATCAAAATTCTCAAAAATGGTGCAGTATACATGCACTGGCAGGAGGTGATATTGGCTGTAGCATGGAGACACGTTTCTTAAGTCCTTATAGAATCTATTTTAATTGGTTGATGATAAGAAAAGCCAAGGCTTTCTAGAAATGGAGTTTTAAGTTACTTACATCAGAGAATGTATTGAGTGCACTTCTGTTTTGGAAAATGGCTATAATCAAAGGCAGTAGCATACAGGCAGCCAAGGGCTCCCGAGGGAGCTACGGATCAAATTATGGTAAGTATTTGGACCAACATGATGGAGCAAAGAGGGAAGACAGAGGAAGAATACAATGAATCCCAAAGGGATCCCGAAGGTAAGAGTCACAGGACTCGTTAGGTGGCTGCAGAAGGAAGGGGTGAAAGAAGGTAAGTAGCCTGGCAGATCTCCAGTTGTAGGATAGCAATGCCATTACCAGAGATAGATGTGCAAAAAGGAGATTTGGACCCAGGGACACTTAACAACTTTTGGAGAAAGAGAGAAATTTGACACAATCTGACTCTAGAAAAAGCAATTAATACAAATTAAAGTAAAAACATCATTGCATTAGTCTTCATATAGGGAGTCCCCCACAGATTTTACAGTTTCCGTATTTTAATTTTCTTGTTCATTACTTTTCTTTAGAAAATAATATGAAGATTATTATTTCAATGCAGAAAATACAATCATTTTATTCATCTAGTTTTTAYTTATTTAAAAATGATTTTATTTATGCAAAGCTTCATATATTTGGCAATGTCCATTTCTGAGCACCTATATACATGTTGATATCTCTGGAACTCATCTATAAAGAAGAATAAAGCAATTCTGTCTACCTAAAACATAAGGGCAGTGAAAAGGGTCTTTACAATGGACACCTAGAAGAGAAGGCAGGCATCAGTATATTCTAACCTCAAGTCATTGAATATGGACACTCATGATAAGATGAAAGAAACAGGTTTTTGACCACACCCTCCAAAGACAATCTAACCCTGACAATATCTTATTCTTTTAAAGGATTTTTAAAAATGTGTCTTTCTATTTTGCCTGCATATATGTCTGTGTGACGGTTTTGTTTTACCTGGAACTGGAGTTGCAGACAGTTCTGATCTTCCAGTGGGAGCTGGGAATTAAACTTGAGTCCTCTGGAAGCCAGTGCCTTCAACCATTGAGACATTTTTCTAGCCTAACAGTATCTTATTTACAAAGTCTTGTTTCTGTAGGGCTGGAAAATTATTTTTTGTTGTTTAAATTAATCAAATTGTAGCAATTTATTATAGCATCTATTAGAGAATTAAGTTACTAAGACTTTTAGATATTAAAACTGCCATAACTCTAAAGCCAAGGTGAAAGCTAAAGTATTATCCTCTGGAAAGTAGGAAAACCCAGAGTGATATTTGAATTATTTTCATGGTTCTTAAAAAATTAAGATTACAAATTAGATTCTTTTTAAATTTCACTTTGCTTATGGAGGCTCAGAATAGAAATCTACTCCTATTACTTGGGGTTTTCTTTTTGTATCCTTTAAAGGACAGTTCCATTGATGTTGATGGATTAAGTTGAGGGATTTTTCATGACCAGGAGTTTTTTAAATACACAGAAAAAAAGCATCATGCCAAATATTTGAATGATTGGCATGGAACAGTACATGCATAATTAGTATATGAAAATAGCTTTAAATGTCAAAGCAAATGAAAATACATCTTACTCGTGGTTTCATTTTTGTAATTCAATCTTTGCTAAAGCTATACATAGGGAAGGGCTTTGTGTACTGCACAGTCTGTTGCTGTCTTGGTCCTTTAATTCCAGAGTTAGCCCCACCCCTTTGTGTTATCACACTGCCTTTCATAGACTACACTGTAATACTGACTTTGAAATGTTATCTTACTTTCTGTCCTAGTTGCTTCAGTCCAATTTGCAGTCCAGTTTTAGTACTCAGTCTGGAAAGAAAATATTTACTTTCTTACATCACTGTCACCATTACAGTTCCATCTGGTCTTTGTGTTAATTCAGGCATTTTTGCCATACTGTGGTTCACCCATACCGCTTCTGTTCAGAATAAGTTGTGTCTTAAATTTAAAACCATTCATTATGATGATTGGTTACAAGGCAAAAGGATAGGATATATAGCTTATATACTCTAGAATTAACTCAGAAACAGGAAATGAACAAATCAGGAATGCTGCTTCAGGAAACAAGGAGAAAGTGTAGCCAAAGGAGCAGGACCAGAGGAGAGAGTAAGGCTGTGTTGGATTGTGATCTACAAGGAGCCTTCTCTGACCCGGAAACACATCTCAGTTGCAAACAGGAATGGCAGACAAAAAACATAGATCAGGATGTTTGAGAGTGGACCTTGTAGGAAGACAGGAGTAGTCTTGAAAAGAACAGAGAAGAACCGGCCAAGAACAGATGGATAGAGATGGCAGGCAGAGTTGGCATACCTTGGTACTGGGTAGGGGAGCCTCATGGATGTCAGATGCAAAGGTGGTCAGAATAGCAGGAACAAAATGGGATTTTCTACCTTTTGGAGGGTTTTCCTGCAAAGCTTAGACCAGAAACTTGATGTTCGATCATCAGTTACATCTGTCTTAAAATCTCAGTCTTTTGACAGATACACGGGATTTATGAGGCAACAATAGACATGTGAAGTTAGTTCATAGAATGTTCACAAATGTGGGAATTTTTCAAGTGTGTTGAAATAGGGCAGTCGTAATGGGAATGCTTATTAATGGTAAGGTTAGGCAAACTCAGAGGAAAGCAGTGCTCATATCTAGGAGGGTAAAAGCAAGTACCACTTCCCCAGCAAACTCTTTAGAAACTATCACATGTCACTATAAATTTTCCATGGGCAAAAATGTAGATGTGTGTCTAATGTTGGAGGTGATCACTTATATATCAATATATTACAAATGGCATTTGATAAATATTGGAGATATAGTTGTGACTAAAAGGTGTACTTAGACCTATTTTTTAAGGTAGGATTAAAAAAAAAAACCTTTGTAATGAATGTGTACATAATTAGAAAGGACAGGCTTCTAGAGATTATTTTACTTTCTTAAGTGGCAATTGGAACAAAAGTCATTTAGTCCTAAGTGCAGCCTTTATATATTTATAGAATTGCTTTTTGATAAGCAAATATTAATTCTCCAGAAATTCTAGCAGAAGGAATAGTTACATGAAGGCATTGGGGACATCTAGTCATAACATGTCTAGAAGCCATTCATTGTGTAGTTTTTAGTCTAGCAGGTAACAAAGACTTTTAAGAAACAATAATTATTCATTGACTTAATAAGATTCATAATTCATCTCAGCAAAGATATTATAGGTACTTTAAAAATATCATTTGCATTTCAATTATCATTGTGGTAGCAAACTAAAGTTTAGCAGTTTATACAATCTCTGTGATGCTCGTCCATTCATTGGTCAGGAAATTGAATAGGATAGAGATGGGTGTTTTAGTCTTTGCTTTACAATATTGGGGCTTAAGAGATTCCAATTCGGAAAATGAATTCATAGCCAAGACTTAAAGTATCTAAAGACTTACTCACAGGTTTTGCCCCAGGGATGGGCTGACAGAAGTCTAGTACTACTTGCTAGTCTGCCTATCATTTTTCTATGGCCTGGCATCAACATATCCTGATGTTCTTGGAACATATGACTTCCACACAGAGTGAAAACTGACCTGAAAGAGCCTTGGAAAACAGGCTGTAAGTGGAAGTTTCTGGATATGTCAGGTGATACAGACTCACAATAGTGTTTTGCTAAGACAGACTCGTGGAGTGTTTTGCTGAGACAAGACCCATGAGTGGGCACTTGATGTTTGGAGAAAGTATAAATAGGACTTAGGGACCAGTAACATTGCACTTGCACAGTTAGCTTTGCAATACTTTGTTGGTTTTGTGCTTTTGCGGATCTTCACTTCATTGAGAGAAGCACTTCTCCAGATGTCCCTGATGGTCCTGGTTTCTCTCACTGACTTGTGCCCATTCGGTTGAAGCCTGGCTGGTTTCATTAGATCATGCCATTGCTGTGGGTTTGTGTTTGCTATCCTAACACTACTGAACGGGACTGCTGGTATCCTGAAAAATGGAGACTGGAATAGCCTCAAAGAACTACTTCTAAACAGGACCTCATCCGCTTGTCCTATTTACCATCTTTTCTTCCTTACTTTTGGATGATGGGCTGGAAGGGGAGAGGGTTAAAGCGTGTGAGAACCCTTATTAAAAGGAGGTTTTTAAAAATCGAAGTCTACATGGTCTTTCTACCAAGTTCTGTTGAAAAAAAATCCAAATTTTATCCTACTCAAGGGAAGGATGTTAGATACTGATACTTGATCAGCAGTAAGGAAATCACCTGGTATTTTAGAAGGTGTGTGTAAGTCAACACAAAATAACCTGGTAAGTGCATCCCAGTACTGTTGGTAAACCATATAGTACAGTTTATAGTGTGTAATAAGCACATCATTGTGTTAACTGACGATAGCAGGGCTCAGTGGTACATATCTCTGAACCTTAGCAGACCAAGGCAGAAGGAACTCTAGTTGAAGGCAAGCCTGGGCTAAGAAAGAGGCTGTCTCAAAGAAAACAAAACAAAACAAAACAAAACAAAACAAAACAAAACACACACAAAACAAAACACACACAAAAAAAAACCAAAAAATCAGTCAGAAAAAGGAGAGACAATGTTAGCAGTGAAATACACTACACAGGGCTGGAGAGATGGCTCAGTGGTTAAGAGCACTGACTGCTCTTCTGAAAATCCAGAGTTCAAATCCCAGCAACCACATGCTGACTCACAACCATCGGTAATGAGCTCTGATGCCCCCTTTAGGTGTGTCTGAAGACAGCTACAGTGTACTTACATATAACAATAAATAAATCTTTAAAAATAAGAAATACACTATGCAGATTATAAACCAACTGAGCTTTTTAATGTACTCTGTGTCAATTATGACAAAAATTTTCAGATGAGCAATAAAAGAGAAAACAGTTCAGATTCTAGAAGAGAAATCTACACTCTACACTTTTCTCTTTGAAGAAAAAAATTATGGAAGCATAAGCAAGCTTAATATTATCTAAGTGAAGTCTCACATATATTCTTTATTTCTTTAAGTAACATTTTTTGGCTTAAATTAGTTTTGAGAAGTTCCACGAAAACAATGGAAAATTTAGAGTGGTTTCAGTTTTGACTAGCAGAGTTTGAAAAGGTCTAGATGGAACGTTTTAGCCACTGGAATGCCTTGCCATCATTAATTTAACAAATACTTCATATATAAAGGAAGGAGACTCAAAATAATACCTAAGCAATCAATTCTGCTAGTGATTAGATCATCACCATATTAATCGAATTGGAAATAGTATAATGGTCTATAAAAAGTTACAGAATGGCTGGGCAGTGGTGGCGCATGCCTTTAATCCCAGCACTTGGGAGGCAGAGGCAAGCAGATTTCTGAGTTCGAGGCCAGCTTGGTCTACAAAGTGTGTTCCAGGACAGCCAGGGCTACACAGAGAAACCCTGTCTCGAAAAAAAAAAGTTACAGAAGTCTAAACTAACAGGGGTAATGATATTAAAATTACTTCACACTGTTAGGTCCCATAAATAAAATGTCAAACATTGTGAATGAATGAACTAGCTTTTGAATATGACTTTTAACTATAGGTGGACTTTGGAAAACAGTTTAGCTTAAACTGGCAACACACACATCACATGCCTTGGCACTCCCATTTCAACAGAATACAATCAATACTTTAAAAAGACATATTGATGATTACATTATTGCTTGACATAGAGACAATCATGAAGCCAGTAAGCATTTATCAGTGTAGACACTGGTTAAAAATTGTATGTTAATTGCACTGGATATTATTTAGATTTTAAAACAAATTTGAATCAGTGTATCACGTTTAAATATGCAATATATTAAAAGATGAAAACAAGGCCGTTTTCAGAAAAACATTTACAATGTAGTAATTAATGTATTTTTTCGTTACGCATAAGATGGCATCAAATATTATAGAAATATACATGTACCATGCATCTACAAAATTATATAGGGAGACTAGGTTATGAAGGTAAATTTGATTTGCCCATTGCAGTTATGATTTAAAAATTATTTGAATTTAAGAATGACAAAGTAGTGAAATTCATTTTGTCTGCTAATCATATTTCCTTTTTATGTCCTATAATTTAAAATGACAGCAGTTTGGCAGAAAAGAAGCACACATTAGTTTATAATGGTCTAAAATATGGTGTTACTTTGAAGTTAACTACATTTAGAAGACACTTTATTGATTAACATCGTATTTTATTTTTATGACTTCTTAAGRGTACCACTGATATTTATGGAAAGATTTTAGAACAAAAACTGGAAAAGAGAAAATTACCCTTGCTTTTATTTTTTTTAACTTTGAGAAAATTTCTGTTAGTGTGAGATATTTCACAGTTCTATAAGTCACAGGGTATCTACCTTCAATATATTTATCGTTAGAGTCCTATAACAAAACACAATAAGAAAATCAGGAAATATTAGAAAGATTATGAAAAGCACTGGACAATAGATGCCAAATGTAGCATGAGTACTACTGAAAGGGAGTCATTATTGTCTTGATGAGTTGTGTCTGATAGAACACCATGGAGAACTTTCTGTTTTTACTCCTTTGGCAAGATGTGATACGTGTAGCATTATATCATGGCACTATGTGGCACAACCTTGGTCTTATGAAATAGAGCTTCTCAGAGCTAATGACAGACTTAAATTGGTTGATAGCTGTTTCCAGTCACAAGAAGATAGGAAACTGGTATCAAGATACCGATATTGAGCAAGCATTTAATTGATCACTCCATTCATAATAGCAAGCTTAAAACTTTTTTTTAGAAAATACCCCTCATGAATATTATGTATTTTTACTATAAGCCCCTCCCTTCCCTCGTCTACTTCCATCCATATTCCCCTCCCCATATCCTCTTCTTACAGCCACACCTGTATGTGTTTAGGGATGGCCACTTGGGGACTGACAACCTATCAAGTGGCTCATCCCTGAAGAGACTCCCCAAAGAGTCTATAGAGATACTCCATCAACTTAGCGAAATGTTATTTGTATGCTCCCCCTAGGGTCAATGATCTAAGATCTAATACATCTCCAACCATGCATTCTTAGCTAGGTTTACAGTAAGACATGAGTTTCCTTTTTCTGAGTGGGCCTTAAATTCAATCAAACTGCTGATGGCTAACCTTGAGATACTATTTCATCATTAGACATACCACACCATACTGTTCATTATAAGAGGTCATGGGATTTACAGCTGGGTAAAATTGTTGATAACCTTTCTCCTCAGGCCGCTTGAATAGGAGCTTCTAACACCACAAGAGTTAATCCCCAGGGACAGTGCTTCTGGGTCAGAATCAGATTGATTTATGTAAGTGAGTGACCAAAATATCTGGTATCAACTATAGAGCCTTGCTTTAAATTTTGGCAAACTACCAGGAACAATCCCAAAGCTATAGCATTTGAGTAGGATCTCTTGGACCTCTGATCAAAAATTTTAAGGGAGCTATCCAATTTCTGGGCTTCTGATATAGGCATTATGTCCCCATGTGGGATAATCTGTGTCTAAACCGTCTGTAACCATATGAATATCAAGATAATCTATCTCTCTATGTATCTATACTATGTATGTATTTGCAGCAAAGCTGGATATTCGGAAAAGCCATAAGGACTTAGTTATGAAGTAATAATTTCTCAGCTATTGAAAGAGTGCCTTAACTTACATTCTGATACTTATTGTGGAGAAAGAAAGCATAACTTCAGTCAAAGAACACCCACTTCATTTGACAAGAACAAATTCAAAGCAATATGAAAAAGGAAGAAAAGAAAGGAAGGAAAGAATGAAAAAAAAACCCAACTAAGAAACATGAGTGATATAGCGGGATACATTGTCATGTTTGGCCATTGCTTCAGGAGTCCCATGGTGACCCAGCAGATCCCTCAGCAGGCATGTGCCTGTGGCCCACAGATGTTACCTTGGGACACATAATGGAGTATCATGAAAGGTATTGCTCTTTAGGGTATCTCAGAACAAAAATCGAAGCGCTTATCTTTCAAATTGTTTTCATGTTGCAGTAAAAAAATTCCCTCCACAACAAAGGAGCTTCCCAGCTCTTCCAGTCGGCATCCTCAAGTACCTTCATAGCCACAAAGGAGTCACCAAAATATTTGTGTCCTCATCAGGTTGTGTGGATGTGTGGCTGTCTAAATGCATGCATATATTTGCATGTAAACACATGTAATATTTGTTTTTAGCATGGTGGTCTCATGGTGGCTAAGTCCTGTCAGTGAACTGCAATCTCAGCCCTGTATATAAATTTTTATGTTCTGAAAATCAAAATTCAGAAAGAACCTTGCCATGTATCACAATATCCTGAATATTTCAAAGATATTTATGGCTGTAGTTGACATTTTTATATATGGAACACTATACTGAAAATGGATTTCATAAACTTTTGTTAAAATTAACCTTGTGACTGTACAATAAAAGAATGTTCTTGAGAGCCATGGAATCTAAAGCCACTACTGAACTAAGAATTTCTCCAATACAAGTGAGAAAGTTCTGAGTGAAGTATACTGTATTATGACTATGATCAACAATTTTTTTTGAATATGGTGGTGGGCAGTCTTTTTTTTTTTTATTGGATATATTCTTTATTTACATTTCATTTCCCTCTTTCCTGGTTTGCCNTTTTGAGACTGGGTTACTTCACTCAGTATGATGCTCTCCAGCTCCATCCATTTGTCTAAGAATTTCATGAATTCATTGTTTCTAACCCTGATGTCTCTTGGAGGACTGCTATATGCTGGTTCATAATAACTCACAATTGCTGCCTTCTATAGAAGATTGATCTTGACAATGTAGAAGTTTCCTTGTTCAGTATGCTGTGTGCTATTCCTGAGAAATCAATGACAGATATTGATGTATGGGAGCAAGCTCCTAGCTCTAAAGATGGAACAATTCTGTGTCAACATTTGTTTTTCTTTTTTCTTTTTAGCTGATACTAGTTCATATTTATTTGGAGTGAATGTAATTACATGGATTCTTCATATTTATAACATTTTCCTACATTTTAATATTTGAAATGACACATGCACAACATTCAGAGGTTCAGAGCGAGTAAGGAGTAATAACACACAGAGAATCAGTCAAAACCTGTTGAATATTAAAAATGACAGTAAGGATGCAGTGAGGTTTGAGAGAGGAATAGAAAACATAAAAATTATAAGGATTGGGCATATTAGAATTAAGAAAAGCAAGTATCAGAAAAACCTGTGTCAACATTTCTTGAAGCGAAAGATGGTGCATGGAATCAAACTGGTTTCAGATTCTAGAGGACAGCACGCCCCTGCTGAGTTCCTCCTCCCTTTCTTGTCCAATCCCTGCATGCTCTTTCTTCTGACAACTCTGTCATCAAAAATCAATGTCCAATTTCTGTTCCATATTCTTATTCCAAGAAAGGAACTTGAAGTGATTGATAGCAGTCTTTGAAAGAGAAATCATCAGAAATTCCATATTGAGTCAGGAGTAGGTTGAGTTGTACTAAGTCCAACTACTACATTCAAAATATTACCTTCAAGAATACATCCAACTTTTATAGGTAAAGACATTAGAAGAGAAAGTAGTGAGCAATCTGAGGTGGGGTTGTGAGGTCTCAGGTAGAAAGAGATTGAGAAGAACAGCCCCGAGGTTTCTAGAACAGGTTTGGAGAACAGAGAGAACCATAAGGAAAGGGGTACTAAATAGATAAAAATGTACAATAACTCTGACAACAAAGATCCTAATGAAAGAAGAGGACACATGGCTGTGCCTTTAGAAAGAGCAAGTTAGTGTTTTACTAAAGTGCTTCTTGTGAAATCCCTATCTGTTCTTAGACTTTGAACCTTATATAACTGATCCATGGAGTTGAAAGCCCAGGTACTTATATAAAGATCACTTTGTGAAATAAAATTGAATTTTGGCTTTAATGTCTAACGACATGCTGGGGCTTGGCCTTATCCAAAATCCTGATGTTACGTATTAAAACCTTTGGGAAAAGTTGTTTAATTTCAGATTTTGTTTCACAGATGTAATATTTCTTTGGAGGCTTCATTGAGGTTAGATATAAGAGTCATGTGAGAGTGGAACTCCAGGCATTGGCAATGTGTGTATTCCAGATGTTCGTGGCATGGCTCCTCTACACACAGCAGAGTTCTGTGTCTGCAGAGCCTCATCGAGCATGGAGTGTTCTGTTCTTTCCAGATGGCCTGACTCAATTCTATTTCAAACAAACAAACAAACAAACAAACAAACAAACCTCCCTCTTAAAATAAGTACATTTTTTATTGAATTTAATATTACTTCATTTAACTCATAATTCAGTTAAATCTGTTGATCATTATGTTTTCAGGGCTGTGCATGGCCAGCCAGGAGAGAGTGATCTCCCAGATGTGCTTCCACTTCTAAGCATGGAGATGAGATCTCCACCTTCTCTCCAGTATCTCCCTGGAGGGGAACAGCTAGGAACACACAGGGCTTACAATCAGTGGAGCAACTGGGACAGGAGCCTTCCAGGTACTATTCACACCAGGGAGCCAGGCAGCTCTACAGACTCCACCAGAAGGGAATTAATCTCCCAGGAGTATGGACTCAGGCTTACAGGCTCACAGGAGGGAAAAGCTCCAGTCAGAGACAACAAGACCAACTAACACCAGAGATAACCAGATGGTGAAAGATAAGCAAAAGAACCCTACCAACAGAAACCAAGGCTACTGGGCAACACCAGAACCCAGTTCTCCCACCACAGAAAGTTCTAGATACCCCAAGACACTGGAAAAGCAAGAGTTGGATTTAAAATTGCATCTCATGATGCTGATAGAGGACTTCAAGAAGGACATAGATAACTCCCTTAAAGAAATACAGGAGAACATGTGTCAACAGGTAAAAGCCCTTAAAGAGGAAACACAAAAGTCTCTTAAAGAAATACAGAGAACATGGGTCAAGAGGTAGAAGCCCTTAAAGAGGAAACACAAAAATCCCTTAAAGAATTACAGGAAAACACAAACAAACAAGTGAAGGAACTGAGCAAAACCATCCAGGATATAAAAATGGTAGCAGACACAATGAAGAAATCAGGAGTCATAGATGCAAGCATCAACAACAGAATACAAGAGATGGAAGAAAGAATCTCAGATGCTGAAGATACCATAGAAAACATTGACTCAACAGTCAAAGAAAATGCAAAATGAAAAAAAAGCTTGTAACCCAAAACATCCAGGAAGTCCAGGACACGATGAGAAGACCAAACCTAAGGATTATGGGTATAGAAGAGAACAAAAATTTACAACTTAAAGGGCCAGTAAATATCTTCAACAAAATTATAGAAGAAAACTTCCCTAACATAAAGAAAGAGATTTCCATGAACATATAAGAAGCCTACCAAACTCCAAACAAACTGGACTAGAACAGAAAGTCCTCCTAGCACATAATAATCAAAACATCAAATGCACTAAACAAAGACAGAATATTAAAAGCCGTAAGGAAAAACGGGCAAGTAACTTATAAAGGCCGGCCTATCAGAATTACACCAGACTTCTCACCTGAGACAATGAAAGCTAGAAGATTCTGGGCAGATCTCATACGGACCCTAAGAGAACACAAACGCCAGACTAGACTACTATACCCAGAAAAACTTTCAATCACTGTAGATAGAGAAACCAAGATATTCCATGATAAAACCAAATTTACATAATATCTTTACACAAATCCAGTCATGCAAAGGATAATAGATGGAAAACACCAACACAAGGAGAAAAACTACACCCTAGAAAAAGCAAAAAATGCAATCTTCCTATAAACCCAAAAGAAAGTAACCACACAAACATAAAAATAACATCAAAAATAAGAGGAAGAAACAATCACTATTCCTTAATATCTCTTAACATCAGTGAACTCAATTTCCCAACAAAAAGACATAGACTAACAGAAATATTTTTCATGTTAATCTTTAATTTTATCAGAAAATGTTTGTAATTCCTCTTTCAATTAATTTATTAATGTTTTCTATGTATACCATTTAATCTGTATTATTTTCCATGATAACCTTCAATTTTAATACGTTTTTCTATATATTTCTTGAATTTTATCAGAAATATTTTCTGTGTAGATCTTTGATTTTATCAGAAAATGTTTGTAATTCCACTTTCAACCAACTTAGAAATATTTTTATGCCTACCATTTTATCTGTGTAATTTTCCATGATAATCTTCAATTAAACATGTTAGTCTGTATTTTTCTACAATTTTATCAGAAATATTTTCCACATAAATCCTCAATTCTATCATAAAATGTTTCTACTTCCTTTCTCAAAAAAATCCTCTAGACAATGACTTCACATGAACTTCTCCTTTCCTTATAGTCTAGCAAAGGAATGAGGACACAAGGAACCTAGGAGTGGGCAGATTGGGAAATACACAGTGGAAGTGGAGCCAAAAGGAAATATGTCAGTGAAATGTATACTCTTTAGTTTTTTAAACTTATTTCACTCCATATGAACTAGCAAAACAAGAAGCAAAAATTATAAGCTTGGGAAGAAATACATTCTGAATTTATTGCCTATTTTCCTTAATAAATGTCATCTCCTCAGGCAAAGCCAGGACTGGATGGAGGAAAATTCTCAGTGCAGTCCCTGGAAGCTCCCTTGGACATTGGCTTATTTACCCAAGCTCAGTGGGTAAATATATATCTCCACAGGTTGGCACTGCCAACTCTTCCCCATTGAGAGATATTTGCCTTTCATTCTGCAGCTCTGCTATTTCTGACCAAAGAGGGGATTCACTGCACAAGTAAATGCTTTTAAAAAGGAAGATTTATGTACATAAAGACATATTTCCTTCTCAATTAATGTTGACACGAACAGCATTTGTTGAGACAGAAAACACAAGTAAATATTTGCTTGCATTGTGAATGGGACCCATTTGTGATGATGAGTATTTATGAATATATAAGATTTTTGCATATTGCTGTCTGAATCAAGGAATCCCTTACTATGTTTTAAAGCACTATCTTTAGTATAACACCCTGAAATAATTATAATCACCATTTTAGTACATTTTGAACTCAAGTGAAGAACATTTAGGTAAATTCATATATACATTCCACTTTTGTAACATGTACACATTAAGTGCTATTTAGTAAAATTTTTCTTTGAAGAACACATAATTCATATTTACTAATATTTTGGTGCCCCCAAATTGATTCATACAAACTAGAAACATTACACTAATATGGCACACAGTCAAATTATTATACAACAATTTTCACATTAACTCTATATTTATGGAACAATTTAAAAGCCACATCTTTGAGTTGACTAGGTTTAGGAATGACAAGGCAGGAAAATGACTGAACAGTCTTGATAAACCTAGCAAAGGAAATGAACAGAAACGAGAGACTTTCAACATTGTAGAAACAGTTATAAAGTGTTAAACATAGTGACATTTTTGATTTTGTAACCAAATGAACCAAACAGTAACATTAATATTATGGGACAATGGGAAGATTTCTTGCTCTTCTTAAAAAAAAAATAAATATAAGGAAACTGATACCTATTCTTAAATGTAACTGCCTGGTCCTTAGGCAAATCACAATGTGTTTGAATTATAGTTTTCTTTATTTTATTTTATTTAGTGAATTTTGTAGAAAAGTGGTTTCTAATATGACTGAATTTTTCTGACTTCAATTTTCAATCATAAGATCTATAACAAGCATTTAATGAACATATATGCATCTGTTGAACCTGAGAAGTATAGACCTCCATCTCTAACACTGAAAGGATAATAGAATCAGTTTTTGATTCCATATTGAAATTGACAGTCATAAGAGTGATTGGTGTTTTTAAAATTACTTATTGAAAAATATTTTATTATATTTATTACTTATGGGTTAAGATTTGTATACTATTATTGCCTGAGACAAATATGCTATTTTATGGAGTATATAATATGGAGTTTATTATAGCACATAGTTTTCAACATATGACTTTGGGTGGAAATTTTTCATTCTAAGTGCTACTTTATTTGAATAAAAATTGTATCCTGAAGACATATTCTATATTTAACACAATTTAATACTTTTGGTTTCTGTTTATAAGTAGGATATGTTTCCTAAATTTTGTTTCCTAAAATTGTATCCTAAAGACATATTCTGTATTTAACAAAATTTAATACTTTGGATTTCTATTTATAAGTAGGATATGTTTCTATACTTGATCACTGTGAATTGTTTGATTTTTGCTGTAATGTTACAACTATGCCAGCTTTCACTTATAAGAAAGGAATTTTTTGCATGACAGTAGTTTTATTAACTAGCACCTTTAATATGTTAAAATATCTTATTAAGTGTGAGATCTAGCCACTGGGTCAGGAAATGGTGCCAGATGAGAGCAATGAGCAAAGAGTAAAACTTAACTGAAGGTGTCATTTGGGAATGACTGATAACTTTAATCAGGAAAACCTAAGAGTAGTTTAGTCAAAGAGACAGATGCAAGGAAGGGACACAATGGAGCAGCCATTTGCTCGGACAAACAACTTCATGATTAAAAAGTTGCTTGATTTGGCTGTTCAGTCATCAAGCAAAAGAAGTCCCAACCTAATCAAACTAAACCCAAGACCAAGATCAAGATTAACACCAAGAACAACACCAAGACCAAAATAACTATGAGCAGCAGCAGCAGCAGCAGCAGCAGCAGCAACAACAACAACAACAACAACAACAACAACAGCACAGTCTCCCAGGATTCAGTTTTTAATAAACTTCTGATTCCTTTAAGACTGCTTGGCCCAACTGGAGGCAACAACTAAGGGTTTCTTTTGAGCAGGGCCAATGAGGTTAAGACTAGAAGTCAGACATTTGAAAGAATCACACACATCAAGAGAAAACCTTTAATTATGGGTATTTGATAAAAATGGAAGCTCATCAGGGACCAGAAAATCAACATAAATTGTTTCTGCCGGCTTAGAAAATGTAGTTTACTAAAAGGATTGAAAAAAAATGACTTTGCTCACTGCAGAAGACTGGAAGTTGTTTTTATTGTCTGATGTTCGATGACCTAGAGTTAGGACTTCACTGAGTAGGCTTGGAAGGAGAATCTAAGTAAAAGGAGTTAAGTGGACCATTGGAGATTTACAAGTTAAGTAAGGTCAAAGCATTTGTGGTTTTTTTTTTTTTTGTCAGTGTTTAGACACGATTCTTAAGTTTAAGAAAACTTTTCAATTGGTAGTATTTTTTATAAGAAACAATGCTGAGTTTTGATAACCTTAGGTCAAATCTCATGGACAAGCCATTTCTAAGCCAAGATGAGGTATTATTCAAGCTTAACAAATGGTAATATGAACATTTCTTCCTCAAAATAAAAGGCAACACATGCACCAGTATGAGACTTATCATGCTAATTTAAGTTAGTATGATAAACCTGCTGCCAAACTTATAATCGATAAGGCAGTTGTGATTGCATCTTCAGTTTTAAAACCTCGAAGGGACCACTACACACCCAGGCATGGGAGATGAATGATCATTTCTTGGAATTTTATGTTTAATTAGAAAGTATTATTTAAAAGAAAAATACTAGAGTTCTGCTTGGTACTAAGATGAGCTTGTAACCAGCCTTATGGTCATCACAGAACTGAATTAATGTATTAGTTAAGTTATGAGGTAGCTGAGGAACAAGTCCATGGCTATGGCCTAGGCATTTATTCAGAAATAAAGTCTCACAGTCAATATTTCTGGAGCTGGGACGTGGATGGAAAAGCCTGCATTTATACTTATTGATAGAACCAGTGCCCCTGTTCTTGTTTTTATGCTTCCTAGTGATTTTTTTATTCTTTTTATTTCCTCAAGTTACTTTAATGAGGGTTCTAGTATTTCCATTTGGAATTTCTTCATTTTACTAGAACAAGAAAGTGTTAAGCAATTATTTGCTTGGGATCCAGTGAGAAAAGTTTCATGCCTTTCAACATTATCTCTTCCAGTCAATGTAGATTATTCACAGTTAGGGCCCAACCAATTAAAAAGTGTTAAGGAATAGCAGATTGAGATCCTTTTTTTTCCCATTCCTTTCCTTTGTAGTCATTTCCAACTTCTATCTAGCTCTTGTAGTTAAAGGGGAGCTATCAGCAGTTCTCGCAGATCCTAGTTATTCTCTCTAGTTAGTTACACCCCTCTCCCAGTGTAACAGTGCTGTCCTACTCTGGATTTGTAAGTTACCAATGCATTCTTTTAAGGGACTAAAGAAATTAACTGCTTAATATTTTCTCCTTTGGGTAGCAATGTTTCCAAAGTTATTTGTTGTTTAATTTACTATAAATATTTCTATTTTCCCATTACAGTGAACAAGTATTAGATCCTGTAATTTCCAATGTTTGGAACAGATTAAGTCATATAAATAAAAACATAAGGTAATAGCAGTGGAAATTTTTTAAAGCATTTTTTTTTCCTGAGCAGCATATTATATCCTGACTTTGTTGATACCAGAGATTAAGCAGTTTTTCCTGATTGTACCACTAGGTGCATATGTGCATGTACAAATGGTGTTGTGTAGTTTGAAATGATACTTGTGTACTTTGCCATGATAAATACTCTCCATCCCTATCTAATCTGAGTATACGAAATGGGTTGAAGAGTTTCTTCCTTATTCTCATGGCATCTTGAGTTCCATTCATTGCACACTTCAATTTGGATGAAATTGTTGTCTTCTACACTGAACCGCGAGACTTGTAAGAATCACACCTTATTCAGCTTAAATCCCTGGCACTTTGTAAAACACATGGGTCAGAATAGAAGGTTTTGAAGAGTTTAATGGAATAGAAGATTTCACTCACTTTGACTGTTCATGCTTATTATTCGGTAATACAGCTTTCTCAAAGGAACTAAAATTCTAATGCATCCTCAAGAAAACTCGCATGCCCAGTTCTGGCTTCTAGACCATTCAACATCTCCTCTTATAACTTAGGTACAAGTCATACTATACAGTCATCAAGGAATTTTATCCTTGACTTTCTCAGAGAATATAACTATATATGCCATTGCCCACAAATATGTATTTTATAAGCTATTAGTGATAGTTAAAATTTACTTAAGCTAGATGTTCCTTTAAGTGATATTATGGTTAAAATGTAACTATTATATTATGAATGGAGGTTTAAGCAAATAATTAGATAAATTAAATATATAAATAAAAATTATATATGCATTATAATAAGAAAAACTGAGGCAAAGTACAATGGAAATGGCTTTGTGGTACTTACAGGTATTTTTAAATAGTAAGATCAATATAATTTATGGATTTTTTTTTAGAACTTAGATTTTCCTCTAGAAATTTCCTTTCTAAATTTACATTAAGCATAGAATTTATATTAAGCATAGAAGATAAAATGTGCTTAAAAAGATAAGGATATATGCTCCACAATGTTCATAGCAGCCTTATTTATAATAGCCAGAAACTGGAAAGAACCCAGGTGTCCCTCAACGGAAGAATGGA
>BDUI01000078.1:303819-327178 GCA_002335545.1 Apodemus speciosus
GAAAAAGACATATGGGACATTGGGGGGGGGCGGGGAAACCAGGAAAAAGGGAAATGAAATGTAAATAAAGAATATATCCAATAAAAAAAAGCATAGAAGATAAAATGTGTTTTGCTTACATATTCTAAGATGTGAAAGTAAGGGACATTTGCTTAGTAAACAAAGCTAGTCTTCCAACCATTAATGCATGGGTCAATGGACCCTTTCAGCTTTCCTTTTAAAGAGCCTTTGCCAACCTCCAATATAATCAGATAAGGAATTATATTCTGAGTATGACAAAGAGATTATAATATAGAAACAGAAGCTAATTATGTATTGGTAGATGGGGCCAGAGTAAGAAAATATTTGATGTAACATTTTTATTGTGTTGACAGTCCCCCTCATTTACGAGGACCTGCTTTTCCCATGATGCTTACTTTTTTCTTTTATGTTGACATATTTTTTCTCAATATTTATGTGGGTTATCTTGAGGGCATGAATGTTTCCCTGCTTGTTTTTGGGGCATTTCACCAGCAAAGGTGCACCCAAAGCCTATTTCTGAGAGAGAAGGCGTGAGTTATTTCACTCTATGGCTCTGCTTCTCAACCTTCCCGATGCTGTAGCCCATTTCCTACAGGCCCTCTTGGTGTGGTGACCCCCAGTCATAAATTTACTATTGTTGCTCCTACATAACTGTAATTTTGCTCCTGCTATGAACCATAATGTAAATACCTGTGCTTTCCAGTGGTCTTAGGGTGACCCTTGTGAAAGGGTCTTTTGACTCCCAAAGGGTTTGTGACTCACAGGTTGAGAACAGCTGCTCCATGGGAATAATGGGGTGATTCATGCCAAATGAAAAGAAGAGATGCCTGCAATTCACAGAAAAGGAAGAAGAGGATGCTTAAAGAAGTAACTAGGGTCTGAGAGATCTTGAAGGTCCAGGTTAATTGAGACTGCTGGTCTTTCTATGGGATCGCCTTCCTCTTCAGCTTCTTCTAGCCTTTCCCTAATTCAACCACAGGGGTCACCGGCTTCTGTCCATTGGTTGTGTGTAAATATCTGCATCTGACTCGTTCAGCTGCTTGTTGGGCATTTCGGAGGGCAGTCATGATAGGTCCCTGTTTCTAAGCACACCATTGCATCGGTAATAGTGTCAGGCTTTGGAGGCTCCCCCTGAGATGGATCCCACTTTGGGCCTGTCACTGGACCTCCTTTTTCTCAGGCTCTTCTTCATTTTTGTTCGGGCAGTTCTTTCAGACAGGAAAAAAATCTGGGTCAGTTTTTGATTATAGAATGGCAACCCAATCCCTTCACTTGATGCTCTGTCTTTGTACTGGAAGTGAACTCTACAAGTTCCCTCTCCCCATGGTGGGGCATTTCATCTAAGGTCCTTTCCTTTAAGGCCTGAGAATCTCTCACCTCCCAGGTCTCTGGTACCTTCTAAACACTGACCCACCAACCAGGCAGCATACATTGGTTGATATGAGGCCGCCAACACATATACAGCAGAGGACTGCCTGGTCTAGTCTCAGTGAGAGAAAATGCACCTAACCCTAGGTTAGAAAGACTAGAAGCTCCAGGGATTGGAGAGGACTAGCGGGTTGGGGCTGGGTTTGAGTGGGGACATTCTCTTGGAGACTGGGGGTGGGATGGGGGAGGATGTATGGGATGAAAAACAGAGGGCGAACCAGGAGGGGGATAAAGACTGGACTGTAAAAAAAAAGATTAAAGAATAATAATTAAGAAAATAAAAGAAGTCCTTAGGAATGCAACACGACCACAGAAGACAGGGTAGAAGAAAAAAAAAAGTGTAAGTGATCCATGATGTATTTTTAAACTTAATGGGAAGTCATAGAGATTTGATTGATACTTGATTTGTTTTTTCTCCTTCAAAAAAATACAAGACTCAAGAGATGATTTTTCACCTTATTCTTTGAAGTGCTCTATGTCCATCTGCAATGAGATTTGAGCAAATTATTTAGGTTTTTAAAATCAAATTTTCTTCAATAAAATAATACCATTATGTAGCTTTATTTTGAGAAAGAACTGAGAGAAATTGTGTATATTCCATCATGTGGTGCATATTCCATGATGGTGAGCCCCTAAGATTGTATTTATGATTATAACATTCCTACAAGGATCTTCTACATAGTCTATCAGAGATCTAATCCTGATGACCAAATCTTCTTAAGATATGACATTAAACAATGTCTATTATGTAAGTCATATTTGCTGTGCTAAGAGATCAAAGTTTTTCCAGGATTCAGCTGGGACTGTCTTCCCCAGATCCCAGAGTGAGCTCAAGATGTATTTTCATGTGATTTCTATTGTTTTATACCTGCTGCTCCTGAAGCTAAAATAAATAAAGAAATAAATTCTTCATAACTTTTATTAGTGTTTGTACTTTGTTAAAAATCAAATATTTGCTTCAATATTATGATTATTTACACTAAAAATTAAAATTAATATGATATTCTATTCACTAAAACTATGATATAACTAGCAGCATTAGAAAGAAAAATACTTATATCACTGTTAATTATTATAATGTGGACATATAAAAGCTTTAATATATGAATGGTTAAAATATAAAAACAAAACTTGGAAAGTCATCCGAGTATGAGAGAGATATATTCATACATAGAAACCAATAAAGAAATAATTACCCCAAGTTTTAGCTCCTTATAATCTAAATAGTCTTCATATTATTGAAGCAATAATTGCATTGACAGGTGAACTACTGGGCATATACTCTTGAGAAGATTTTTCATTTTAGATACATTTTTATCTATTGTAAACAAATAATTGATGGAAGTAATGAACTATCTCTAAAATGATGTAAGAAAGGTTTTCATATAACACACACACAGACACATACACACTCGTGCACATATACATGCATCTACACATGTATTCGAGGATATTGAAGTCTACCAAAGGCAAATAATCCAGGTTTGTAAACCAAACCACAGTAACCATTTAATTCCATAATTGTATATGATACTATCAGGCATAAGAGTCCAAATAAACATTTCCATTCAAATGGGAAAATAGGAATTCCACAGCTCAATACATAAGACGTGGATTGATGGCTCAATGGATACGAGCAATTTCTGTGCCAACATGAGGATTGAGCTCAAGCCCCCAGAAACTCACATACGAAGCTGGGCAGAGTTGCTCCTGCTTCTACCGTAGCATTTCAATGGAGTGAGGAGTTTGGATTATTTAAGTTAAGATTCAGGGACAGATCCTTCTTCAAGGCAATAAGGTGACAAGCAATGGAGGAGGATACCAGTTGCCCTTCTCTAGTCTTCACATGTGGATTCTACACACACACACACACACACACACACACACACACACACACACACACACACACGCCTCTCTCACCAGGATCTATTCTGAGGAAGATTCTATTTTTTTTTAATTTCCTCTCCTGATTCCAGATGATTCACACTGTGGAGAATGCAACATCCTTGTGAAGAGTAATTAGATTTCCCAGCATGGCTTCTGCCTTAGACAGCTGAGAACCGAAAGGCAATAAGTACTTTTGCCCTGGGATGATGGCACCTTAGACAATGCAAATTTATTTATTTATTTATTTATTTATTTATTTATTTATTTATTTATTTATCTATGTATCTATGGGTGGGACTTTTTCAGCATGTTCATTGATGTTGTACTTGTTCAAATATTATTTTGGGTACTATATTTTTGCAAGATGATGGCTGAAGCTTCCCTGTCAGATCTAGGACATAAAATATCACAGGGGACTTTCTGCTCCTCTGGATATCATAGTCTCCTGTCTTCTCTTCTGTGATATTTCCAGAGCCTTAGGTGCAGAAATTGTGCTATTGATGTAGGCACTGGAAGTGGCCACCCTACATTAACCTATTCTCTCAATTTTGATTGGTTGTAGTTTCTCCAAGTGTCTCCATCTGTAGTAAAGAGATGTTTCTTTAATGAGGGATGAGACCTGCACTTATTTGTGGATATAAATGTAAGTATTTTGAATGTAATTACTAATATAGTGGTTTAGGAAAGTAGCAGCATGTGTTCAAAACTGCCTAGTCTTTTTTTCTTGGATATATTCTTTATTTACATTTCATTTCCCTTTTCCTGGTTCCCCACCCCCCAAAGGTCCCACATACCATTTTCCCTCCCCTTGTTCCCCCATCCACCCCTTCCTACTTCCCTGTTCTGGTATTCCCCTACACTGATGCATTGTGCCTTTCCAGAACCAGGGTCCACGCTTTCCTTCTTGTCAGACATCATTTGGTAKGYGGATTGTGTCTTTGGTGTTCCAAGATTCTAGGCTAATATCCACTTATCAGTGAGTGCATRCCATGGGTATTCTTTTGAGACTGGGTTACYTCACTTAGTATGATGTTCTCCAGCTCCATCCATTTSTCTAAGAATTTCATGAATTCATTGCTTCTAATGGCTGAATAGTACTCCATTGTGTATATATACCACAGTTTTTGTACCCATACCTCCATTGAGGGACATCTGGGTTCTTTCCAGCTTCTGGCTATTATACATAAGGCTTCTATGAACATAGTGGAGCATGTATCCTTATTGCATGCTGGGGAATCTTCTGGGTATATGCCCAGGAGTGGTATGGCTGGGTCCTCTGGAAGTATCGTGTCCAGTTTTCTGAGGAACCGCCAGGCTGATTTCCAGAGTGGTTGTACCAGCTTGCAGTCCCACCAGAACTGCCTAGAGTCTCAGAGGTGGGAGGAAAGTCATTATTGCTGAAGGCATCATGTGCTTCAGACATATGAAAGACCCAGCAGATGCAAATTCGATATGACTTAATAGCTTTCTCTCTGAAGAGAAGATTTTATGTTGCCAGAACCTTCTATCAAAGCTTTCAAGGGAGGAAGACAACCAACGGCCCTAACTAATTTTGAACAACAATAATGACCAGCATGAAATTACACCAATGAAAGCAACAGTGTTGTCCATATCTTAGATGTAACCAACAGCTTCTCTAATTGGATGTAAGGCTGCTAAACAAGGAAGATATCACACTTGGTACTCGATACCTACTCAGCTCCCCAGGCATAGTGGAGTTGAAGATATTAGAGAAGATTGCAAATCTATAAGATAAAGAAGGCAAAGAACACTCTGATTTCATCAGGGACCATGGATYAATAATAATAATACGTGTATCTCCTTCTCCCTAGAAATATACATACGTGGATCTAATGTGTATCTTAGGATAATGAGAGACTTTTTAAGAGTTTTTTTTCCTAAACCTTAGTCTTATTCAGCACCAGTCCAGTTAGTTATAATGGGCCAAAGAATTTCTCTTTTTTATATTTTTTATTATGGTAAATGAAAAGCACTTCTATTTTCAAACTCTACAGTTTTCAGAGCATCTGTGAAATTTTCTTTTGTGTTCACTCGTAAACACAGTGATTCTTTCTAACTTTATCCAGTGAAGAAAATAAATCAGTCCATGTCAAGAATATTCTGCTTCAACGATCTCTAGTTCATTGCATGTGATTTCTGTGTTCCAGGTCACCATAGTGTGCTGATTATTGCCAATTTTAGAGTTTAAATATAGATTGCAGTCCAGTAGTGATTTGTTGAACAGCAATAAACCAGTGTTAGGTTTCATTTTATTCTGTCAGTTTTGCTGTGATAGCAAACCAACGTCCAAATCCCACTGGCTTACAAGAACAAGCATGTATTCTTGGTGTCTCACTTATTATTTATATCTCACTGACTGCAGTCAGCTCAACTTGTATTCTTACTCAGCCTTCTGAGTGGAGGCATCAGACCCTATTTGGTTAAGTTGCTCCCATAGAAGGCAGTGATGGTAAAGAGGGTGAGCGAATCACGAAGTTATACTTAAAGCTTGTGTTTGGAAAGATGTAGCCCTCTATGCTTACCTTCCATGCATTCATACATCACTGCATCTGTGCTCAAAAAAAGGTGTAAATATTTTGAAATTAAAGAGGAATCTTATAATTTTGCTTTGGGTGTTGAGATACTTTGTCACAAGAAATCTCTTGTATCATAGGAAATGTTTTGCAGAATTCTAGACAGGCTACAGAAGTGTGACGGTCAGATATATAAGATCTGCAATAGGACATTTTGTTCATCCGTATCTGCTACTCACTGCTATGTATTTGTATTTGGTATGAAAGTATTTGGTACCTTCAGCCTGCTCTTTTGCTCTTCTATCACATTGCTATCATGGAGTAGAAAAAAAACCATAAGTTAGTGTGGTTACCTTCTAAACCTTGATCTGTGAAAGGTGGATGCCTTTAGAATTTATTTGTATATTCCTTATTCCTTGGGGGTCAAAATATTCAAAAAAGGGGAAGGGTGAGGAGAAAACCCCAGGTATCCAGATGCAGTATTTTTATATACAAAACTGAGACAATAAGAAGACAGAATATTACAGTAACTCCAATAGGTTTGCTAATGCACTAAAGTAATTCATTCCTCTCTATCAATGGCCAGAACCATGTTGTAAGACACAATGCTAACTTTACAACTTTTCTCTTAAGTGAATTGAAGAAACTCACTGACCTTGTGAATAGACATTGGGGAAACTAAAACTATCTCTTCTGCTTCCATCACCAAGTAGATAGAGGACCAATTCTATGAGAAAAATGGTATTCTCTCTGACTTTAGGTGATTATTGTAATACTCAACACTTCAAATGAAAATATCATTTCTATTCTGAAAGGAAATTAAGTGGGTAAATAAAGTTAAAAAATTAAATGACATTAAATTCACTTTGCCAGAGTTAAATGAATTGTTACACATTTAACAAGACTTGATCAAAACCATTCTGAGCAGGAATACTCATTGAGGTCAGTGGTTCTCAACCCTCCCAATGCTGCCATCTTTTAAGACAGTTTCTCATGTTGTGGTGACCACTGAATCATACCTTTCTTTTGTTGCTACTTCTTAATGTCATTTTGCTAGTTATGAATTGTAATGTAAATGTTTTTGGAGTTGGAGGTTTGCCAAAGGGGTCCAAAAAGCAGATTGAGAGCAGCTGGGCCAGAGTAGTTGATGTTAGGCTACTGTGTACGTTCCTCATGCCTGTACCATCTTCTTCACTCTGCATTTTAGCAATCATTCTCATAAGAGTTGCATACTCTAATAGGAGAAATGACAAGATGAATCTAAGTGTTTTCATGAACTAACTTTAGGTAAGCTATTTCTTTTTCATCCTTCTTGTTTTTTCTTATTTATAACTTCAAATAAAGAAAAGAAGCACTGAAACAGTACAAAATTGTGCCTGTGGCTCCACCCCTCCTGTTTTCTGTTTTTGAGACAGGACGAAGGCTATAGCATCATAATTATACCTCAAAGCTGATTCCTTTCTGGCTTTGGAATGTATGGGTAAAGGCTGCACTGTAACTACGTTGTAATTCATTTCAGTCCTAAGAAAAACTGTAAGTCACGGACTGAACCAGTATCTCCAATCAAGTCTGAATAACTTTTAGTTTTATTAAATAATGAAGTAGGAATAAAACTGGAGCAAAAACACAATAAGTTTTAAACCATTACCATTAAAATACATATTATTTCTAGCACATGTGTGATTTATTGCTGAAGACATATTTGTTTCTTAGAAGAAAAGGAGGGCAAATACCAATTGTGACGAAAGTTTCACAGCCTGCATGGATGGAAGATTTCTAAAATGAAGGACAAGAAGATATTAAACCACATGCAACTAAGAGCTTTGATCTCAATTAGATCTCAGGAAATACAATCATTAATTAGTCAGCCTGTCAAGCCACATTGCTCCCTAAATTAGGCAACTTATTAGCCAACTGTCATAATTCTCTTAAGCTTCTGGGGGCTCATTTTGAAAGTCCTGACTTGGATTTGATTTGGAAAAGAAGAGCATTAAGAACCTCAGGCACCTGTTATGCAGCGTGAGAATGCCCTTGTCAGTCCTTCCTCTTACAATGCCAGAGGGAACTCAAAATGTAATTTTGTCTCCATGACTGACCAGCTCCAGAATTTATGTGGAACCAAGCTAGAGTTCTATATTTAACTTCTACAGGCTTTATAGGAAAGTGCTTTGAAAACACTGTCTTCAGAATGTCACAATAGTAGTCTTCTGACATCAAGTACATGACTTATAATTATCCCACGCTAATTGTATCTCCACATATGTAACTCTGCACAGGGAACCACGTGAACAGAAGAAGCTATTTACTGTTATTAGGGCTGCTGTATAGACAGCACCTTTTAACAATCCTGATTCACATATTCATAAAAATACAAGGCAGAAGCCCCGGTGAAATGTCTCTGAGACGAGGATATCAGGGGGTCTTACACAGAGTGGCCAAGACTTTGACACAATCACATTTGATCTGGTTAGAACTTTGATTTTCAAGTCCTTCCCCTCATATCTGTTTATGATGAACATCAACAGTTCATGCAATTGTTATTCCATTCACATGATTTTCTTGTGGACTCCAGTTGTGTACATTTATTGTGTTTTTAAGGTTTATGTGTAATCGGATTTATTACTATGTAAATTTCAATTTATTCATCATATAATTAGATAGAATCCTTAAAATTAAATTGGAGTATGTGTTTCTTGTAATATCTAGTACCAAATATAGTATAATATAGTATTATAGACCCCATGTTTATCCGAGGGAAATACATTGATTTAGTATTCAAGATTTTTGTCAGCCCTAAACTAGTGAGTCTAAGACAGAAATTAGCATTTTCTTAGAGTCTTAAAGTAAATATTTAGTAGAATCTACTATCTTTTAGTACTGATATTGAGTTCTAGCAAGTTCTTTGATGCAAGCAGTAAATTACTAATAACAGTTTTCTTGTAAATACAGAACAAGACTTTGGTGTGGCCAGAAATCACCTGGAAATTGTTAACACATTCTGATTCAGTATTTCTTTGGTGGTGTACTGGCTGATTTTGTGTGTCTACTTGACACAAGCTGGAGTTATCACAGAGATAAGAGCCTCGCTTGAAGAAATGCCTCCATGAGATCCAGCTGTCAGACATTTTCTCACTTTGTGATCAAGGAGGAAGGGCTTGTGGGTGGTGCCATCCCTGGGTTGGTAGTTCTGAGTTCTGTAAGAAACCAAGCTGAGCAAGCCAGGGGAAGCAATTCAGCAAGCAGCATCTCTCCATGGCCTCTGCATCAGCTGCTGCCTCCAGGTTCCTACCCTGTGTGAGTTCCAGTCCTGACTTCCTTTGGTGATAAGCAGCAATGAGGAAGTGTAAGCTTTATAAACCATTCCCTCCCCAACTTGCTTCTTGATCATGATGTTTGTGCAGAAATAGAAACCCTGACTAAGACAGGTAGGTAGGTTCAGCAACTGATTTTTAAAAAAGATCCTAGATGGTCCTCATGTATCTGCCCCTAAGAATACGTAACAAATAACAAGTCCCTAAACTTACCTCAGTGAAATATTTTCTTAAGCAATCCATTGACTTTTCTTTGTTTTTTTCTCTTTTCTTTGAGTAGAGGAGAGCTGGTTTGAGTTTATATGTCTCCTCATTAAGAGTAAATATACACTTGTGTTTGCCCCTGTCTAAGATAGGGTTTCTATAGCTCTAATAAAACACCATGTCCAACAAAGATGCTAGGGGAACATGGCCTACAGAATCAAATAAGTAGAGATTATAGGGGCCCTCAGAAACTGATGTGTCAATCACAGAGCTTGCATAGGTCTGCAGTAGGTTCTCTGCAAATGTTATGGTTCTGAGCTTGGTGTTTTTGTGGGACTCCAAACAGTGGGAGTAGGGGCGTCACTGACACTTTCACCTGACCTTGGGACACTTTTCCTCCTACTGGGTTCCTTAGTCCAGCCCTAATAGGAGTGTTTGTGCCTGGTTTTATTGTACCTTGTTATGCCATATTTGCTTGATATATCTAGAAGGCCTGGTCTTTTCTGAAGAGAAATGGAGGGAAAGTGGATCTTAGAAAGAGGAGAGACAGGGAGGGATGAGAGGGTGGAGGGAGGGGAAACTGTGGTTGTGATGTATTGTGTGAAAGAAGAAAACAACAGAAAACAAACAAACAAAAACCACCATGAGTAGAACCCACTTGGGGCAGAAAAGTTTGATTTTATCTAATACTTCCAGCCAACAGTCCATCACCAAGGGGCATCAGGGTAGAGACCTGGAGGCAATCGTGGAAGTGGATGCCATGAAGGAATACTGCTTACTGGCTTGATCCTCAGTTTACCCAGTCTTCTTTCTGATAGTACCCAGCACCTCCTGCTCAGGGGTCACTCTACGCTCTGCAGGACAGGTACTCCTACTCCAATCAAAGAAAGATAACATCTTAGAGACTTGCCTACAGGCCAATTTTACGGAGGCAGTTCCTCAATTGTAATAATCTCGTCTCTAATAACTCTAGTTTGTGTCAAACTGATACAAAACCTATCAGTACAGCCCCTGTTGCCAGATAAGCTGTGTTAAGAATGGGACTCCTAGAATTGCTGAAATTAGTAATAGGCATATAGCACTGGTTCACTACCTTCCTGATGCTGCAACCCTTAACAGAGTTCCTCAGGTTGTGGTGAGCACCAACCATAAAATTATTTTTGTTGCTGTTTTGTAACTGTAATTTTGCTATTGTTACAAATTGCAATGTAAATATCTGATGTGCAGATAGTCTCTGGCAACTCCTCAACCTTCCTGAAGGTGTCAGGACCCATAGATTAAAAGTCACTGTCACATAGTCTCCTTTGAAAAAATCTCTGTGCTGTAAATTTTGTTATTGATGATACTCATAGTAAGGACTCCAATGAGCATTGCTTGTCTGGAGAACCCTACCAATGTTTGTCTCATCCCCTGGAATCTGGTATCTTTCATTGCCAGGATTAATAGCCTTTAAATTTTACAATGAATGTTTGCTTTATGGTGACATGACCTAGTAATATTTAAGTACCTGGGATCCAACAGGGCATATATATTTCACAGTTCAAGCTCTGCTTTTGATTTCTCTAGACATTCAAGAAGTATAAGATCATGTGTCAGATACAGAAGTACATGGCATGATCATACCAGATTTTATGAGTCAAGTTACACCTAATTTGGCTGCAGGAGTTCAATGACTTTATTTAACAAGTAGGCAGAACAACATTTAACAAAAACAAAGATGTGTCAAAATTATGAGGTCATCCATACTCTGATAGGTTTCTTTGTCACAATCCCAGTCTGTTAGTTCTTTCTCAATTTTCCTCATTTCTTACCAATATTATTAGATGCATCAGATTTTGTTCCTTCTCCCCTTTCTCACATAAGTTCTATCACAAGACTTTCTTCATAATTCCTGATTATATTGGTAAATGACTTTCTTCTTTTTCTGTTATGACTTGTCCTTGACTGATTCCTCTGTGTGTGCCAGTTTTAGAGAGTATCTTCCATTTCATAATTAAGTAAAAAGAATCTATCTATATCTATATATATTTATATCTATACTGTTGTCAGTTTTAAGTTACTTTTGGCAACTATCTCCTATGACTCATGCTAAGTAAGAAGCATCATGGCCATGAAATATGCATGGTTCCATCATTAAAATGCAGAATAAGAAACTTAAAATGCCATGCAGGACTCACTATACATAGGAGTGATGATGCTAAGACAGAGATTCTGAATTACCATGGTGGGAGACCATGTGGGTCTCCTTATAGAGTCATTTAATTTACTATTTCAGAAGACAGAGAGAGCTAGATAGATGAACTATCATGTATTACACACACATGAGTATTAGGTAAAAGAGAAAACTCATTATTTACCTCTTCCTCTCTGTATCTTTTTAAGTGCCTACCAAGTTCAGCTGCTATTTCTTTCTATTTAACGATTTTCATTTTGGGACTGTAATAAAAACTTATCTTTTAAAAACAAAGTGAACTTTTAAGCATAAGAGTTCATCACTGCTTTGTATTTTGTCAATATCCTTTGAAAAGTTAGATTTAATCTTAAAAGAACACCACTTATCATAACTTAGCTAAAGGCTTTTAAAAGACATTTAAGTCATCAGTGCAAATGGATATAAACAAGAACATACTTCTGTGCTCAATGCTTCATTAAGGTGGGGAATGCTTATATTAGGAAGGCATCAATTGAAGAGTAGGATGGGAAATTGCTTGAGCCAGGGCTTACTGACTATGTTTTTTAGAATCAAATCTATTCCCTACCACTTGTTTTATAGATAAAAGCATGTTTCCTAAATGTTTTATGTCTATCCAGAAGAGATGAAAGAGGGACTTAAAAGATGGCTACCTTCTGTACAAAGCTCAAGTCAAAGGGGATCAAGGACCTCCACATAAAACCAGATACACTAAAACTAATAGAAGAAATAGTTGGGAAGAGTCTTGAACACATGGGCACAGGGGGAATTTTCTTGAACAGAAAACTGATGACTTATGCTCTAAGATCTAGAATTGACAAATGGGACCTCATAAAATTACAGTTTCTGTAAGGCAAAGGAGATTGTCAATAGGACAAAATGACAACCATCAAATTGGGGAAAGATCTTTACCAATCTTACATCCAAGACAGGGCTAATATACAATATATACAAAGAACTCAAGAAGTTAGACTCCAGAGAATCAAATAACCCTGTTAAAATGGGGTACAGAGTTAAATGAAGAATTCTCAACTGAGGAATACTGAATGGCCAAAAAGCACCTAAAGAAATGTTCACCATCCTTAATCATCAAGGAAATGCAAATCAAAATAATCCTGAGATTCCACCTCACATCAGTCAGAATGGCTAAGATCAAAAACTCAGGTGACAGCAGATACTTGTGAGGATGTGGAGAAAGAGGAATGCTCCTCTATTGTTGGTGGGAGTGCTAGCTGGTACAATCACTCTGGAAATCAGTCTGCTGATTCCTCACAAAATTGGACATAGTACTACCTGAGGACCCAGCTAAATGACTCCTGGGCTTATACCCAAAAGATACTCCAACATATAACAAGGCAATATACTCCACTATGTTCATAGCAGCCATATTTATAATAGCCAGAGGTTAGAAAGAACCCAAATATCCTTCAACAGAGGAATGAATACAGAAAATGTGGTACATTTACATAATGGAGCTCTACTCAGCTATTAAAAATAATGAATTAATGAAATTCTTAGGCGAATGGATGGACCTAGAAAATATCATCCTGAGTGAGGTAACCCAGTCACAAAAGAATACACATTGTATTCACTCACTGATAAGTGGATAGTAGCCCCAAAGCTAATAATATCCAAGATACAATTCACAGACTACATGAATCTCAAGAAGAAGACCAAAGTGTGGATGCTTCAGTGCTTCTTAGAAGGGGAAACAAAATACTCTTGGGAGGAAATATGGAGACAAAGTGTGGAGCAGAGACTGAAGTAAAGACTATCCAGAGTCTGCTCCATCTGAGGATCCATCTCATATACAGTCACTAAACCCAGATACTACTGGGGATGCCGAGAAGTGCTCGTTGACAGGAGCCTGATTCAGCTGTCTCCTGAGAGGCTCTGACAAACACAGAAGGGGATGCTGTCGGTCAACCATTAGACTGAGCACGGGATATCAAAAAGAGGAGTTAGAGAAAGGACTGCAACCCCATAGGAAGAATATCACCAACAACCAATCACACCCCCATCCCTCATCCCAGAGTCTCAGAGACAAAACTACCAACCAAAGAGTACACATGGAGCAACCCATGACTCCAGCTGCATATGTAGGAGAGGATGCCCTTATCAGGCATCAATGGGAGGAGAGGCCTTTGGTCCTGGGAAGGCTAGATGCCACAGTATAGGGGAATGCCAGGGTGGGGAGGCGGTAGTGGGTGTGTGGGTGGGTGGGGGAGCACCCTAATAGAAGCAGAAGGAGGGGATGGAATAGGGGGGTTCTGGAGGAGAAACTGGGAAAGGGGATAGCATTTGAAATGTGAATAAAGAAAATAACCAATAAAAGAAAAGAAAAACATATCTAAAAACCCCCAAATACTAAAACAAAACAAAGCCAAACAAACAAAAAGCCAACACATAAACCAACAAACAATAATAACAACAATAAAAACTTGCTGCTTGTCAGCCATCTACAGTTTGGACTTTGTGGTTGTCACTGAAGTCTGAGAGCTTGAAATTCCTGCCCCCAATAGATGCAGTGATATTGAGTAAGCATCTACTCTGTAAATACAAAAATTCTTTAAATGGCTTTTTATATTATTGGAAATATTCTTTATTCACATTTCAAATGGTTTCCCCTTTCCTGGTTCCCCCCTGCCCACCGAAAGTCCAATACACCATATCCCCTCCCCCTGTTCCCCAATCAATCCCCTCCCACTTCCCTGTCCTGATATTCCCCTACACTGCTTAATCGAGCCTTTCCAGGGCCAGGGTTCTCTCCTCCCTTTGTTGTCCAAAAAGACCATCCTCTGCTGCCAATGCGTCTGGAGTCTTGGGTAACACCATGTGTACTATCTGGTAGGTTTTGTTCCTGGGAGCTCTGGGAGTACTGGGTGGCTCATATCATTGTTCCTCCTACAGTGTTACAAACCCCTTCAGTTCCTTGGGTCCTTTCTCTAGCTCCCCCCATTGGGGCTCCTGTGCTCAGTTCAATGGCTGGCTGAGTGTGTCCCCCTCTGTATTTGTCATGCACTATCAGAGCCTCCCAGGTGACAGCTATATCCAGCTTTAGTCAGCAAGTACTTGTGTGCACTGATAATAGTGTCTGGGTTTTGTAACTGTGTATGGGATGGATCAGTAGGTGGGGTAGTCTGTGAATGGTCTTTCCCTCAGTCTCTGCTGTACACTGTCTCTGTATCTCCTTCTGTGGGTATTTTGTTCCCCCTTCTAAGAAGGACCAGAGTATCCATACTTTGTTCTTCCTTCTTCTTGGGCATTATTTGATATGTGAATTGTGTCTTAGGTATTCCAAGCTTCTGGGCTAATATCCACTTATCAGTGAGTGCATACCATGTGGGTACTTTTGTGATTGGGTTACATCACTTAGCATGATATTTTCCAGTTCCATCCTTTTGCCTAAGAATTTCATTAATTCATTGCTTTTAGTAGGTAAGTAGTATTCCATAGTGTAAATATACCACATCTTCTGTATCCATCCCTCCGTGGAGGGACATCTGCATTCTTTCCAGCTTCTGGCTATTATAAATAGGGCTGCTATGAACAGAGTGGAGCATGGGTCCTTATTAAATACTGGAGAATCCTCTGGGTTTATGCCCAGGAGTAATATATCGGGATCCTCCAGTAGTATCATGCCCAGTTTTCTGAGTTACCACCAGACTGATATCCAGAGTGGTTGTACAAATTTGCAATCCCACCAGCAGTGGAGGAGTGTTGTGCTTTCTCTATATCCTTGTCAGCACCTGCTGTCTCCTGAATTTTTGATCTTAGCCATTCTGACTGGTGTGAGGTGGAATCTCAGGGTTGTTTTGATTTGCATTTCCCTGATGACTAAGGATGTTGAACATTTCTTTAGGTGCTTCTCAGCCATTAGATATTCCTCAGATGAAAATTCTTTGTTTAGCTTTGTTCCCCAATTTTTAATAATGNTTCTTTAGGTGCTTCTCAGCCATTAGATATTCCTCAGATGAAAATTCTTTGTTTAGCTTTGTTCCCCAATTTTTAATAATGTTATTTGGCTCTCTGGAGTCTAACTTAGTGAATTCTTTGTATATATTGGATATTAGCCCTCTGTCAGACAAAGGGTTGGTAAGATCTTTCCCCAGTTTGTTGGTTGCCATTTTGTCCTATTGACAGTGTCCTTTGCCATACAGAAACTTTGTAATTTTATGAGGTCCCATTTGTCAATTCTTGATCTTAGAGCATAAGTTATTGGTGTTATGTTCTGGAAAATTTCCCCTGTGCCTATGTATTCAAGGCTCTTCCTAGTTTCTTTTCTATTAGTTTCAGTGTGTCTGGTTTTATGTGGAGATCCTTGATCCACTTGGACTTGAGCTTAGTACAAGGAGATAAAAATGGATCAATTTGTATTCTTCTGCATGCTGACCTCCAGTTGAACCAGCACCAATTGTTTAAAAGGCTATCTTTTCCCACTGGATGGTTTTAGCTCCTTTGTAAGAGATCAAGTGACCTTAGGTGTGTGGGTTCATTTCTGAGTCTTCAATTCTATTCCATTGATCTACCTGCCTGTCACTGTAGCAATACCATGAAGTTTTTAACACTATTGCTCTGTAGTCCTGCTTGAGGTCTGGAATACTGATTTCCCCAGAAGTTCTTTTACTCTTGAGAATATTTTTAGCTATCCTGGGTTTTTGTTATTAAAGATGTATTTGAGAATTGTTCTTTCTAACTCTATGGAGAATTGACTTGGAATTTTGATAGTGATTGCATTGAATCTGTAGATTACTTTTGGAAAGATGGCCATTTTTTACTATATTAATTCTGCCAATCCACAAGCATGGAAGATCTTTCCATCTTCTGAGGTCTTCTTTGATTTCTTTCTTCAGAGACTTGAAGTTCTTGTCATACAGATCTTTCACTTGTTTGCTTAGAGTCACACCAAGATACTTTATATTGTGTCTAACTATTGTAAAGGGTGTAGTTTCTCTTATTTCTTTCTCAGCCTGTTTATCATTTGAGTACAAGAAGGTTATTGATTTGTTTGAGTTAGTTTTATATCAGCCACTTTGCTGAAGTTGTTTATCAGCTGTAGGAGTTCTCTGGTGGAGTTTTTTTTGGATCGCTTAAGTATACTATCAGATCATCTGTAAATAGTGATAATTTGACTTCTTCCTTTTCAATTTGTATCCCTTTGACCTCCTTTTTTTGTCTAATTGCTCTAGCTAGAACTTCAAGTANATTGCTTTTACTATGTTTAGGTATGGGCATTGAATTCCTGTTCTTTCCAAGACTTTTAGCATGAAAGGATGCTGAATTTTGTCAAAAGGGTTTTCAGCATTTAATGAAATGTCCATGTGGTTTTTTCTTTGAGATTTTTTTCCAATTAATTTTTTTTATTGGATATATTCTTTATTTACATTTCATTTCCCTTTTTCCTGGTTTCCCCGACCCCCCAATGTCCCATATGAGATTTTTTATTTAGTGAATTACATTGATGGATTTCCGTACATTGAACCATCCCTGCATCCCTGGGATGTAGTCTACTAGATTGTGGTGAATGATCATTTTGATGTGTTCTTTCATTGAATTGGCAATAATTTATTGAGTATTTTTGCATCAATATTCATAAGGGAAATTGGTCTGAAGTTCTCTTTCTTTCTTTAGTCTTTGTGTGGTTTTGGTATCAGTGTAAATGTGGCTTCATTGAACAAGTTGGGTAGTGTTCCTTCTGTGTTTATTTTGTGGAATAACTTGAAGAATATTTGTGTTAGGTCTTCTTTGAAGTTCTGATAGAATTCTGCACTAAAACCATCTGGTTCTGTGATTTTTTTGTTTGGGAGATTTTCAATTACTTCTTCTGTTCCTTTACATGGTCTATCTGATCCTGATTTAACTTTGGTATTTGGTATCTCTCAAGGAAATCCTCCATTTCATCCAGATTTTCCAGTTATGTTGAGTATTGGCTTTGGTACTAGGATCTGATGTTGTTGGGTTTTTTTTTTTTTAATTTCCTCAGTTTCTGTTGTTTTATCTCCCTTTTCATTTCTAATTTTGTTAATATGGATACTTCGTCTATGCCCTCTGGTTAGTCTGGCTAAGGGTTTATCTMTCTTGTTGATTTTCTCAAAGAACCAGCTCCTGGTTTTGTTGACTCTCTGTATGGTTCTCTTTGTTTCCACTTGATTGATTTCAGCCCTTAGTTTGATGATTTCCTGTCTTCTACTCCTCCTGTGTGAATTAGCTTATTTTTGTTCCAGAGCTTTCAGGTGTGCCTTTAAGCTGCTAATGTATGCTCTCCCCAGCTTTTTTTTGGAGGCATTCAGAGCTATGAGTTTTACTCTTAGCACTGCTTTCATTGTGTCCCATAAATTTGCATATGTTGTGACTTCATTTTCATTAAATTCTAAAAAGTCTTTGATTTTTTTCCCTTATTTCTTCCTTGTCCATGGTATCATTGAGTAGAGCATTGTTCAGCTTCCATGTGTATGTGGGATTTCTGTTGTTTTTGTTGTTATTGAAGACCACCCTTACTCCATAGTGACCTGATAGGAAGCATGGGATTAGTTCGATCTTATATCTGCTGAGGTCTGTTTTGTGACCAATTATATGGTTAATTTTGGAGAAGGTATCATGAGGTGCTGAGAAGAAGATATATTCTTTTGATTTAGGATGAAATGTTCTTCAGATACCTATTAAATCCATTTGGTCTAAAACTTCTATTAGTTTCACTGGGTCTTTGTTTAATTTGTGTTTCCTTGATCTGTCCCCTGAGGAGAGTGGGGTGTTGAAGTCACCCACAATTATTGTGTGAGGTACGATATGTGCTTTGAGCTTTAATAAAGTTTCTTTTATGAATGTGGGGGCCCTTGTGATTGGAGCATAGATGTTCAGAATTGAGAGTTCTTCTTGGTAGATTTTTCCTTTGATGGGTATAAAGTGTCCTTATGTGCCTTTTTTTGATGACTTTTGGTTGAAAGTCTATTTTATTGGATATTAGAATGGCTATTCCAGCTTGTTTCCTGGGACCATTTGCTTGGAAAACTGTTTTCCAGCCTTTTATCCTGAGGTAATGCTTGTCTTTGACACTGACATGTGTTTCCTGTATTCAGCAAAAAGTTGGGTCCTGTTTAAATATCTAGTCTGTTAGTCTTAGTCTTTTTATTGGGGAATTCAGTTCATTGATGTTCAGAGACATTAAGGAATAGTGATTGTTGCTTCCTGTCATTTTTGATGTAATTTTTATGTTTGTGTGGTTATCTTTTGGGTTTGTTGAAAGAAGATTAATTTCTTCCTTTTTCTAGTGTGTAGTATCCTTCTTTTTGTTGGTGTTTTCCATTCATTATCCTTTGAAGGGCTGGACGTTTATCTGTTTTGTTGTGTTTCCTGAAGTTCTTTAAGGGCCTTTCCCTGTTTACTTGGGTTCTCCTGTATTTCTTTGAGGGAGTTATTTATGTCATTTTTGAAGCCCTTTATCAGCATTATGAGCTGTGATTTTAAATCCGAGTCTTGCTTTTCTGGTGTGTTGAGGTATCCAGGACTTGGTGTTGTGGGAGAATTGGGTTCAGATGGTGCCATGTTGCCTTGATTTCTGTTAGTAACTTTCCTACATTTGCTTTTTGCCATCTGGTTATCTCTGGTGTTAGTTGGTCCTGCTGTCTCTGGCTGGTGCTTGTCCCTTCTGTGTGCCTGTAAGCCTGTCTCAGCACCCCTGGATGACAGGTTCTCCCCTGGCACAGAGTGCTGTGGTGCTGCCCAGCTCCTGGGTGCAAGTGGGGCCCTGTCAGACTGAGTCCTAACTGATCTGACACTGGGGTGTTCCCTGTGTTCCTGGTTGTAACAGCCTGCTCAGTCGCAGGAGTGAAGATTGTGACCTCACTTCTAACCCCGGAACTCCTTGCAGAGCAGATGTTCTCTTGCAGGATAGGTGCACAAAGGGCTGTGATCCTGCCCAGCTCCTGGGTGCAGGTGGGGCCCTGGTGGACCATGTCCCTAGTGATCTTACACTTGGGCGTTCCCTGAGTTCCTGGCTGCACCTGTCTGCTCAGTCACAGGAGCAATAATATAAAATGATATCTTAGTCTCTCTCTCTTTTTCTCTATGGATGCTCAACTCAGGGAAGACATTAGGGTTTATCTAATATGACCCATCAAACATGAACATGGAATACATCTTGGTGATTTGCCAGTACAACTACATCTTTTAGGCCATATCATATAATAGTATCACTTTATATATGTTTTTTGATTGATGTTTATGCTCAAATTTATGTGTACATACACACAGTGCATTCGGTGTATGTATATCTTATCACTGGAACGGTGGAATTTGAAGTATCTATAGGACATATAGGTTCTAAGAGTGAGTAGGACTTGAACTCTAAGCCCAATACACAGATGGTTTATTTTAAAAACACTATTGTATTAAAATCTTTTCTCTTTAATTCTATTCTTTCAAGCTTATTTTCAGACATTTATGGTTTTCTTTAACATGGCGAAATTTTGTTTCTCTATAATGTCTGAAATAAATGCATTAATTTAAAAAATCCATATTCTCATATAAACACAGTTTATACAACCATTTTCCTTCTAGTGTGGTTTTGGCAACATCCTCTTAGGATTTAACTTATAGTTTGCTCCTCATTGATTTATAGACAGAAGATATAGTCATTTGTTAGGCTGGCATAACCAATTTACCACTTATCAGATGATATAAAACCCAGGAATCATTATTTCATTAGTTCCAGAGTCTGAACTTTGACATCTCAAGTTATTTCTGAAGACTGCCAGGGGGAATTCGTTCAGGCACTTCAAGGCTGAAATAGTCTCTATTTGTATTCAATTTCTGTCTCTCTATGTCTCTTTCTCCTTTGTATAAAGCACATTGAGACAAATATTTCTTCATTTTACTTAATTAGTTATAATAATTTCAGACATTGATCAGTTACTTCAGTGAGTCAATGTTCACGATGTGGGGGCACAACTCATCTTAAAACAAATGTTATTCACATATAATTCTAGAAAAGCATTCTTTAAGTTTCATCAGGAAAGAAAATTTTACATCTTTGATAAATTTATTACTTTATCATTGTTCATCAACAAACATAATTTTTTGTCAAAAGAATTAAAACTATTTGTAATTTTTATATTTTTTTGGATTTGTTTTTTTCAAGGCAGGGTTTCTCTGTATAGCCCTGGCTGTCCTGGAACTCACTCTGTAGACCAGGCTGGCCTCGAACTCAGAAATCYRCCTGCCTCTGCCTCCMAGAGTGCTGGAACTACAGGCGTGCACCACCACTGCCTGGCCTATTTGTAATTTCTATTGAATACATTTTTTTGTCTGTGTACTTTAATTGTAGTGATTTGATCTAGAAATACAATCACATTTATTAAGGACTTCAGTGTTGTCATGAAGTTGAAACTTTCATGTTTTGGGCAACTAGAGACAGAAATCCAGAAGCTGGTAGAAGGATCAACTGAAATCTATGGATGCTTGGACATCCAAGCTGTATTGTCAGTGCTCTATCATCTACAGACTTTATCTTCTATGAATTTTTGGTTCTAAAGCATCTGACTCTCTGGTCGCTGGAGGCAACATACATATCCCAGAGGCTTAAAGACTCTAAGGAAAGAAGAGTCTGTTCTCTTTCTGAGGTGGAAAGGGCAGCATATACATGAACTTCTTAGTTCATAATTTCGGTCAAGAGAGACACTTCTTAGTGTTTGAGGGTTCTATGTGAACTTTCTCTCAAGAGCATGGAAGAAATGCAGATGCAACACATTCAATGTTTATCTGTTGGTACCACAGTAAATTTGACCCTGAACTTCACACTGGTATTCAGCATTCTGTGACTACAACTTTGCTTTCAAATGCTTGTCAAGGAAAACCACAAAGTAATAATTTGTAAAATCACATGTATTGAGTGATTTCTTGGAAAAGGAAGTGATACACCAACTTTGAACATTCAGATGTCAAATGGTGTTTTCGAGCAAGATGTTTGGATGTTTCAATACATCTCTCAATAGTTGTTGATACTTTCCTGTGCTTTCCTAATAAGAAGTTCCCCACTGATATGTTTTACTGAATTTTTTTCTCCATTTCTGCCCTCTCCTCATAACCAGTATATATTTTGTCACAGCTGTCAAAAGCAAGCACAGAAATGGGTTTTTCTTTTAAATATTGACTGATGTAGATTCTAGTTGGACAAAGAGATTTGAATCCTTTTCCATGCTATTGTCTTATGCAATAAAAAGGTTGCAATACTCTAGAAAAGAAACAGCTCTTTTAATACATCCTTTCCATAACAGTTACGGTGAGCATCACAAACTGCTTTAGAATGCAAGGCTTAAGATGACTTTAGCATGACCCTTAGGAAAAACAGGTTGAAGACATTTTGAATGCTATTCTTTTGGTAAGAAAATGGTTCACTAGAGGCTTGTGCTGGCATAAATGGATATATGCATATAGAAAATGCAAATAGATCCATATTTATCACCCTGCACAAAACTCAAGTTGAAATGGATCGAAGATCTCAACATAATACCAGACACACTTAATCTAATAGAACAGAAGTGGGGAATAACCTTGAACTTTTTGGTATAGGAGACAACTTCCTTAACAGAACACCAATGTCTCTGGTACTAAGGTCAAGAATTAATAAATGGAATCTCATGAAACTGAAAAGGCTTTCATAAATTGAAGGACACTGTTACCAGGTCAAAGCAAAAGCCTACAGTTTGGGGAAAAAATCTTCACTCACTCTACATCTGACACAGAGCTAATATCCAAACTATATAAAGAACACAAGAAGCTAGACACCAACAACCAAATAATCCAATTAAAAAATAGAGTACAGAGTCAAACAGAATTCTTAACAGAGGACTCTCAAATGGCTAAGAAGCACCTAAAGAAATGTTTAACATCCTTAGTTATCAGGGAAATGCAAATTAAGATGACCCTGAGATTCCACCTTCCACCCATGAGAGTGGCTAAGATCAAAAACTCAAAGAACAGCACATGTTGGTGAAGTTGTGGAGCAAGAGGAACACTTCTTCACTGCTGGTGTGATTGCAAACTTGTACAACCACTTGGGAAATCAACTTGGCAGTTTCTCAGAAGATTGGGAACAGTTCTTTCCCTAAAAGGCAGCTATACCCAGGCCTGGCCATACATCCAAAAGATGCTCCACTATCCTACAAGGCCTGAATCACCAACCAAAGAGTGAGTACGGACTGAACTTAGGTCCTAGCATCTATGGACCAGATGAGTAGCTTAGACTTCATGCTGGTCCCTCAAACCATTGGAGCTGGTGCTGTCCCTGAGCCTAGTACCTGCCTGCCTGCTTGTGGATCCTGCACCCMTAAATTAATAGCCTTGTCTGGTTTCAAAGGGAAAGGATGTACATGTTCTGGCAGCAACTTGATGTGGAGGTAGGGAGGAAGGCTTCCACTTCTCAAAAGACAAGGGGAAAGGGGAATGGGGGAGGACTTCTGTAAGGTAATACTGGGAGGAGAAGGACTGATAATGGGTTTTAAAGGGAATGAATAAATTTGGTAATGATAATAATAATAATGATAATAATGATAATAATGATGATAATAATAATAATAATAATAATAATAATAATAATAATGATGGAAATGGTTTATCTGAGGCTCGTGACACTTTTGTTTGTAATAGCAGTTGAGAACATCAAATTTAGGTGTTACACAATGTCTTGTGTGGCAACAGAACTCAGATATGCTCAGAGTCTCAGATCCTCTAGATTCTAAGCACTATTGATAAAAATTTTCTTAAGCTATTCTTTTTTTTTTTTTTTT
>BDUI01000078.1:339048-353186 GCA_002335545.1 Apodemus speciosus
TCCAGTTTCTGGCTATTATAAATAAGGCTGCTATGAACATTGTGGAGCATGTATCCTTATTGCATGCTGGGGAGTCTTCTGGATATATGCCCAGGAGTGGTATGGCTGGGTCCTCCGAGGAAAGTATCGTGTCCAGTTTTCTGAGGAACCACCAGACTGATATTCTTACTGAGTTCTCAGCAAGGTAATATGTAGCTTCAGTTACTGCAAATATCATCAGTCACGAGTATGTGCTGCTACATAAGGCAGTCAGCTTAAATTACAGTTATGTTTCACTACAGTGGACTCTGTCACACATCTAAGTTAATGAAACAGTACTAACAGATGTCATAGATAGGGAATCCACTTTATTTTTACTCTTTTTTAAAAATGCTTTTTAGAGTAGGGAGAGAATTAAAGTTACTCTTACAACATAACATTAAGTTTTCTAAGCAGGAGAAACTAGGCCAATAATCACCAAAATAATTGCCAGATTCTGGACATCAAATGCTTCACAGCTTAATATCTTGTCAGTGCAATCAAATGACTGATGGCATTGTTGACCTATGCTTCTGCTTTCTTTTCCAAGAGGAAGAGTCAGTAAGTCCTTGTGTCTCATTAAGACAGAGATCAAAAACATTTCCTCCATAGTATAATTTCCAAATTTTTGTATGGTTAGAAGCATCCAAGTCCTGGCCAGAATACATGACAGAAAAGTAGCCTTGATTCTACTATATATACTCTTGGACCCACTCACAGTTGAGAGGGTTGAGCCAATAAAATATGAACAGAACTAGAACAGTCACTTCTGTGCTGGCCTTAAAATACTCAGCACATGCACTTTAATTTCCCTTTTTGCTCTCTACAGACCAGAATATAGCTGAGTCAGCATAAAGACACCAAGCAAGACTACACCCACATTGACAATGTGACATTATGTAGGCACTTGCATTTCTGAACAACAAAAGTTTCCCCATAGCTTGTGCTTTTTCACAGACTTATAGAACTTACATCATATGTCCTGACACTATAGGTTCATCCAACCATCTTCAATAAGCCAATTAAAAGAGCAAAAATCCGGAGCCTCCTGGTCAGTCAACATGAAAACCACAACTGAGGGAGTGAGGATGATTACAGGAAAGGCAGAAAGAAGATGCAAGAGACAGATATGGGAGGGCTGCTGGTAAATACCACACCAGTAGTGAGTGCATTTTCCCAGTGACTTTTAAAGGCAAGCGACAGAAGGCATGAAGAATTTTAGGAAGTTAAACAATGGCCACACATGCTTATGTGATGAGTTTATAGTACACAGTATCTATGTTTGACTAAGCACATTTCCTTCAGGCTTAGACAATCTCTCAAGGACTAATGTGTAAGCAGAGGAACTTGGCAGGATATAACATCTCTTAACTAAAAACAAAGACAGATGTTGGCAGATTCAGTCAGGATTAATTACAGGCAAGAAATCAGCCAAAATTAACTCCATTTGTGCTTCCCACATGTCTCATTTTTTTTTTATCCGCACAAGCCAAAGCTGTCTCAGCTATTGGCTCAGAAAGTCTGTGACTGTCTCAGGCATCCCTGTAAGAAGTGTGAACCTCACCCATCATTAGTACATGAATCCTAGCATTCATGTCCTGTCTTAGGTTGATTCACCTCTGGGAGAATCTTATAAGTCTTTTTTACTGTAAGAGCTGTGCACCTTATTAGTCACAGAGCAGAAAGTTGTGCCTGTCTTAGGTTGCCATCTGAAAACACAGCTCTTACCTATCATTGGCACTCAAAGAAGAAAAAAAGCAAGGAAAACAGAAGGAAAGGAAGGAAGGAAGAAAGAATGAAAGAAAGAAAGAAAGGAAGGAAGGAAGGAAGGAAAAAGAAAGTAAGGAAGTAACAAAGGAAGGAAGGAACAAAGGAAGAAGGAAGGAAGAAGGAAGGAAGAAGGAAGGAAGAAGGAAGGAAGAAAAAGAGAAGGGAGGAAGGAGGTATAACTGTGCAGCCAGGTCAAGGTGTGGGTCCCTCCCCACCATCTTCTCTGCTCCAATTCTCTCCTGAAAATTCATCAGATGAATTGAAAATCTTTCTGTGAAAACAAGACCCTCCTCTGGATACCCCCAAGACAGCCTCTTCTCCTCCTAGCAGAAGATTTCTGAGAAACTTTGAATTTCTTGGTCTTCATTCTTTCAATAGTCTGATATCCAGAAAAGGAGGAACAAATGTCTTTTTAGAGTATTTCCATTCCTACTAGGCAGGCCAGTTATATTTTCCTCCAGAATATATAAAATAAATCAACTTTTATTTTATTTACCTCACTGCTTTGCAGTATCTCCATTATGGAAACTTACATTTTTCCTTTCTCCTCTGTGGTTTGTTACTCTGTTGTTAGTTGAATAATAATAATAAAAAAAAACTCTAGTGCAAAGATGTACACTAGGGAATTGACCTGACATTGTACTTAAACACATAAAACCAGGATTAAGGAACAGGAGACTCACCAGTTATACTCTGCCCAGTTAGTCAACCTGTACTAATTAGCTAGCTTTGTTTACTCATCAATATCAAGCAATATCCTGTTTATTTGTTTATGGTCTACCACAATAATATAACCTGCCCAAATTGAACTAATTTAAATACATTTACAACAAAGCACTATTTGTGGCACATACAATAGGACTTAACATACAGTTTATATGAAATAAATTTTGGTTGAGTTATCAATTAAAATATTCTGTTCTTCGTGTCAGATAAAAATTGAATAAATAGTTATGTAAAAGTTCTCAAGTATAATGTTTTATGAGAATTAGTTCTAAAGAAAGCTAAAATACTTCTAAATGATTATGGTCTAATTTTATTAATGCAAAAATTTAATTACAAATGTACTTTGGCACCAAGTAAATAACTAATAAGTAACAAATAATCACCTCACAGGATTAAAAACAAAAATCCTGGGGTTATAAGGCTGTGGAGCTGAGGAGCACGGAGGAGTAGAGAGTTACAGGAAAAGCATTTTTTCTCTTCATTGAAATCAAGAACAGCACATTGTGTCACAACACTTACTGGAGATGCTTTGTAAATACAAAGTAAGAGCACATATCTTTTTTTTTTCTTTCAATGTTACAGTTAGGAATGAGGAAAACTAAAGATCTTTAGTCTTTAGTCATCCTAGGTCTTGAAGGGTAACTTCCTAGAGAAAGATATTGAGATAGGTATTTCAGACAATGAGCCCAATATGAATCAAGCATACTCACGGTAGAACAAGTAGGTACTTTAGGCAAGGGGACAGGTTGAAGAGAATGATTGTGGTGCCTTTTTCTTAATCCTAGTTTTATACAGTCCAGTCCAGTTTCTGAATAACTGCCCAGTGTACTCTGTCTTTGCATTTGAGTTTTTATTCAACCAGCAACTGAGCAGCAGACTTCACAGGAAAAGAAAAATAAATGTTAGGTTCCATAACAAAGAAACCAGCAAAATCAGATAGAGATGAGGACCAAGCTTTTCCTAACCAAAATATCTTATTAAATCTTGTGCAAATCCATTTCTTTCTCACCTCTTCCTTCACCCCAAGCTAATGGCCACAATAACATCTAGAAAATCAACAGCCTGCTTCTGTAAGTGAGAATGCAGGAGGAATAACACTCGCACTTTTGGCATGGCAAGGATGACCTAGGGATACAGGCAGCTGGTCAACAAACAGCAGCTGATCACACATGTACAGTTGGTCAGCAATGGATTCTTCTTGGAAAAACTATATAGGGCATCTATCACACTATACCAAGTCATCACAGAGTACCTAACTTACCAATACAGACATTAACTGTAATTTCTTTTGGTCCTGGTACTCATCAAGTACACATACAAAGAATACATTAGGACTCACCTTTTCATATTCAAAGTAAGTACATAGTATTGTATTTGATCTCTTTCAATATAGTATTATTGAGTCTTCTACTCAAGATCTTTTAACTCTATAGTATTCTCCATTAAACATTTTTCAATATTTAATAACAGGGAGGATTTTGTAAATAGCGGATGAACATTCAGAATGATTATCTGCTTCATGCTGAACTTTTTCAAAAGAGACTAAAACTGAATTTGCTTTCATAGGAGTTATGTATTCCCTCCAACCCTACTGTAATGGATTTCCTTATTAGTGGCTATAAACCATCTACTTTGGATAACCATGTGGTTGCGTGGGGGAGCCTGAAAGTAAGACCTTGCCACTCTGTTACATTTCACTTTGTCAGGTTTGTGTCTTTGACTATTGTGAATTAATGTAGAAGGAAGTATATCCAAGGTTAAGATGCACTTACGTAGCTTTACTAATTGTAGCCATTTTAAGCTGAACTTATGAGAAACAACTGAAGGTTACTTGAGAACAGTTCTGCCCGGGTTACAAATTGCAAGAAACGGCAAATGATTTGGAAGCACTTTTTAAAGAAAATCCCTAATAACGCTTCTTGTAGCTTCACTAAATTGTAAAGATCATCTGCTGTGCTAATAATAGTGGTAAATACAGTGTGTGGGTGGTTAATGTCAGATCACTCAAATACCCTTTAGAAAGCTTCGGGAAAGAAAAGCCTAGAAGACATGGATGAACGGGAACGCTGTGTAATTGTTCTCAGGCTAATGGAGATGCTGGTTTGAGTCTTTACTCTTGGACACTAAATAACTATCATAGAAGCAATTATGTTTTGTTCCTTCATCGCGCTTGTTTCTCTTCCTGAAGTAATTGCGTCCATTGCACAGCTGGGATTGGGATGATAACCCAGTTTTCAGTGCTTTGGGCTCACTTGAAAACCTCAAAGATGCTTGAATCACAGAAACATAGGCACATACACGTTTGCTCATTGAAGACCCTATGAGTAAGGAAGCTTATTTAAATATATATGAATATATGTGGATGTTAGGGTGTCATACAGGTACCAAGTATATCACAAAGGGCAAAAGGAAGCACCAAATACTATACATTTAAATCACCTTTTTTTTTTATCCTATATCATGAATGAGTAGAACCTAGAGAACCTTGATTATATTAACTGGGGCAATGATTTACACTGGACTCATCTGATTAATCAAAAAATATATATGCCTAGGCTTCTCGCAGACCCATTCAATAATATTATTCAGGGCAATGAGTACTATCATAGCTTCTGAGTCAAATTTCTAAATACCCCAATACCAAGGTTACATCTCACATAAATTATGACAATAAAACAGAATTGACAGTAAATGAATTCTGTATAGTATATATATTTTCTTTTATTTATACAATATATTTATGTGTGTGTGTATGGAATTGCAATATGATAGTTGAGATTTCTAATTTGGTATTATTCATTTTTAAGTCTGATTGATTGCTTTAATATGGAGGCAAGTTTGAAGTGCAGGTGTCAGAATAGGTTCTAGACACCAGCCCGTATAAAATGCTCTCCAGGGTATTCTAACTGTCTTCATGCTCTAGAGTCACTGTAGCTGTCATTATGACAGCCCCAAATGAGCTGAGTCTGTCTTCAGTTAATGGGACAGCCTTAAGTAGGGTGAATAACTCGAAGGTGACTTTTGGGTTCTTCTCTCCTCATTGTCTTGTGTCAGTTTCTAAATTTCAGTTTGTAGATGGCCATTTCTTTTAGTATCTCCACACTGCACGGTCTGTCTCTACCAGGGCCCAAATCAGCCTGGATTAGGACTACATTGTTGAATGCATTCTAACTTATTATCTTTCTAAAGAGCTCATTTCCAAAACCACTCACATTCGGAGGTTTTGGAGGGGAGGGGCTGAACACAAATATTGTGTAGGGGACACAGTTCAGACTTTAACAGATGAGAACATCTTTGAGCATACACAATTATCTGTTATTTAAAAATGTATAGGAAAGGCCAGGTGTGGTGGTGCACACCTTTAATCCCAGCACTTGGGAGGCAGAGGCAGGCAGGTCTTCTGAGTTCAAGGCCAGCCTGGTCTACAGAGTGAGTTCCAGGACAGCCAGGACTACACAGAGAAACCCTGTCTCAAAACAACAACAACAACAACAACAACAAAATGTATAGGAAAAACATGGCTACCCTCTCCACATAGGATACATATTTTTATCAGAAAAGATCAGAGGAAATCCTTCAAGTTTATAGATATTATCAATTGTAAGACAAAATTGGCATCTTTCTAAATGAAAACTTTCTCACATAAATGCACATCAACTATTTCAGTCAAATGTTACTTTCTTTTTCTTTTCTTAAGTTTATTTATTTTTTTTACACTCCATATTTTATCCCCCCACCCCATCCACCCTCCAATTGTTCCACATCCATATCTCCTCCCCACCCCGCTGTCTCCACATGAATGTCCCCACCCACCACCCAACCTGATCTCTAAGCTCCCTGGGGCCTCCAGTCTCTTGAGGGTTAGGTGCATCATCTCTGAATGAACATAGACCTGGCAGTCCTCTACTGTATGTTATCTTATGTTATATCTTTCTTGCCTAGATAAGATGTTTTTCAGCCAATCCACTGTATTATGACACTTGAAGGTTTTTTGATGTTTATTTCTGATTGTGTTAGTGAGTTTTGTGTTACATAAAAGATCAACAATCTCATGTAAATAACTGAGTTAAAATAATAGTAAGGCACCTGCAATAAGAGAATATTAATGATGGTTTAATTAACACGATTTACATGTGGTTGTAATAAACACAAGCTTTCTTAACTTTACAATAAAAAGCATGATAGGAGAAATGGATCATCCCAAGAGATTGGTGCATAGAAATGAGATTTAAAAAAAAAAAACCCTCCCTGTGTCATTTTTATAAACTACAGGTGGAGTAGCTCTTCTTTTATTTGAAAACTAAACATGGTAAAACCCATAAGTTATATGCATATTTCACAAGCATATTTCACAAGATATATGCTATAAGTATAGCATATATCAGTGCTACCCATCAGAAAATAATTAATTATCTTTAAATATATTCTTTAATAAATTTTATATCATGTTAAAAAATAAAGAACAGTTTAATCTCTAATGAAAAGTACCAAGCATAATTATAGTTCAATTAATACTTATAGCAGCATAGTCATAATTCTGTAAAACCTCTATGCTTCATTCAGTGTGTCTTCTCAATGAATCCCTGGCTGTCCTCAAATTGTAGTACTATTCCTACTTTCGAGACAAAGTCTCAATATATTGCTCAAACTCGTGGGCTCCAGTGATCCACCTGTCTCAGCCTCTAGTAGCTGAACTGATTGCATGCATGCCTAGTCCCACCCTCACCTTAGGACCTCACACTTTCTGCATTCTGGGTCATTTTAGGTCAACATTATTCTAACTGCGTTGCCAGAGGAGTACATTGTTTTCTCTGTGAGCTCTACATTTTTCATCATTGTTTCTCCACCCTGCATGGTCAACCATCCACTGAACACTGTGTCAGATCTGTCTGATGCCCAGAGGCAGAACCCAACACTCACGCTTTAGCAAAATTGCATTTGCAAATAATTTCAGTTTTCACTAACAAAAAGAGTTTTGCCCATGTTTTCTACAGCCAAATTACATAGTATGAGTACTTTTGTAACTGTGTGGCTTCTTTGTTTATCATACTACTGCATGGCTTCTTTGTTTATCATACTGTCTGTGATATTCCTCTAATTTATTAGCAATCCACTATTCTTCTATTGAAATATAAATTGCATTGTAGAATATTGTTTGTTTATTCTAGTTTGGGGCCAATTATGACTATAGCTTTTGTGAACAATTTTTGAAATTTCTTTTATATAAACATTTTCTCTTAAGCTCCCCCTCTATATTTCTGTCTTTCTATCTTTTTAGAAGTAAGCTTTCTGCATCATAAGCTAAGGATGTGTTTAGTTTTTGTAGAGCCTTGAAGGAAGTGTTCTCAATGGCAAAAGCTATTTCTACTCCCTAAAGCAATGTGCATACATTAGAGTTACTCTCATCTAAATGTCAAGAGATCCACAGAAGTCCATTCCTGAGTTCATATATGTGATACGTGAATTCATGCAAGATTTGGCACATGAAGAGCTAATAAGTATCCCCCCCCCCCCCCGAACAGAAATAGTGAATCCACTTCAGGTATTTGTCTTATTTCAATTAAGCTACTTGTTTTCTTTTGTGTCTTTATAAACACTGAATTTGTGGGGAAACATGTGGCAAAAACTTTTAGTAATATGGCAAGGCACTGCAGAATGAGTCTTTTCTTTGTACAGGTGACAAATGGAATTGCTTTAATAAACAACTGTTAAGATGCCTTTACATTTACACCCCTCTTCCTGTTCCTCTTCCACTCCTATGAACTATTCCACCAGCACCAAGCCTCTACCCCACTTTCCCATCTTTTACCTTACTTATTTATTAATTTTAAATTTCAGCAGTTGCTCTAATCCTGACCCCCCTCCCATAGTATATTATTCCATTCCACCTCCTCCTTGCCTCTGAGAAGGTGCTCCCTTCCCCGATCCTTGGGGCCTTAAGTCTCTCATGAATCAGGAGCATCTCCCACTAAAGCTATATACCTGCCAGGGGCCTCAGTCTCTGAGAGCTCCCTGAGGGTTTGGTTAGTTAGGACTGCTGGTCTCCCTTTAGGGAGGCCCTCCCATTCAACTTCTCCAATCCTTTCCCTAATCAAACCATAGGAGTCCCCAGCTTCAGTCCAATAGTTGGATATAAGTATCTGCATCTGTCTCAGTCAGCTGCTAATAGGGCATCTCAAAAAAACAAATAACCCAATTTAAAAATGGGCTACAGAGCTAAACAGAGAATTTATAACAGAAGAATCTGGAATGGCCATGAAGCACTTTAAGAAATGTTCAAGGTCCTTAGTCATCAGAGAACTGCAAATCAAAACGACCCTGAGATTCCATCTCACACTAATCAAAAGGGCTATGATCAAAAACTCAGGTGACAGCACATACTGGCCAGGATATGGAGAAATCGGAACACTTCTCTATTGCTGGTGGGATTGCATGCTGGTACAACCACTCTGGAAATCAATCTGGAGGTTCTTGAGAAAACTGGAAATAGTTCTATGTGAAAACCCAGCTATAACACTTTTGGGCATATATCCAAAAGATGCCCCACCACACCACAAGGGCATGTTCTCCACTATGTTCATAGCAGCCTTATTTGCAATAGCCAGAAGCTGCAAAAAAAACCTAGATACCCCTCACCCGAAAAATGGAAACTGTGGTTCATTTAATAGATGAACAGAATACTGCCCACCTAAATTGTAGGGGATGAAGAGCAGAATACTGTTCAGCTATTAAAAACAAGGACATCATGAATTTTGCAGGCAAATGGATGGAAAACATCATCCTGATTGAGGCAACTCAGACCAAAAGGACATGCATGGCATGTACTCACTGATAAGTGGATATTAGTCAAAGGGTACAGAATACCTATGATACAACCCACAGACTATAAGAAGGGTAACAACAGAAGGCCCAGGTGAGGATGCTTCAATCCCACTTAGAAGGGGGAAGGAAATGATTAGAGGGAGGAAGGACCTGGGTGGGAGAGGCAAGGGGAAAAGGGGAATAGAATCAGGTACAAGGGGGCAGGAGAGAAACCCAGAGGGTGAGGAGAATGAATGGAAATATGTATCCTGGGTGGTGGGGTGGGGTGGGGTGGGACACATTCTAAATTACCAGAGACTGGGGAGGTTAGAGTCTCTCAGGACTCAATGAGGGTGACCTTAGCCAAACTGCCCAACAACGGGAAAGGAAACTCAGAGTCCACCTCCAGTAGATAGACTGCAGTGCCCCGAGTGTAGGACTAAGTCACAGTCAAAATTTCTGACACAGAACTGTTCCTGTCTAAAAGAACTGCAGGGACAAAAATAGAGAAGGACTGAAGGAAAGGCGACCCAATGACCAGCCCAACCTGGGATCCATCTCATGGGGGGTTTGGGGCACCAAGGCCTGACACTATTACTGATGCCATGATGTGCTTACTGACAGGAGGCTAGCATATCTTTTAACTTTGCTTTTGATTTTCCTTTTGCTTTATGACCCACTATCTTTAACAAGGGTCACTGTCATCTGAGTGGCTATGAAATATCTGCTATCTATGAAGCATGAGTAACTTCTCAGTGTCTCTGTCACTGAACACTATGACTTTCTCTTCTCCAGGAGTCCTTGACTGCCAGGAACCCCTCATGTGCTGGGGGTACTCCCCTATGTAAGACTGAATGCTAAAGATTTTAGTCTTGTTCTGGTTATACTCAGGCAGTTCTTAGTTACTCTAAGCTCATGAGAGTCATAGTCATAAGACATAGTTTCTTGGCCTTCCTTCCCATTATCTCTCTCTTATATTCCTTTGTAGGTGGAGGTTCCCCAATTGTCTCTTGATTGGGTAAATAAAAATGGCAGAAGCCAATTGCTGGTCGAAGATATAGAGGCAGGTTTTCCAGGTCTCAGGAAGAAGAAGAGGAGACAAGTTAGAGAAAGGTCCTTTGTGCCAGGCTTTGGAGGGAGACACATGGATACCATGTATGCCTGGGGGCAATTAGCACAGGTAGTGGCCTCCACCACCGGATGAATTCTAATATAAAATAGCTGATGAGTTTAGGATAATAGATTCCAAGCCCAGTGGTCATGTCATCTGTCTGATTTTAAAATATTAAGATTGTCTGTTTTTCATCCCCTACAATTTAGGTGGGCAAGAGAGAGGGCACAGCCATGGGGTGGTCATTGGCTGTAGGCAGAGTCAGCCATGGGGGTGGATGGTCAAAGTAAAGTGATTGCTGCTCCTGGCACTTATGGGAAAAGCATTAGCTAGCCAGGGGTGGCTGAATAGACAGCAGTGGCTGCTGTTCCCAGAGTGTAGCCGGAGCAAGCATGTTTTTAAAATTACAGGCCATGTTCCTCTATCCCCTCTACTGTGATACTATCTGAGCCTTGGAGAGAGTGATATGGACATGTTTAATGCTGAGTATTTGATATCACCTGTTCTCTGCATCTCACCAGCTGTGAGTCTTTTTGTTAATTGTTGTTCCCTACAAATAAAAGCTCCATTTAGGGTGAAGAAAGTGCTGATTTGAGGGGTATAAACACAATTATTTAAGAGGCAGTTTGACAACATGTTCACTTAGCAAAACAATAGTAATAGGTTCATCCCCATTCTGTCCCAGCTATGGGCCTTTGACCAACTGCACAGTATAAGCATGAACTCCCAAATATAGCTGAAGCCTTGGGTACAGCCAAAAATGTGCTGATTGTATCTATAACAGCTATGAGCAAACTGGTGACATCTATTAAATGAAACCTATTATTTTCAACAAATCTTTGTGTACAGATTTTATTTACACTCATCAAGGACCCTAATGATCTTATTCCTGTTTCTATTTATTTGTTTTGTGTGTGTGTGTGTGGGGGGGTGCATTGTGTATTGTTTTGTTTTTTTTTATCTTTTTATTAGCTATTTGCTTTATTTACATTTCAAATGGTATCCCCCTTTCCTCATTACCCCCCCCCAAACCCCTATCCCATCTCCCTTCCTCCTGCTTAACACGCCCCCACCCAAATTCCTGATTTACATTCTCCTATTCTGGGGAATGGAGCCTTCACAAGAGCATTGGCCTCACCTCTCATTGAGGTCTGAAATGGTCATCTTCTGCTACATATATAGCTGGAGCCGTGGGTCCATCCATGTGTACTGTTTGGTTCTTGGTCTAGTCCCTGGGAGCTCTGTGAGTACTGGTTGGGTCATGTTATTGTTCCTTCTATGGGGCTGCAAACCTCTTCAACTCCTTGGGTCCTTTCTCTAACTCCTCCATTGGGGACCCTATGCTCAGTCTATTGGTTGGCTGTGAGTCATGGGTATTTTGATCCCTCTTCTAAGAAAGATCAAAGTATCCATACTTTGGTCTTCTTCTTGAGCTTCATGTGGTCTGAGAATTGTATCTCCATTGTGTAAATGTACCACATTTTTCTGTATCCATTCCTCTGCTGAGGGACATCTGGGTTCTTTATAGCTTCTGGCTATTACAAATAAGGCTGCTATGAACATAGTGGAGCATGTGTCCTTATTACATGTTGGAGTATCTACTGGGTATATGCCCAGGAGTGGTGTAGCTGGGTTCTCAGGTAGTACTATGTCCAATTTTCTGAGGAACCGCCAAATTGATTTCCAGAGTGGTTTTACCAGCTTGCAATCCCACCAGCAATGGAGGAGTGTTCCTCTTTTTCCACATCTCTCCAGCATCTGCTGTCCATTGAGTTTTTGATCTTAGCCATTCTGATTGTTGTGAGGTGTAATCCCAAACTTGATTTGATTTGCATTTCCCTGATAATTAAGGATGCTGAACATTTCTTTAGGTGTTTCTCAGGCATCTGGTATTCCTCAGTTGAGAATTCTTGGTTTAGCTCTGTTCCCCAGTTTTAAAAGAGTAATTTTGTTCTCTGGAGTCTACCTTCTTGAGTTCTTTGTATATATTGGATATTAGCCCTCTATCAGATATAGGATTGGTAAAAATCTTTTCCCAATCTGTTGGTTGCCATTTTATCCTATTTATAGTGTCCGTTGCCTTACAGAAGCTTTGCAATTCATGAGGTCCCATTTGTCAATTCTTGATCTTAGAGCATAAGCTATTGGTGTTCTGTTTAGGAAATCTTCCCCTGTGCCCATGTGTTCCAGGCTCTTTCCCACATTTTCTTCTGTTAGATTCAGTGTTCTGGTTTTATGTGGAGGTCCTTGATTCACTTGGATTTGAGCTTTGTACAGGGAGATAAGAATGAATCACTTTGCATGTTGACTGCCAGTTGAACCAGCACCATTTGTTGAAAAGACTGTCTTTTATCCCCCACTGGATAGTTTTAGCTCCTTTGTAAAAGATCAAGTGACCATAGGTAGGTGGGTTTGTTTCTGGGTCTTCAATTCTACTATCCCATTGATCTACCCGCCTGTCATTGTACCAATACCAGGCAGTTTTTAATCACTATTGCTCTGTAGTATAGCTTGAGGTCAGGGATGGTGATTCTGACAGAGGTTCTTTTATTGTTGAGAATAGTTTTCACTATCCTACGTTTTTTGTTATTCCAGATAAATTTGAAAATTGATCTTTCTAACTCCATGAAGAATTGAGTTGGAATTTTGATGGGCATTGCATTGAATCTGCAAATTTCTTTAGGCAAGACTGGCATTTTTACTATATTAACCCTGCCAGTCCATGATCATGGGAGATCTTTCCATCTTCTGAGATACTTTTCTATTTCTTTCTTCAGAGACTTGAAGATCTTGTACAGATATTTCACTTAATGGTTAGGGTCACACCAAGGTATTTTATATTATTTGTGACTATTGTGAAGGGTGTCTTTCCCTAATTTCTTTCTCAGCTTCTTTACCCTTTGAGTATAGGAAGGCTACTGATTTGTTTGCATTAATTTTATGCCCAGCCACATTGCTGAAGTTGTTTATCAGGTTTAAGAGGTCTCTTGTGAAGTTTTGGGGCCACTTAAGTATACTATCATATCATTTGCTAATAGTGATACTTTGACTTCTTCCTTTGGAATTTGTGTTCCTTTTGTTGTCTAATTTCTCTGGCTAGGATTTCAAGTACTATATTGAACAGGTAGGGAGAGAGCAGATAGCCTTGTCTAGTCCCCGATTGTCATGGGACTGTTTCAAATTTCTTTCCATTTAGTTTGTTATTGGCTACTGATTTGCTGCATATTGCTTTTACTATGTTTAGGTATACGCCTTGAATTCCTAATCTTTCCAGGACTTTTATCATGAAAGGATGCTGAATTTTGTAAAATGCTTTTTTAGCATCTAAGGAAATGACCATGTGGTTTTTTCTTTGAGTTTGTTTATGTAGTGGATTAGATTGATGGATTTCCTTATATCGAACCATCCCTGCATCCCTGGGATGAAGCCTGCTTGATCATGGTGAATGATCATTTTGATGTGTTCTTGCCAATAGGCAAGAATTTTATTGAATATTTTTGCATCGATATTAATAAGGGAAATTGGTCTAACGTTCTCTTTCTTTGTTTGATCTTTGTGTGGTTTAGGTATCAGAGTAATTGTGGCTTCATAGAACAAATTGGGTAGTGTTTCTTTTGTTTCTAATTTGTGGAATAGTTTGAAGAGTGTTGGTATTAGGTCTTCTTTTTTATTTTTTTTATTGGATATATTCTTTATTTACATTTCATTTCCC
>BDUI01000078.1:383818-393865 GCA_002335545.1 Apodemus speciosus
AGAAGACCTAACACCAATACTCTTCAAACTATTCCACAAAATAGAAACAGAAGGAACACTACCCAACTCATTCTACGAAGCCACAATTACCCTGACACCAAAACCACACAAAGATCCAACTAAGAAAGAAAACTTCAGACCAATTTCCTTAATAAATATCGATGCAACAATACTTAATAAATTTCTTGCCAATTCAAACCAAGAACACATCAAAACTATCATTCACCATGATCAAGTAGGCTTCATCCCACTGATGCAGGGATGGTTCAATAAATGGAAATCCACCAATGCCATCCACTACATAAACAAAGTCAAAGAAAAAAACCACATAGTCATTTCATTAGATGCTGAAAAAGCTTTTGACAAAATTCAGCATCCTTTCATGCTAAAAGACTTGGAAAGAACAGGAATTCAAGGCCCATACCTAACATAGTAAAAGTAAATTACAGCAAACCAGTAACCAACTTCAAACTAAATGGAGAGAAACTTGAAGCAATCCCACTAAAATCAGGGACTAGACAAGGCTGCCCCCTCTCACAATATCTTTTCAATATAGTACTTGAAGTTCTAGCTAGAGCAATTAGACAACATAATGAGGTCAAAGGGATACAAATTGGAAAGGAAAAATTCAAACTATCACTATTCACAGATGATATGATAGTATACTTAAGTGACCCGAAAAACTCCTGAAATGACATAAAATACATGTTGCTCCATAACTTTTGGGAAATGAAATGTAAGTAAAGAATATATCCAATAAAATAAAAAAAGAAAAAAATATGGTGTGAGTTCACCTATGTAAGAAAAGAAAAAAAACCTGTTATTTAATTATTTCTTTTGTATGTGTATGTGTGTGTGTGCGTGTGTGCTTGTGTGTGTGTGTGTGTGTGTGTGTGTGTGTGTGTGTGTATGAACGAATTTCAATTATTCATGGACACTGAGCCCCTAAAATATTTTCCAGCTCACCTGCCAACCCTGTCTCATCACACTTGTCTTCTAGCACAGATGTTTTTCTAGCTTAGTAAAGAAAATGTGAAGCCATTTTCCTTTACTTTTTTTGAATCACAATGCACTTGAATTTCTTTCCCTACTTAGAAGAACCATGTTTTTTCTCCCTTAAGCTACAAGCAAAAAAAAAAAAATTTGTCAGTATCCACAGAACTTTAAGCGACATCCATTTTCCAATAGATAATATCTGCTCTAGACTAATGAGCTTCTCAACGCCTCCACCTCCATTTCTTACTCTCAACTGATTCTGTTTGTTCAAGGATTGTAACAGAGAGAAGCAGGAGAAATAAGGCTTAAGGAGAATCTACTAGTTATTCCATGTGAGGGCAGATATGACAGTTGTGATTGTCAATGCTCAGTAGCAGGGTGTTCTTATGGGTTTCCCTGGAGCCCCCACTGCTGGGAACTTCTAAGTCAAGCTGTCTAGGTAAAGCCAGACTCTGTGGTGCTGCTCCTTCCTACTCTAGTGTTAGGTCTTATTATCTACCTTCTAATCAGTACTCTTGCTCTTTCCCAGGTCAGCTAGGATAGTAACTTTTAAAGATATCTAACATTGCTTTTGTTTGTTTGTTTTGTTTTGTTTTGGTGAGTTTTTGCCTGGCCTTTGGTTCAGAAAGCTTTGATAGTCATGGCAGATTCAAGGCAGACTCCTTAGACAGAACTTTTTGTGCATAGATCCCTAATTATTTTCTTCAGATATTTGTTTTCTCACCAGACACCACCCTTTAATGTCCCTAGTTGGTTCCTCTGATGTGATCATAGGTGAGAAGTCAAAATTTTACAGCTCTCCAACAACTTCATTTAAGGTAATTCCCTTTATGGACTGCTCAAACACATCTTCAGCGAGTTTGCTTTCTTCATTTGTGGAGAGTGAAGATGAGCTTGAAGAACTGTGTGCACAAATTGAACCACATTTCACTTGAGCTCCACCATGCAGCATTGTACTGCTCTGTATTGTATGTATTGTGCTGTACGTATATTGCTTTCAGTCTCTTCAAATTATTTATTTTAAACACATTGCTATTTTATGTGTTCGAGTGTTTTCCCTGCAGGCATGTCTGTGCATCATATGTACAGAGTGCTTTCAAAGGCCATAAGTGGATTGGATCTGCTAGAACTGTAGGTGCAGGTAGTTGAGAACATCTGCAAGGGTGCTAAGACTTGATCCTCTGGAACAGTAGGCAATGCTATTAACTGCGTAGCCATCTCACCATCCCCTGCTTGTAGTCCTTTTGGGAGTTTTATAAAGCAGTAAAGCTCACACTTATTACCATGCTATCTGACAATGAAACAGAATACTGGGGACAATGGAACAATTCTCTCTTTTCCTGACCTCCTTAAAATGCTATAATTGGTTCACTCTAAGAAGGAAAATAATAGTACAGACTTAAATTTATATAATTCACGCGCGCGCGCGCGCACACACACACATTCAATTCTACATTCTCTTCGTAGCTATCATTTTTGCATACTCATCCATTCCCACAGATATAAAATGGTTAACTTTAATCATCACCTTGACACAAGCTAGGAAGAGGGCTGCAATGGGGAATTGTCTACATTGAGTTGGTCTATGGGAATGTTTTAGAAACTGTTTTAATTAGGTTGACAGATATGAAAAGACTTGGCTTACAGAGGGTGACACCACTCCCAAAATAGGGATTCCTAAAATTTTTTTTGATGTACGTAGATTTTATTTTCTTTTTTCTTTTCTATATTCTTTGTTTACATTCCAAATGATTTTCCCTTTCCCAGTACCCCTCTCCCCCTAAGTCCCACAAGTCCTCTTCCCTCTGCCAGTTCCCCAATCAACCCCACTCCACTCCTCTGTACTGGCAATCCCCTACAATGCTGCTTCAAGCCTTTCCAGGACCCAGGCCCTCTCCTTCCTTCTTTTTGGGAATGATTTGATATGTGGGTTGTGTTTTGGGTATTCTGCACTTCTGGGCTAATATCCTTTTATCAGTGACTACATTCCATGTGTGTTTTTTTTTGTGAATGAGTTACCTCACTATATGCCCAGGAGTGATATATAGCAGGGTCCTCCAGATGTGTCATGCCCAGTTTTCTGAGGAACCGCCAGACTAATTTCCAGAGTGGTTGTACCATCTTGCAATCCCACCAGCAGTGGAGGAGTGTTCCTCTTTCTCCACATCCTTGACAACACCTGCTCTCTCCTGAGTTTTTGATCTAACCCTAAACTTTTTAAGAGTAAAGAAAAGAATCCAGGCATAGCAAGAATGGATGTGAGTATGTATGGGTTAATGTCTCTCTATTCTTGATGTCAAGGTGATGTGACCAGCAGTTTGAAATTCCTGATTGACTCCTCAAAATAATGTACTGTAACCTGGAACTGTAAGTTGAAATAAACCCGTTTCTCCCATAAGTTGTTTATGGTGAATATATTTATCTCAGAACCAGAAATGAAGTCAAGGCAGACACTTTATGATGTACCTATTGTTATCATTTTTATTTGTAGATAGAAAAACTGAGGCTGAAAGAGTACTTTGTCCAAAGTCGTGGATAGTTTTTAACAAGCTAGGTTTTGATCTGAGTCCACTGTTTCAATCACAATTGTATGCCAGTTGATTTTATGAATTGTGTTAACTCATTTGTTTTCAAGCAAAAATTCAAATTTAAAGAGAAATTGTTATGATGTATAGTTGCTGCTGGCAATGGACTGTTCCTGATATGAGGGTCAAAATTTATAAATATACCAATTATTCCCAAATTATCCTAGAAATTCAATGAAACATTAAAGGAGAATTTATTTGGGACTTGAGAATTTCACTTAAATATTTTTCAAAGATAATAGAAGAGTTAAAAAAATAAAGTGAAATTTTCAATTCTGGACTAAGATGTGTCTTAAGGATGAGAAACAATGTATCACAAGTGCGAGTGTACAAGCCCATGAACATTATAGAGAAAACCCATGGAGCCAAGATTATCTATTCATTATCAAAGCTTGAGTTAATGGAATGGAAACATTACCACTGATCATTCATAAACATTTCTCCTCACTTGAAAGTAATGCGATTTTGTTCTTAATTTATAAGCACCGAGTGTTCTTAGCACATCCATTTGTGTAGATGTGGTCATAATTCAGATATATGATAAAATGAGAGCAAAGTAAAGCTGAGAGTCTTATGAAGCATGCTGAGTTTAATGAAGTCAGATACAATGCTGTTTCGGAGCTCTTAGAATTGCATTCTAAGGTCTTTGACCATTAAGTTCAAGGAAGTAATATCTTCTCAAAGACATTAATCATGATAGTATGTTTGGATCATATCCATTTGAGGTCACAAATTCTATAGGTCACAACAAAACTGGTGTAAAATTCTTCTGGAAAATAGTAAGCACTATTGGTAGATTATGGTAGTTTGTCAAAATGGCCTGCTTGCCTGATGTCCTTCACTCCCTCTAACTGTTACAACAGTTTTTGCCTCTTCTTTCCTAGGATTCCCTGAGCTGTGAGGGGAGGGGTTTGATGGAGACCTTCAACTTCGACTTGCTGCATAATGTCTGGCTGTGGGTCTCTGTATATATTCCCATCTTGTCCCAGAGGAAGGAAGCCTTTCTGCCAGTGATTATCGAAATCACTGATCTATGAGTATAGCAAAGTATGTAGCTGACCTTTGCTACTTTGTGGACTCTTGTTTTTCCCATCATTTAGTCCCCTGGTTTTACTCCATAACCATAGATAAGAGAGAAAGAAGGATAGAAAGAAGAGACAGAGATATCAAAATTAATTTTTTTTGCTTCCTTGAGCACAAATACTAACAAACCGCAGACAACTTCCCTACATGACCAACAACTATCCACCACACTTCTCAGAGCTCTGAAAACTTCATGGAATGCCAAATGTCACACAATCACAACAATTATCTGCAGGTGGCCAAACCACACTTCTGCTAAAGCACGAGGCAAATCATAGTCCGCTATGGTGGACAGTCTGAAGCAGCCCACATCCCTATACCTACAATTAAAATGAAAACACATTCTTATAATATTTCTGTGTTTTTAAAGAAACCAAAATTCCAGAATTCTCACTTCAAGAATATCATTAGGAAACAGTTTATTGATTTTTTTTTAAAAATTTTACAAATCAACCTATAATAGTGATTTGTTATGACATTTTAGAACACACACACACACATATACACACACTATTGTGCCTTTCTCATATTTATATCTCCCATTATTACTTATTCCTTCTTGTAGTCTCTACACCGACCCTTTTACTACCCAAATAGCTTAGGCTAGGCTCACAACCAAAAAGATCTTTTTAGTATATGTGCTGCCGAAGCGAGCACCAAAAAGATCTTTTTAAAGACCTGTTGTGGTTCACTGCATCCTAGGTCTCGGGGCTATCTAGTCTCTGGTACTTAGTTAAGCAGCGTCAGGTGTGGTTCCACACACATGCAGTGGGCCTTAAGGCAAATCAGACATGGGTTGGCTACTCCCATAAGTTTTGTGCACCATTGCTCTAGCATATTTTTCAGGCAGGGCAGATTGTAGATCAAAGATTCTGTGGCTGAGTTGTTGTTCATATTTCTCTTGCTGTAGCCTGCAGAATAATAGTACCTTATTAGACCAAAGAGACTGAAATGTAGGCATGAACTCTGCATGCAGGCATCAGCATGAATTCTCCATGCTCAGTGCATATTGTGTAGATGTTGTCCTAAGCAACGGGACTCTGCTGTCAGTTCGCAGAGAACAGCTCTTTGTCGTAGCATCAGCTTGAGCTGTTTGGATATTTTCATGGGAATCCTTGGGCCAGCAACTCAAATGAAGAACATGGCCATCTGAATCATCTAAGAGGGGCACATTGGAGCTTGCAGTCTGAAGCAGCAAGCATGTGGCCTACATGAGTCCACAGCAGGCCCATTACAGATGTACTATAGCTAATGCTTAGTATTTTTATGGGACTCCTGACTGTGAGAACAAGTGACTCTGACTCTACTGCCTGCTCTAAGGACTCTTTTCCTTCTGTTGGGTTGCTGTGCCCATTTTCCACATGAACACTTTTGCTTCATATTATTATATTTTATTTTGTCATGTTTGTCTGTTACATTTAGAAGGTTGTTCTTTTCTAGTGTGAAACAGAAGTGGAATGGTTTTGAAGGGGAGCGGAGGTGGGGAGGAACTGGGACTAGTAGAGGGAAGGGAAACTATAGTACAGGTAGTTTGTAGGAGGAAAAGAATCAATTTTCAATAAAAAGAAAAAAACTGCTATCTGCTCTTTAAAATACAATTTCTTATAATAAATATTTTATTTTTCATGTGATCAATCACTCACAGTTTATTGTTAAAGATATATTCACAAGCCTTTATAAGCAAATGTTTATATTCTTGTTTTTCTTCTTTTAGTATCATTGAATGTAGGGCGAGCTTGAAAAATGCCAATGGAAGAACAGGTCTATATGTGACCTTCACTGAGACCTTAAACTCAAGGGCCTAAACTTCCAAAGTGTCTTTATCCTTCAAATATGAAGAAAGTCATTTCACATGGCATTTAAATTCTCCATGGACTCCTGTTCATCAGGTTTCTGAATAATGCGATTATAATTTATATTTTAAAACAAGATTCAATCATAATCACAAAGTTTACAATTTATGATTCCACAGATGATGTAAGGGAAAATTAGCAAGAACCATTCCCTGATAGGTGCTTTAAAAGCGATTTATTTTAATATCAAATAATTCAAGAAGGAAAAAACAGATGAAGGAATGGAAAAATTTCACGAAACAAGTTCATTTTTCCTCTGCAAAAGTTCATGCTGCAGGAGTCACATGTAAACTGCAAGCTGTTAAGCTACCGTGCCCCACCATTTTTTCCAGCATTATGTATAGTGGTCAGTGCTTGCTTTAGGCTTTGTTCTAAGAATTCCTGTAGTTGAAATTACAACTTATTTTAGCAAAACACTATAAACTTATTTGGATAAAATAAAAGGGTGTAAAACTATGTATACAAGAAAATTGTATAAAAATTGTATTAAAATGGGTATAAATATAAAAAAAACTAGGAGAGTAATTGGATACCACCTGATGGCACTGCCTGGGAGGGAATACAACACTGTGGGTTGCTAAGATGGCCAAGGAGAACGGTACTATGTGGGGCAAGGATGGCAAGGTTTGTTTTCACTAGTATGAAAATTCCACTCAGTTACCTGTAATAATAAGAGCTATTGTCAGTTAGAAAGAACATCATATTGTAGTGTCCAGTGTAGACAGTCTACTAGGAAAATAGAGCAGACCAGAGCATTCACACTTCTGTCTCTTGAAAACAGTTTGGTAAAGATGAATCCAATGTAAATCTAGATTCTTAACAGCATCGCATCCAGATACCAGTTAAAAACCAGGTAAAAACAAGAGCGCAGATTCCAGATAGAGTACAAAACTCACATATTTGTTTTTCTTCTGATGTAGTTATGGAACCAAACACCTAGATACTCTGCTTGGGTAAGATTCTGTTGGACCAGAACAGAAAGACCAAAGCTCAATGTTTGCCACCTGTGGGAGGCTGACAGTCTTCTTCCTGTGTAAATACAGACATGAAATTCTGTCCAAGTCTTGGTAATGGTGACTTAGACATACAGCAAACATATATCTACATGGCTGCTTGTGAATATGGTCCTTTAGTTACTGTGCAGAATAGGATGCAGAAACAAACAAATTTTCTGAGGTCTGCTTTTTCAGCCAAGTAAAGGGTTAAAAGGGTTTATGTCCCGATTGTTTCAGGTATTTGGAGAGGCTGTGTGCAGTGCACTGTCTATGTCAATTAAATTCAATTGATGGACAGTGTCATTCAAGATCACTATATCATCGCTAATTTACTGCTAGATTGGTCTAGCAATTACAGGCACAAGGGGTTTCCCAGCTCCAAATTTCCTTGTGGATTTCTCAATTTCTTTATCAGTCATTGTTGCTACATAGGTAATGCTCTGTCACTGAGAACAAAGTTGCTCAGGATTGATGTTGATTTATATAGTTTACATATACATACATATATATATATACATATACATACACACACATATATATGTAGATAGATAGATAGATAGATAGATAGATAGATAGATAGATAGATAGATAGATAGATAGATATCACAGGGCATGTTTTTTGTGCACAACATTTTCACCAAACCCAACAATCTTAAGTCATCCTGGGAATATGAAGTACATCCATGTACTCACTACTTCCTGTGCAAAATTAGAAGTTGTTAGCATTACATCATATCCCACCAAGAGGTTCTATGACAAATAAACTGTAAATGTATATATTCACACACTTAGAGACTTAGATAGACAATAAGCATTGCTTTATTTTCTTTATGTGAAATTAATTTCTAAACAGGATAGTTATCACTCTAGGCCAGTGGAACACATTGTGTCATATATCCCTGAGTCTCCTCTCCTCAGAGTGCACACTGCTGAGACTCTGGGAGAGAGACATTGTATTTCCATTACAAGATCTGCTCAACTTGGCCTAGAGATGGGATTTCTTCCTACAGCCTCTTTCCCAACACTGCATCACGTACCATCTGCCAAAGCAAGCCCTGCAAGCCTGTGTACCTGTTTCTATCTGCCTGTGCAGAACAAGAAGCTTCCTCTTAGACATCCAAACATCCTGCTGAGGTCGCTCTAGGCCTTAGGATGCAGTCTCCCTCTACTCTTGGTGCAGAAGGATGTTACTATTCACCATGGCTTGAAGCACTGCTTTTAAATTAAACTTTGAAGGAGGAGCAGCACCTTCTTTGTTGCTTCAACAGAGCAAAATCTTTTGCCAGGGAATACTTTCTTTTTTTATTTAATATTATTTTATTTTATTTTCTATATTCTTTGTTTATATTCCAAATGATTTCCTCTTTCCCGGTTCCCCTCTCCCCACTAGTCCCATAAGCCCTCTTCCCTCTGCCCATTCCCCAATCACTCCCTCCCATTACTCTGTCTTGGTAATCCCCTATAATGTTGCATCAAGCCTTTCCATGACCAGGGCCCTCTCCTTCCTTCTTATTGGGAATCATTTGATATGTTAATTGTGTCTTGAGTACTCAGAGCTTCTGACTGCATTCCATGTGTATTCTTTTGTGATTGGGTTACCTCACTTAGGTGATATTTTCCAGTTCCAAGCATTTGCCTCAAAATTTCATGAATTCATTGTTTTTAATTGCTGAGTATTATTCCACTGTGTAAATATGCCACATTTTGTGTATCCATTCCTCCATTGAGAGACAACTGGGTTCTTTCCAGCTTCTGGCTGTTATAAATAAGGCTGCTATGAACATAGTGGCACATGTGTCCTTATTGCATGCAGGGGAATCCTCTGGGCATATGCCTAGGAGTAGTATAACAGGGTCCACCGGAAGTGTCATGCCAAGTTTTCTGAGGAAGTGCCAGACTTATTTCCAGAGTGGTTATACTAGCTTGCAATCCCACCAACTGTGGAGGAGTGTTCCTCTTTCTCCACATCCTTGTCAACACCTGCTGTCTCCTGAGTTTTTAATCTTAGCCATTCTGACTGGTGTGAGGTGAAATCTCAGAGTTGTTTTGATTTGGTTTTGACTGATTAATGATTTGAATATTTCTTAAGGTGCTTCTCAACCATTCGAAATTCTTCAGGTAAAAATTCTTTGTTTAGCTCTGTACCCCATTTTTTAATAGGGTTTTTTGGCTCTCTGGAATCTACCTTCTTGAGTTCTTTGTATATATTGGATATTAGCCCTCTGTCAGATGTAGGGTTGGTAAAGATCTTTCCCAATTTGTTGGTTTCTGTTTTGCCCGATTGACAGTGTCCTTTGACTTACAGAAACTTTGTAATTTTATGAGGTCCCATTTGTCAATTCTTTTTTTATTGGATATATTCTTTATTTACATTTCATTTCCCTTTTTCCTGGTTTCCTCGCTCCCCCCTCAATGTCCCATGTCTTTTCCCTCCCCTCCCCCCAACCCCCGTTCCCCTATTCACCCCTTCTCACTTTCCTGTTTTGGTATTCTCCTACACTGCTGCATTGGGCCTTTCCAGAACCTGGGTCCACT
>BDUI01000078.1:417926-439171 GCA_002335545.1 Apodemus speciosus
TCCTGGCTCTATACCATCTCCTAGTTGGCCTCCAGTCAGCTCAGGTGTCACTCCTCACACTTGACTTCCTTATGAATGTGTGCTGCCTCCACAGGTGCCCTCTGCTAGTTTACTGACTCCTGGCTCCATCCCCAGGGCATCTCACTCTCTGGCTCTCCAGGTGTGTGTATGTACTCACAGGTATAACTTTTCCCACCTGTTCTCATTCTTCTTAGACTTGTTTGTCATTTGTGCTTTCAAATTGCTACAAATTCTGGTTTTAAGGTAAGTAGGCATGATATGCATACATGTCAGTAGTACAGGTGTATTGCAACAGTGTCATGTATCTCAGAACTCCTTATGGAGTCAATATGGCCATGTCGTTAGGATCCGTCTGCCTCTGTCTCCCAGGTACTCAGATTACAGGCATGAATTATCACACTTGGTTTTATGTGGAGCTGGGGATGGGACCCAGGAGCTTTGTTAGCACTTGGCAAGCACTGTACAAATGAAGCTACATCCCCAGATTCTTAGCCTGATGTTGTTATAGGAGACATGTTTAGTTTATGATAAAAATTTAAGAAAATCACATTTGAATATCAATTCTATTCTTCCATGTTGTTCTCATTTCTGGGAACTTTCCCGAAACTGCTTCCTTTGTTCCTTTGTAGATCAGTCAGTTCTGCGTCTTGTATTTGGCCCATCATATCTCTGGCAAACACTGAAAGTTCCCAAAGTCTTCCCCCATATCTTTATTTTAGAACTTTGGGACTTCCTGCAGAATAAGTAACAGAAGTGATAACAGACATTCTTAAAGTGATAGGCTTTAATGAGGCTACATCTAAAGTGTCCTCAGTTTGTGAGCTGTGTGCTCCTGTTAATCAGAACCCTTTCAAACTGAGATGGAGATTTCTATTGTGACTGAGAAAACGTTACTTTTAATTAACAGTTGAAGTAAGGAAGTTGCTTCCTTTTTCATTTGCTTTGTTTCTAGTTTTTGAGACAGTGTTTTGCTGTGCAGTCAAGACTGACCCAAGACTATTTAAACATCTGCCTTTGCTTCATTGGTGCTGGAATTTTAAGTATAGATCAACTACCAGGTCCAACTAATTATTATTATTTTTATTAATGGTTTTATTTTCATTGTCTATGTTAACACTTCATTTTTCTCGAGAACTGTACATGTAAACCARTATTTTAATTAATTAATAAGGATTTGGATTACCTTCATAAAATACTTAGACATCCACTTTCCCTTTAACCAATCTTACTTTGAAGTAGATGTAGCTGTGTAGCCCAGGTTGGTCTTGAATACACAGTTCCCTGTCTCTGTCTCCTGAGAGCTGGAGTTTCATTTGTGCATGAACACATTTGACTTAACTCTGTGTGTTTTGGTCCTAGGGCATTCTTTTCTATTCTTTTCAGCTTACTATAAGCATTATAAGTATCATTGCTTTTCAGTATGGATAATGGAACTCTTAGTCTGCTGAAGCTTGCTTCTTCCACAGCACCATGTGATGGTCATTCTGTATTGTTTCCTTGACTTACGTCTCCACTGAATAAACTGCACATTCACTTTTGTCATCTCTACTTTTATCCTGCAGAGTTTATTTCTGCATGCCCTAGACTCTAATTTGGATGTTTGATCTTTTATTTTCAGTGTTTGTTATGCTTAGAAAGGCTTGGCTTCTAAGAAAGGCTTTGTTCTAATCATAACTTGAGATCCACCTCACAATTTTATTATTCATAAATTAATTAGGGGTATTTTGGAATTTCTGAATTGAGCAATCATAATCTTTGGGAATCATTAAGGTTCAAAAACCCAGTGACAAAAACCTGGGCCCTGGAGCATATTGCAGTGGCTAATCTACCTTTGAAAATGTGTATAATTTAATTATTATTGTTATGCTTCAGTTCCCTCATCTAGAAAAAGTAGATGGTAAGGCAAGGGTAGTCCCTTCCCAGTGTCATTACTGGGAGTAAGCAGCATGGTACTGTTCCCTTAGATCTTTGAACAAGGTCAACCAGGGTGTTGTCCCAGTTTCCAGATGATTGATTGATTGCTTTTGTGGTGACTCTACTTGCCCGTTACTCTTTCATGATGACACACTTTATTTTTTAAGACATGTATGAATGTTGTAGAAAATTTTAATCCTGACCCATAGTTTCTATTCCTCCTTTGGTTATTTAGTTCCCAGATAAAAGACACACAGAACCTTTATATTTATAAGAAGCTTTAAACAGCACAAGAGCTGGGCAGATACCTACCTACTAAGCTGTTAGAATCTACTTTCCTATTGATAGCCCCTGGTTCTTACTTAACTATGTTTCATCTGGATGCTCTTAACTTGGTCAGACCTTGGGGCCATGCTTTCTTGACTCCTAACCCATGGTATTTTCCTCTTTCTAATTTTCCTTATGGCTCTCCTCTGAACCTAAGCCTGAGGAAACCTAAACCCTACCTATGTCTCTTCTGCCCCACTATTGGCTATTAACATATTTATTTACCAATCAGAAATAACTTGGTGGCAGTGTCGTTTGGGACTGCGTGCAAACTCCATGTCTTGGAGTTCACACTTAACATTACAATAGACAGCAAGACCAAGCCTCAACATGCGTGTGTGTGTGTGTGTGTGTGTGTGTGTGTGTGTATGTGTGTGTGTGTATGTATATATGTCAACAAATGTCTTCAAAGCATTCTTTAACAACTTCCATATCAAATGTCTACCAAAACAGCACTTCAGTGTTCAAGTTTAGCTTTCTGAAAATCTGTTGACTCTCCAGGAAAATATGGCAGATGATAAGATAATAACTTCATATCTGTTCGAAGAAGTTGTACATATTTTTACAGTATCCAGTCAAGTATTATTAGTGTACATTAAAGCAAATGCATTCAAATAGTCAGATTACATTTGACTACCTAGTATGTGAAAGGAAAATATTAGGCTTGTCATATCAAATGAACCACTACATTTCTCACATTGTGCATTTCAAAGTTGCAAAATCCATAGTGATGTAATGGGTAGCCATGGAGTCTTCAAAATGCTTTCAGCAAAAGGGAAGATGTTTATGGCATTCAGGATGAAATAAAGACACACTCCTATGCGGTGTAGAAAAATCATCATCAAAGTTGTCTTGACAGGTATATCTCTGATTGTAACAACATTATTTTCATCCTCTCCCACCAGAACCAGGGAGATGAAATGGTATATTTTTTAAAATGAATGTTTCCAATAGAAGTTCAATTATAGAAAAAGGAATGCTGACTTTAAGATATATTGTGAAAGGTGAAACTGGACTTACAAACAGCACTTCCTGCTCAAGGAAATTAAAATTACCAGGAACTCACGGTCTTGCAATTCCCCATTAATATAAAGAAAATTGATTCTGTAAATTTTCAAAGCATTGCAAATGCCATCCTTAATTCTATCAACAATAAAATAGGACATACTTGATTCGATCCCACTAGAAGAATATGGGAATATAGGAATAAGCAGGTGTTGCTACTGCACCTTAATTCTGAGTGCTCCTACGGAAGAGATTGCTGTCAGAATCTAGATGGTAGCCTTGACAAGGGAATTTCTGATTTAGTATTTCATCTTGTTAAACTAAACTGATATGTTAATCCATTCTTTGAAAGGTTCATACATGTATACGTGGTATCTTGATTATATCTAACTCCACTGCTTCCCTCCAGCTTCCTTTATCTCACCTAAAAGGTTGACACAAGAAGCTTGGCTGAAGGATATTCAATTCAAGAAGCAAATGAAATTTTGTTAGTGGTCATGAAAGAATTCAGCATGAAGTGCTATTTTATGAACCTTTTTTTCTCTGTCAATCAACCGTGTAGCATCGGCCTCCACGTTTTCCCTCTTACTAGTATTAGGATCCATCTAGATCACTTAATACTGCATTAGTCACGTTGAAAACCCCACATTAATACTTTTTCCAGTTACCTTTCCCCCACACCTTTCCAATTTTTCAGCTTTTATTTATCTTTCAGGTCGACTGACTATCAACCAATCTCAACCCTGAATATTTGGCCAAGCTCCTTCTTCTCCATAGAGGTCGACCTTCTAAATCTAGATTTGTCTCTCCTCAATCTCTAATGAATATGCTTAACCACCAATGGTTAAGGTAGAACTAGATTCTAATTTATTTTCTGAAGCAATACATAGTAGAAATCAAGTCTTTCCTTCAAACACTTTTCTTTTAAAATTGCCTACCTGCTGTGGGGGGAGGATAAAAGAACTAGCAAGAGTTTGAGGCCACATTGTATTACAAAGCGAGTGCCTGGCTAGCCGGGGTTACTGAGAAGCCCATGTCTCAACAAAGAAATAATCAGTGGGCACTGGCAGAGAAGCACTCATTGAAATTTAATGAATTTATAAAATCAGTTATTAGGTTAGTGTCTCTCTCCTCCCTCCTCCTCCCTGATGCAAGTTAGATTTCACTAAAACATTTAGAAATAAAATGGAGAATAGAACCATACTTTCTTAAATGTTGTCATAGAACTCTATGGTTAAAAATTTATTACTAGTACTTCAAGACGTGTGAGTTGCCTTTTATTTTTATTTTTTTAAAAAATAACCAAATAATTGGGTTCAGGTAATTAAAATAGACCGTTTTGAATTTGGTGTTCAAATAAGCTCATGCCTCTCCATCTTTGAAACATGACTCAAAATCTGAAAGGGAACCAAACAATAAGTCAGATAGCACAGATTCTAATGCGCTATTAGAGTGTTTCTCTCATGGGAAAGTAGGACATGAGAGCATTACAAGCACAGTGCTGGGGGCATAGGGTTAGGGGCTCAGCGCTGCAGGGGCGGGGGCATAGAATTGGGCCAACAGGACTCTGAGCACCTTGCTGGGAGCACAGAGCTAGGGGCACCGGTTGTGGGCACTGCACAGTCTAAATGATGAGAGCATAGGAAGGGATCTGCATGTGCAAACTGCTAGTGATTTTTTTGTCCTGCATCAGCCCTTTCCCTCTTACACAGAGAGATGATGAAGAAGGAATGCGGGACTCAGTGGACTTGGTATTTGCAAACCTTGGCCAGGAAGATAAGACTCAAGGTCAGCTGACAGGTAACAAACAACTCAGCTGTATCATCCATTTTTATAACTTACAATTATTCATGGGTCCACAAGAATAACTTTGTAGAAGTAAAAATTGATTTATTGGAAAGAAAAAATGTATTCAGGATAATAAAACAAAGAGATTTTACTATATTGTACTATTGAAATGAATGGAAAACAGTAATATTTTTGTTGATAACAGTTTTCTTGGAAATTGCTAAAAGCATTATGTTTTAAGTGTTCTCCCTACAAAACCGAGTGAGTATATAAGAGCCTGCAAACTCATATGGGACGCCATAGCCAAGCTGCTTGTTCAACCATGAAGTCGCTTAAGACTTAGTCTGATACCTTGTTGTGAATGCAGCCTGCCTGTTTAACCCACCTGTAAAAGAACAGAGTAACAGTCCATCTTACTTGGTTTAGAGTCTCATGTAATCAGTTTTTACAACCTAGATGACTAATCCATACATTTAACCTTAATCTATTTTTTTCTTTCACGTTGCAGACCCACTCAGAGGAGGGAGGAAGGGAGGGAGAGACAGAGGGAGGGAGAGAGAGAGAGAGAGAGAGAGAGAGAGAGAGAGAGAGAGTTTATTAATCCTTTACTGAAAACTTGAGGGGCCAAAAGTTAACCTTATACCACAAATATCCACCATAAATGTTGGAAACTGCGTACCGATGTGGCCTGATAACAGTATGTTTCAGTACTGAATGTCTGGGAGTAAGTTGGAATAGATAACTTAATCCCTCTTAAAACTCAGTTAACACATTCTATACATTTCCTCTCATACCTCCCCCATCTGATATTCTCTGTGGTGTTCAATAAATACAGAGCAGAGCCTCTCCTAGGGACAACACATCATATGCAGTAAATAGGAACAGATCAGATACAAGAGACATAGACAAGCTGGGCACTGTGGATGGCAGACAGAACGAATACAGAGAAAGAAGGAAAGACTACAAGGCTGGTCTTGATCTTGGTCAAATTTATCCAAGGGCAAACACTGAATTTTCCTTCCTTAATGAGATACCTAGACATTCTGGTGCCTCTGAGGTTATCTTTAGTGCATTTGGCTAATGAAAACCTTAATATATGAAGAAGAGTCAGTGGTGTGTAAGTGTTATAATTAAAGAAGCACCAGGCTCTTCTGATAATGCACAGTTTATGGTTCATTAAGTGCCTCAGTAAAAAACTAAGGATTCAGATTCCTAATTCAATGGGCTCTCACCTTTAAGATTCTATATCTCCCCAGAAGCTCTGAATACTCAAGACACAATTAGGAAGTCATATGATTCCCAAGAAGAAGGAAGGAAAGGGCCCTGGTCCTGAAAAGACTGGACCCAGTATTGTAGGGGAGTACCAGAACAGAGAAATGGGAGGGGGTGATTGGGGAATGGGTGGAGGGAGGAGGACTTAAGGGACATATGGTGAGGGGGGACTGGGAAAGGGGAAAGCATTTGGAATGTAAATAAAGAATATAGAAAATAAAAAAAACAGAAACAAAGACAGAAAGACACACAGATAGAATAAAAAAATCTATATCTCAGTTCAGTCTGTAGACAATTTTTATGGTTTGTCTCTTATGTTTATAAGTCTTAGCCATATAACAGTGTCTGCAAATAGTTACAAATAGGGATAATGGTTTGGGGGGTGGTTAAGGTTGCCAACAGAAACCTTACTGTTTTCTCATTAGTATCAATAGCACAACATAGTGAAGTGCCTTCATTTACAGTCAAGTATATACCTCTCATTCCCATAAATACATTTTTCATTCCCACAAAGTTACTCTCTGGCATTCACAAATAATTGTAATAATTTACATTTGTGACCTGTCAGTTGATATTGAGTCTTGTCTTTCTGGCCAGGGTTTGCAGATACCAAGGCCACTGAGTCCTGCATTCCTTCTTTATCACCTCTGTGTACAAGTGGGAAAGGGCTGACTCAGGACAAACAGATCATTAGTAGTTTGGGCATGCAGATCCCTTCCTATTCTCTCATCATGTCAATGATATGGAATCCACAGCCTGTGCCCCTAGTACTGTGTCCCTTGAATTGGCTCCTGTCTCTGTGCCCCTAGTACTGTACCTCTTAGTACTGTGCCCATAGCACTGCACCTCTAGTACTGTGCCCCTAGCACTGTGCCTCTAGCAGTCTCATGCCCATTTCCCCCTTACACATGTAGGCAACACTGTAGTAGTCACTAGAGTCTGGCGTCCTGTATCTAAGTTAATGTTTTATTCCCTTTCAGATCCTAGAGTCATGTTCCAAAGACATACATGCATACTATAAAGACATATGGTGTACTATAAAGTATATTAGGTAATACACATGTTAATTAGATTTAATTAGCCATCTTACGATATTTACATATTTTAATACATGTTATACATGGCAGTGGTTTGAATAGGAATTTGAATCATGGGTTTAAATACTTGCTCCATAGGGAGTGACCCTTTTAGGAGGTGTGGCAAGTTGAAAGTCATGTGGGTTTATTGGAGAAAGTGTGTCACTGGGACATGGACTTTGCTACCTCAGAAGCTCAAGCCATTTATTTCCTGCTGCCTACCAATTTAGATGTAGAACTCTCAGTTTCCTCTCCAGCACAATGTCTGCCTGCTGGCTGCCATGTTTCCCACCATGACAATAACGGACTAAACCTCTGAAACTATAAGCCAGACACAATGAAGTGTTTCTTTTGTAAGAGTTTCTGTGGTCATGGTATCTCTTCACAGCAATAAACCACATCAGGTATAATCAATTTCCTTTGTCAATGTACATAAATAGAAACAAGTATAAATATATTATCAGTGAACTAAGTAGATCTTGTGCATAATAAGTTAGTAGCATTGAAATGAGGGAAATAACTGGGCATTTAAGGTAAAACACCACAGAACAAAAGAATGAAAATGACAGTGAAACTATCTTGAAGGAAATCAAGGGATCTGAAGGAAAATACCAATGTGGGTACTGAACTGTCTTCCTGGAGCTGTTATAAAGGCAGCAAGCTAGGTTTGCAGGAGATGAGCAAAATCCCCAGTAGAGCTGGCTTATATAGTCATGAAGTCACTGTGAACAAAAGTACGTATGATGTCATGTCTGTCTGACTGGCTCCAAGGTTACACTGAGGCTTTGCTCTTTGAAGCTCCCAAGTGATCGCATGCATCAGTGCGGAAACTTGGATGCAGAGACTAGGTAAAATGCCCAACTCATTCTTTAAGGAGATCAACGAGAATGCATTTGTTTATATCACTTGCTGCCTATCACAACAAGCAGTTGTGCATGCCTTAATGTTCACTCTATCAGAAGCAGAGCAAAGAATTATGTAACAGCGTCATATAGATAAAATAAAATGAAGTAAGTCCTCTTAAGTAAGGATTCCACATCACATGGTAAATCTCCTAACGCAGGTAGTTGCTTTAAACATCTCCTCTCTTCAAAGGAATGAAAGTGGCCAATTTAAGATGTTTCAACTTTAATATTATATTATTTTCAGCCAAGTTTTAAAATAACAATTTTCTTATAGCTTTAATCACCTGTCTGATTCCACGTCATTTCTCTATACAGGATCTGAGATATTTCTAATTGTATGAAGGTTTTAAGAAATGTGTCCAAAATTAGTAATGAAACACAATCCATGGCAATTCCCCTCACAAAGCACCTGACACATCAAATTGTGAAGCAATGTCACTTGTAAGAATAGAAAATAGAAGTTCCAACAGAAGAGCTACATCTATGAGAAGCAATCTGACTTCTGTATAAAACTCTATGACTCAGACTTCACATCACAACTGGAAGATCATTTTTTCTCATCATTATGCACACAATATGCAACAAAAGTATACGCCTATGGATTGCAAGGCTCAGTAAAGTGTTATGTAAATAATGGAAATGTTAGGACTTAACAGAAGTCTCTGATTATATCTGCTTCTTTTTTTATTTTTTTTATTTGGATATATTCTTTATTTACATTTCATTTCCCTTTTCCTGGTTTCCCCGCCCCCCCAATGTCCCATATGTCTTTTTCCCTCCCCCACCCCCACCCCCGTTCCCCTATTCATCCCTTCTCACTTTCCCGTTTTGGTATATCTGCTTCTATTTGAGTCTTGAGGCTCAATATGAACATGGAATGGAAGAATTAAGAAGAGTTGGCTAATTGCTTGTTTGACAATTCTTTCAGCATAATTTCCATGTCATTTCTTTACCTCTTTATTGTTTATATATCTAATAAGGAATTAAAAAAAGTGTTGGGTTTTGATTCGAGGGCCTTGATAGAAAGTTAAAAGTTTCTTACACTGTTACAACAGAAAACAAAAACATTAAGTATCCATATGTGCCTTAACACAACCTCACAGTTACATGAAACTAGAGATTATTTGGAGAATTGGCTAATTCAGAATATGGTTGAGAATTTAACAGTTAAGCCTGAAATATATCATAGAACAAAGGAAGTGGTAGAAACCAAAACACTTAGCTGAAGATAGGCTTGTGACAAACAGGACAATTACATCACCAATAAAGCCAGTAAACAATGGATTTTGTTGACTGAGATGTGTTTGAAACTTGTGGGTTTATAAAGATACTAAATTATTAACTAATAATTTGCTAATAAACAATATTAGTGTACTAACTAATAACCCACTAACTTGAAAACTGGAAACAAAGAAAGATTCTGGTATGCATGTATGTTAGCTCATACAAAGAAGATGACCAGGCTCCTGGTTTTCCAGGTGCAAGAAGATAACACTAAACATAAAATAGTGTGTTTTAATAAAGAAATAGAACACAATTTGGTTTATGGATGTACCTCACTGGATAGTCATTGCATAGTATGAACAAGCTAAGTATTTGATAACCAGCTCTCAAAAGCAAAAACAGGGTGGGGACAGGTGGAGAGAAAAGGAGGAGGAAGCAAAAGAGAAGAAAGGATCATGAATGTGCTGCGCTCAATAAAATCTAAACTGCAGGAAATTCTCACACTCCTCTGTTTCTCAAGAAATAAATGTCAAGAAATAAAAGGAATGGTAGACATGGCTCTATATTAAAAGATAATCAATTGTATTACATGAAGCTTCCAAGAGTGTTCAAATTACATGATGTTGCACAGGCCAGAGCCCATAAATTGTTTCTGGAATATACAGAGTATTTCACAGTGATTTCATCTTGAGAGAAAAGGTTATTATTATTATTTTTTGTACTTTTACCTTTTGAGGGTACTGAAAGATTACTGACTGGGGTTAAATATTAAATGATAAGGTAGAACATATTGTGTAAAGAATATATGCATTGTTTGATTTTCTCAAAAATATGTTTTTTTAGCTTATAATATTTTGAAACTTGGACACTGCTTCTGATTGGCAGTGTCCTGAATTTAGCAATAGAAAAGGTCACTTTCTCTGAGCAATCCCAGACATGTTAGAACAAGGAGCATCTGACTCTGTCTAGCTTGTGTATTATGACATTTATTGAAGAAAATGTATTTTCTATCTTGGATTTTTTCAGTGTCACCTTCCATTTTGTTGTGACATTCAACTTTCTGGAAGCAGTGTCTTTCAATATGATAAATGGATGACATCAATTTATTCTGCTCAAATTTTGCTTGTGTTTTTTAATTTGTTCAGAATTGATTTATCACAAGTATTTTCCAATTTTAGACACAGTATTTGTGAAAGAGCTTCCCAGTGTGATGAGATAAAGGGCTTATGATACACAGCCATGCTATATTTTAGTTATGGAAAATCAAGCTCTGGGTGACGATCTTATTTTATGCAAGCATGTACACATGTGTGTACACACACACACATCCTCACACCCACAGATAGATGCACACATGCATACACAGACACACAGACAGACACACACACAGACACACAGACACACACACGCACATATCCTTAGGTAAAATATAATTAAGCTTCCTGTGGTAAGCATTTCTACAGAATGTCACTAAAAAAGGTTTATTTTGGGCTAAACTAGTAGAGAATTCTTTTGATGCTGCCCCTGTAAAGTATGTTACTTGACTAAAAAAAATAAAAATCAGTAATAAAATAACAGACCATTTTGGGGCTTAAAATAGCAAAAGAAAATTTGGTAATTTCATTTACAATCTGAGAAAGAAAATTGACATCCCGAGGAACAGAGCTGCCATGGAAAGTCAGAGTGACACATGTGCCCAGTCTCTTCTCTCGTCTTCTGTGGCCAGGCTCTATTTCTTCCCAGAACTCAAGTTTGTACTGCACTCATCAAAACCTTTTCTTCTCTGTCAGTTATTTCTCATGATTGTACTTGTGACTTTTAAAAAGTGATTTATTTTGTGTGTATATATGTGTGTAGGGAGAGGGGGAGGGGGGACAGGGGGAGGACAGGAGAGGAGAGGGAGAGGGAGGGGAGGGAAAGGGAGAAAGAATTGGGTCCCCTGCCCACTCTTACCCTCTGAATCATCTCTATAGCCCCTCTTATAGTTTTTTGTTAATTAGATATTTTCTTTATTTACATTTCAAATGTTATCTCCTTTTCTGGTTTCCCTTCTGAAAACACTCTATCCCATTCCCTTTCCCCTTCTCACCAACCCACCCACTCCCACTTCTCTGTCCTGCCATTCCCCTATACTATCTCCTATAGTTTTGATCAGTCATTTGTGTTCATTCTCCCACACTATATTATTGATGTATATAAAGCTCTAGTAGGATGATGGAGGTTTGTTGACATCACACACATACACACACATGCAAACACACACAAATACATACACATATGCATACACACATGCATGTGATATTATGAGTTTAATAAGTGGAAAAGGCATTTCTGTGGCGATCTCAGCATGAGATTTTACGAGTGGTGGATGCCACACAGGAAGAGCTGCAGTGGGCAAGTGAACTTCCTGAAGACAGCTCACTGTTTTGCATGGCTGTGATGGGTGAATCCTGGAAGGGCACATCCCCAGAAGCTTTGTCCCAAGATGGCTTCTTGCTGCTGACATGCTGTCTCATGTTGTCATTGTTGTATTCCTCAGTTTTCAGACATGGTGTGATTGGGCAAAGATAGACCCTTTATACCTACAGTCTGTTATATGTGATTCCTGGGTATTAGCTCACACTATTGGGCAAATATCCTATAGATCAATATGAAGATGCACTTTCATGAAATAATCTTGTTTAGATGAATTAATGATTTTATAGAATTTGTGATTTGAGCAAAACAATTTTAAAAAGTTAAGGCACTTGATAGAAAGTTTCAAGTTAGAATAAAAAGCACAATATGATCCCACTAACAATGGAAGGGTGTTTTTCTCTGTCCACATTCTTGCCAGTGTCTGCTATCACCTGAGTTTTTGATCTTAGCCTCTGACTAGTGTGAAGTGGAACCTCAGGATTGTTTTTATTTGCATTTCTCTGATGACTAAGGATGTCGAACATTTCTTTAGGTGCTTCTAGATCATTTGGGTTTCTTAGTTGAGAATGCTTTGTTTGGCTCTGTACCCCATTTTCTATATGGTTATTTGATTGTCTGGAGTCTAACTTCTTGAGTTCTTTGTATACATTGAATACTAGCCCTCTATAGAATGGATTGGTAAAGATCTTTTCCCAATCTGTTGGTTACCATTTTGTCCTATTGACAGTATACTTTGCCTTACAGAAGCTTTGCAATTTTGTGAGGTCCCATTTGTCAATTCTTGATCTTAGAGCATAAGCCATTGGTGTGTAGGAACTTTTCCCCTGTGCCCATGTGTTCGAAGCTCTTCCACACTTTCTCTTCTATTAGTTTCAGTGCATCTGATTTTATGTGGAGGTCCTTGATCCACTTGGATTTGAGCTTTGTACAAGGAAATAGATAGCTTTGTATCAAGGAGATAAGAATGAATCAATTTGCATTCTTCTACATCCTGACCACCAGTTAAACCAGCACCATTTGTTGAAAAGGCTATCTTTTTTTCCATTGGATGGTTTTAGTGGATTGCAAGCTGGTACAACCATTCTGGAAATCAGTCTGGAAATTACTCAGAAAATTGTACATAGTATGACCTGAGGACCCAGCTATACCACTCCTGTGCATATACCCAAAAGATGCTCCTACATACAACAAGGACACATGCTTCACTATATTCATAGCAGCCTTATTTATACAAGCCAGAGGTTGGAAAGAACCTAGATGTCCTTCAACCGAGGAATGGAAACAGATAATGTGGTATATTTACACAATGGAGTACCACTCAGCTATTAAAAACAATGAATTCATGAAATTCACAGGCAAATGAACTAGAAAATATCATCCTGAGTGTCACATCCATGACAAAAAAACACACAGTATGTACTCACTGGTAAGTGGATATTAGCCCAAAAGCTCAGAATACCCAAGATACAATTCACAGATGACATGAAGCTCAAGAAGAAAGAAGACCAAAGCATGGGTGCTTTGGTCCTTCTTAGAAGGGGAAACAAAATAGAGAGAAAATGAGACAAAGTGTGGAGCAGAGAATGAAGGAAAGGCTATCTATAGACTGCCTCACTTGGGGATCCACTCAATATACAACCACACTATTTTGGATGCCAAGAAGTGCATGCTGACAGGAGCCTGAGAGGTTCTGCCAGTCCTGACATATACAGAGGTGGATGCTCACAGCCAACCATTGAACTGATCATGGGATCCCGAATGGAGGATATAGAGAAAGGACTTAAAGAGCTGAAGGGGTTTGCAAACCCATAGGAAGAACAACAGTATCAACCTACCAGAGCTCCCAGGGTCTAAACCACCAACCAAGGAATACACATGGAGGGTCCCAGGTACAGCCATATATGTAGCAGAGGGTAGCCTTGTTAGGCATCAATGGTAGATAGCCCTTTGTCCCATGAAGGCTCGATACCCCAGTGTAGGGGAATCAAGGGTTGGGAGGCTAGAGTGCGTGTGTGGGGCACGCCCTCATGGAAGCAGGAAGAAGGGCAATGGGATAGGGGGTTTCTGGAGGGAAAATTGGGAAAGGGGATAACATTTGAAATGTAAACATATAAAATATTCAGTTTAAAAAAGCACAATGTGCCTCTACCTTGTAAAATACTAAAAGACTGTAAAAAATGAATACAAAAATATGTTTCAGACATTACTGGTGCCTCTATTATACTAGGAATAAAAATAGACCTGGAACAAATTAATGATCAAAGAAAACATTCATTCTAGGTAAGGTACAAGGACGAGGCCATGGATGTGCACTATGATAAAGTGAGGCCATGAACTATAAAACTATTAGTATAAATATATTAATTAATAGTATAAAACTATTGCTTTGATCTTATAATGAGCTTGTGGAATAAATGATAGACAAAAACTACTGCTTTGAATTTGTAATCAACAACTTCCCAGTAACTCCCTCTTACATAGAGAACATTGTCTTAAGAGATATAAAAAAGACTAAAGGAAAAATATAAAGTGGCTGGAGTTTCTCTCCATTCACCAACTGTGTGTGTGTGTGTGTGTGTGTGTGTGTGTGTGTGTGTGTGTGTGTGTGTTTGTGTAAAGTTATTGGAGCCAGTTCACTGGCACTTTTTTCCATCCAACTATGTAAGTAAGTAAGTAAGTAAGTAAGTAAGTAAGTAAGTAAGTAAGTATGTATGTATGTATGTATGTGTACTTATGTGTGAAATTGTTGGATTTTTTTGAAGCCTGCTTTGCTTCATCCGGGGTGTGTGTGTGTGTGTGTAGTATTTATGTGTGTGAGAGAGAGAGAGAGAGAGGGAGAGAGAGAGAGAGAGAGAGAGAATAGCTTTCTCTCTTTGGCTTTCTCAGTGGCCCCCTAAGAGTTAAAAGTGTTCAGAGTATTTTACTGGTCACAGAGAATACAAGCTCTAGATAATTAAGTTTTGCTCCCATCAGCACCACCAGTGCCAACCTTATAAATCGCCTACCACTGCCAGTGGGGTCCTCCGTTAGCTGCTGTCATCACTGACACCAATCACCAATTCCATACTCTCTGCCTTTGTCAGTTTACCTGTGGTGTTGGAGCTGGCCTTTGACACAGGAGTGTGCTGTGGAAGAGGTGCTAGTGAGTGGAGATACGAACAATGAATAAAAGAAGGAAGCAAGGACACACAAGACAGTCCTAGTTGAGAAATGCTATGAGGAAGCAGGAGATGGAGTGCTTTTGCAGGTGGTCTGTTCACAAGTGAAGTGGAAATGAATTACCTCCATGATTCAAGCTTGCTTAGGTGAAGTTTGTTGAAATGCAGTATTTATCTTGCACAGACGGAACATAATGGAAGTTGTGGCTATCCTTTCCTTATTCTTGGATGTCTTATCTGAGAATTTCCACAAAACTTTGCATTTGATCTTCATAAACCCAAATACCAGAACAGAAAAGATCATTATAATGTTATTGTTCTTTGTTCCCACCATTTCTGTATAAATAACATGATCAAAAAGTAAGTTGATGAGGAGTGGGAGTTTTCTGAGGGAAGTCAGTGCAGGAATTCAAACAGGGCAAGAACTTGAAGCAAAAACCTCCATTTACAAATTAATGGCATATTGGCTTATTCACGTCAAGATGTCACTTGAAGCCCCTGATGTTGTATCTATTAACCTTGTGAGTAAGCATGTAGCAGCTCAGACTTGGGCAAGAGGCCACAGTTATGCACAGAATGGGGAAAGATATGATTTCACATAAATATTATACTACTTAAAAAGGTTTAGAAAGTATAGGTCTTACTGTAAAGTTTTTGTGCAGTAATAACTTAAAACTCTCTTTTATTTATTCTTTTATTCAGCCACATGTTACATATAAGGAGAAAATAAAATACAATGATTAAGAGTTATAGCTGGGCGTTGGTGGCACACGCCTTTAATCCCAGTTTGGGAGGCAAAGGTAGGCAGATTTCTGAGTTTGAGGCTGGCCTGGTCTACAGAGTGAGTTGCAGGATAGCCAGGCCTACACAGAGAAACCCTGTCTCGAAAAAACCAAAAAAAAAGTTATGCACCAGTTCTATTGACAGGGAAAAGTACTTAGGAATATTCTATTATATATATGTACACATATGTAAGTATACGTGTACATATATATGTATACACACACGTATACTTTTAGAATAAATCTGTTAACAGGTTGAACTGTATCTCTTCCAAGAATATGATGACATATCAATGCCCAAATCTTAAATGTGATATATTTGGAGATAGTGTCTGCATGCGCATAATCACATTATGCTGACATTATTAAGCTGAAGCCTAGGGACCTGAAGATATCGTATGATGAAGATATCGTAAAAGAAAGTGTCTGAGGTGAGACTTCCTTATGAGAAGAGAGCTGAGATGAAGCTATGCTATCACAAATAAGGGCAGCAGAGGTCCACAGAAGCCCTAAAAGACAGCTCCTCCCTAAAGGAGCCTTAGGAAGCAGAGCACCAGCACCGTCTTGATTTGGGATCTCTATCTTCCACAATTGAGAAAAGCTAAAATTTAGTTATTTAAGTCATCCAGCTTGAAATTTTTTGGGGGAAAAGGGGGTTAATTTGCTCTCAAGTTATGTTTATAATCAGAGGAAATCTGGAAACAGTAATTTCATACATGCTCCATCAGAAATGTAGTTCTCAGCCATCTTAGACTGTTTTTTGAAAACAAATATGTTAACACTTCTAAAATTAAATTCACTAATAATTCAATTCACCTCCATAATTCTCAAAATACTAATATAATACACAGATTTAAATATAATTGATATATACTGCTACTTTTTGGTAAAATAATATTTTAATAGTCAGATATTTTGTCCAGACTTAGGGGGACTCAGGCGTTCATACCTCATAGTTACCTTGAGAGTAGCATTCATGTTCACATAGACATTGGTTGCTATTGTTTTCCATTAATGATGTGGATGGCCTAGACGCCATTAACACTTTGTACTCTGAATTTCTGAAATATTAACAACCTGAGTTGCTTTCCAACAAAAAGGGCAATGATTCCCTAATCTTTATGGTACTTCTACCAATTTCATGCTATATTACCAAGATTCCCACTCATTATCATCTTCATGGAGTTTTCAGCAAAATCTAGCCACAAATATTTCCTCATTACACACACACACACACACACACACACACACACACACACACACAAACACATGCACACACACACACATATATGTGTAGACTCACATACATGAGTCCTGGGATTTCAAATATGTGCCACTACCTCAGGCTTAAAGAACTTGTCCTTTAGTATTGAAATAATGACTGAACACAAGTTTAGCCAGTCTTTAAACTCATACTATATGCATTTATATTGCATTGCTGCCTCAAGGCACTGGAGAAATCCTTGGAGGATATAGTGAAGATTTCACCTCCTTTTACTTTCTGTTTACTGAATAAGTAATTGAAGAAAACAAACATCGATCAAAACTGGTATCTGTGTATTAATAATTCCTCAAGGTTCACTAGAAGGACCTAAACTGGGAAGATGTTCTAAGACTTCCTAAATTCTGAGACGAGAGCGGACAGTTTAAATATTATCATGGGTTATCTATTAGGCAAATATCTAATACCAGGTGAAAAATAAGCAAACACAAATAATCAAACCCTGTTTTTAGGAGTAGCTTAGGTGTCAGCTAGCAAGATTGCACACCGGTGATAAATTATTGCAGCACCATGAAGATTCTCCTGGCCTTGGCTTTGTGGATCACTAACCTTTTGTTTTTTTCAGAAAAGTAAAAATAAATCTGTAGAGAAATTATTATTTTCCAGAATTTTAGTTCTGTTACAAATTGAGAACAGTTAAACTATTAAGAAGTTTGTCATTATTTTAAAACTTTTTCCGCATGAAGAAATGATTAGAAGAACAAAGTCTACAGTGGTGTTCACTATACTCATGTTAAGCTATACGATTTGATTTTTTGAACACAGGGTTTTACTGTGCAAGCCTGGCAAAACTGGAGCTTCACGTGCAGACCACATTGGTCTCAAACTCACAGGGATCCACCTGCTTCTGCTTCCTGAGTGCTGGGATTAAAGTAGTGTGGCGTTATACTTAGTCTCCAAATATGGCCAAAAAAATCAAGCATTATTTAAAGTTTTATGTAATTTCAAGAGCATATCTAACATTGCAACCTCATAATAATAAAAAAGACCACAAAACATTCTCATCAGGTCAATGGCTAATTATTTCTATACAAGCCATGATTCAGAACAAAATTTACTGCATTCTTTCTATTCCTAGTTTCTCCTTAAAAGGAAAATAAGAGTCTAAATAAAGATGTAGCAATAAATTTTATTAACTTGAGAAAAAAGATCTTTGTGAATTCGTTTCTCTACTGAAACAAATTTATTTTCAAGAGAAATGGCTCTTAACGTAGAAACAGAATAGCTATTGCCATGAAAGTAATTTCAGAATTCATTATGCCAGTAAAAATAATGATGATATATTTAAGAAATCTCTGCTTCAAATCAGTAAATTTTATTAGATTTAAAAATATATTGAAATGTCATAACTCGCTACATAGTTTGAGATTATTAGAAACGGAACAAGGCAATAACTTGATGCTTCTTTCACTAATGCATTTCTAATTTCAGTGTGCTTTGTGGTGTTGCGATTAGAACCCAGGGCCCTGCATGTGCCATGCATGCATATTACCACAGAGATACTTCTCTACTTCTAGGTTTATGAGTCAAGTTCTTACTGTGTACCTCAGGTTTCTCTTTGACTCACTGTGTAACCCAAGCTGACCTCAGTTTCCCCTGTGCTGGGATTACATGTCACCACACACAACCTCCAAAATTTTTAAATTGTATTTTTTAAGATTATTTAACTGGTTTTTCCATTACAGTATTTGCTATTTTAAGATAACCAGAGTCTCTTTTTGTCAGTGATTCTACTCATTTCTTTTATTAATGTATGGACACTGAATAAAGGAATGAGGTTTAAAATGGCATTTTCTTTTTCAAAAATATTCCATTTCTTACCACATAAACGTTTAATCAGGTATATTTAACAGTTGATGCAACAATTTGCAAATGTGTTAGGTAAATGAGCATTTTAAGACTTAATATACCCAATGGTATTTTTGACACAAACAATTCATTCATAGGTTGATATGTTTTTGTTACAGTTTGTTCTAAGCTGATCCAGGTGACACTCCTTTCAGAAGTCGGTGCTAAAGACAACTAACTCTTTCTGGCATAGAAGTCACCTTAGTAAGAAGGAACAAAAGTTCTCCCTCCTGGTGGCTAACTTGGATCTGTAGGTTGGTGGAACCCCCTCTGTGTTTTTCCTTTTTCTTTCCTTTCTTTTTTCTTTTTTTCTTTTTTTATAACCGGTCACCATCTCTGTTTTATTATAAATCCACCACTGGCCACAGGGATACTTGAGTAATTACCTCACCAATTTTAAACCTTGTTTCCTTTGCCTGTACAATGGGCATCATGAAGACTGCACTGGCCTTACTAGATTCTGAGCAGGTTAGGTGGTGGTGGAGGCAGCAGTGGCAGCATTAGCAGGGCTCTCGTAAGACCCAGAAAGCTTTCTTTAGAACCAAGCAAAAGAAATCTGTTTTGCTTTCAGTAAATTCAAGTTTAGATCACTTTTAGCATTTTTAAAGATGGGCTAAGGCCCTAAGAAGTTGCCAGTAGTCACATAATCCTAGCAAGAGTCAGGCTTAGGTTACTTAAAGAAAAATGAGGTCTTAGCTGTAACACCCCCAGTGCCAGGCTCTCCTGCTTCTAAAGGGCTCAGAATAGATTTAATGTAGTTACTGGCCTTTCACTACAAGATTTATTGCTTCCATAACTGTCCATTATTGAGTACAAATTCAAAATGAAAATGGCAGATGTACAAATGGCATACTCCAGTGAACGTGGGAACTATGGTCAATAAAAACATAGTTCTAATAAAGCAGTCACAAAATTTAGAATTTAGCAAACCAAGATATTATAATAATATATAAATGTAGTTTATCTTGAGAGTGAGTTGATTTTATGTTTAATTATTTTAGACCTCTCAGAAAACCAAATAACCCTATTAAAAATGGGGAAAAGAGCTAAACAAAGAATTATTACCTGAAGAACATCTGATGCCTGAGAAGCACCTTAAGAAATGTTTAGCATCATTAGTCATTAGGAAAATGCAAATCAAAACAACCCTGAGATTTCACCTTACACCAGTCAGAATGGCTTAGATTTAAAACTCAGAAGACAGCAGGAGTTGGAGAGGATGTGGAGAAGGAAGAACACTCCTCCACTGCTGGTGGGATTTCAAGTTGGTACAACCACTCTGGAAATCAGTCTGGCAGGTCCTCAGAAAAGTGGGCACAACACTTCTGGAGGACCGTGCTATACTACTCCTGGGTATATACCCAGAGGATTGCCCAGCATGTAATAAGGACACATGCTCCACTATGTTCATAGCAGCCCTATTTATAATAGCCAAAGGATGGAAAGAACCCAGATGTCCCTCAATGGAGGAATGGATACAAAAAATGTGGTATATATACACGATGGAGTACTATTCAGCCATTAGAAACAATGAATTCACTCGCAGTGGTGGTCTTCATATTGCTGCCAGGTCACCAGTAGAGAACCAACAGATGGGCCCAGGTACACAGACTTAATCTGAGACTAACATCGCTCGGGTGGAAACCTGCCAGGCTTTTGCCTGTAGCCAGGGCCTGGGCAGCTCAGCAGGCCATCTGTACGCCAACCCAGTCGTACACCAACCAGTTGGGGGGGGTCATCTGCCCTGCAGAGTGATCAGCACTTGGATAAGGTCCCTGCAGCATCCGCCATCTGTGCACCCTGAAGGAGCAGACAGGCAGCACCAGGTTCACAGAGACAACCTGAGTGTAGCATTGCCTGGGGCAGGAAGCATTAGGACTCCAAGGGCACCCAAGAGGAAGGTAGCACACCAGCAATCTGAGCCAGGGGAAACCCTGACATCGAGGTGTGGAATTACCCTTACAGGCTCACAGAAGGTTCAAACACCAGCCAGTGAAAACAAGGCCAACTAATGCCAGAGATAAACACATGGCAAAAGGCAAACGTAGGAACGTTACTAACAGAAATCAAGGCAACATGGCAGCAACCAAACCCAATTCTCCGATAACAGGAAGTCCTGGATACCCCAACACACCAGAAAAACAAGATTTGGATTTAAAATCACTGGTCAGGATGCTGTTAGAGGAACACAAGAAGGACATAAATAAATCTCTTAAAGAAATACA
>BDUI01000078.1:453378-473924 GCA_002335545.1 Apodemus speciosus
AAGGACATATTATAAACAGTATAATTTGATATTAAATTCTATTCTGTACCTTTTGTTATTTCATATGTAAATTATTTTTCTGATCTACAAGTATTTATTTAAAAGTTATTGGACATCTGATCTTTCATGAGCTTGGTTTTAATAGCTAAGATAATTGAAAATTTACTAATTTATGCTATAATTTATTTGTAAGTGCACTGAATATAAGTCAATTTTACACTGTCTTACTTCAGTTGTGTGGTGTCCTTTAATTGATGAATTAAGGATTATCACATTTATTTATTTATTTTGCTATTTATATGCAATTGTTTTACTGAGGTTTTAATAAGTTACAGGAAAATATTATCATTTTCTACAATTTTCCTTTTATTTATTGTTTTAAAAACAATTTTTCTTTTAAAGTTCTTGTGTCATCTTATTTGTTCTAGAACCTGTCTTTTCTATATTCTGATTGTATTCTCTATTCTGATAATCTATGAGATATGTGTTAAAAATAGACATGCTAGGCTCTCCACACTGTCAGAATTTATTAAATGACAACAAATGCATAGGCTAGATAACTGCGTTGGCTTTAAGTTTGGTTGTAAGCACTTCTGAATTCACTTGGTATCTGGTCATTAGAAACACCGATGCATTTATTTCAGTCTCATCGCTAATACTCTTTCAGGTCATATACCAGGGTGACACAATGGATACAGATTACAGAATGGGTAGGAAAGAATTAAACTCATCATGTGGTTCAAAGGAGCCTCACTGAAGGAGATAGGTAAAAGGAGAGTGACTGCTTCAACTGGAGGTGGCTGTTCCAGTACAGAGCTGTAGGAGCATAGCGCCTGTGCAAACTTCAGAGCGCCGTCTGGGTGGATCTAGTGAAAGGCACAGCTTTGGTGCTTGGTGAGGTTCTGGTTCAGGGTATAGAGATGGCTCCAGCAAAAGAGCTGGTGAAGGAACAGTGCAGGGAAAGATTAGCAAGTTATATGATAGCAGAGTTAGGAGGTGCAGGACTGCTTGCTCTATGTATAGTGCTGGTTTCAGATGCCACACTAGTTCTGAGGGGGGGGGTCTGGGTCTGGGTCTGGGTCTTGGTGCAAAGCTTGTTCTAGGTTCAAAGCTGGTTCTAAGTTCACATAAAAACAAGGTCCAATTTCTTGTAGGCTATATGAAGAAGGAGATTTAGGTGGGGCTGAATTCCCAAGGAAGATTAAAGCCCATTATAAATGCGTTAAACCATTAATGATAAGTAGCTGGGTTCCCTGCACACACACACACACACACACACACACACACACACACGCACACGCACACGCACACACACATGCACACGCACACGCACACGCACACGCACAGCACACGCACACTCACATGCACACGCACATGCACACACGTGTGTATATATACACATATATGTATATACATATATACATACATACATAGTATACATATATATGTGCATATATCCAGTTTATAATATGTATCATCTAGTTTAGTGTATATAACTTATCAATTTACAATATTTCTGCTGAAACTGTATGTTCCAGCTTTCCTAGCTCTCTTGAAGATCCTGCTTTTGCATTCAGTATGACTATGGAAGGAATCACTTATAAAAAAACTCATTATTCCTTTGCTTTCTTTCACATTTTTTATTTAATGCATATTGCATACACATGAGTATATGAATATACATACTCCTAAATACATAATCTCGACCTGCTCAGCCTGCATAATTATACTGGATTATGTTCCCAGGACTGATATCCCAGTATTGGATAAACCACTGGCGAGCTCCTCACTGCAGATGATAACTCTCCAGCTCAGCCTTCCTCCAACACCTGTAATTCCTTCAGTCTTCCTGGACTTTCTCCCACATGCTACTATGTATTTTTTGTTGTGTTTTGTTCAACTGTTTAGAAAGTCATGCTAGGGATCCTTTTTGGGTATCTTTATAGTTGGAATGCTTTACTAGGAAACACAACATCATTACTAGGAAACACAATATCACAGCAAATTCCCTGTTTCTCTAGCATTTACAATCTTTCTGACTCCTCTCCTGCAATACTTTCTGAGCCTTAGGAGTTCAAGTTGTAATGTAGACGTATCAGTGAGAACTGAGCACCACAACTCCGCATTCCGATTGGTAGTGGTTTTCTGTAGGGGTCTCCTTATGTTAACAAAAATAAATCTGTGATATAAAGTGAGTACTAAATTTATCTGTGGGTATAAGAATTTAGAATGTAGTTAGGGATTACTCTGGCTTAGTAAAGTGGTGGTTGTACATTTTCCTCTATGATCCATGACATTACTAGGGTGTTACAATGACAGTTGGTTGGTTTTTGGTACCTATCCAAGATTTCCCTCATTTCGAGCCGAATGGAACTCCAGGTAGAGAGCTGTTGCTTACTGCCAAGGCATGCATGCCCCTACTTTGCTACTAGTGTAATTTTGCCCTGATAGCCATCTTTGCAGTCCATAGGTGTCTTAGCTATGTAGCAATGCTGGTTGCTTCCCTCCCTCAGAAGCTTGCATGCTACCTTCTGGTACTGTGAAAGCTAGTCCGCCGGAAAGAGCTTTCAGATCATTTCCAGCACTGAGGCCTTGTTTTCAGCAATAAAGACTAAATTTGCTTTCCGTCTCTGGAAGGCAATAGCAGTAGCAATAGCTTGTAATAACTTTGGAAGATTCTTGAACAACCCTGACCACAAACTGAAAAGACTTCTCAGGTCTAGTGTTGGGTTTTTTTGTTTTGTTTTGTTTTGTTTTGTTTTGTTTTGTTTTGTTTTAGATGGTTTTGAGCTCTTGGAGAGAAAACTGTGATCCCATATAGGAACTTTTCATTTCTTATGTGTACTGTAGGTATTTTTAGGTAGAGATTTAATAGTATGATTCTCGCCACAATTTTTAGATGTCCTTATTATTATTTTACACATCTCTCTTTCCCACTCCTAATTCGAAGGTCCTTTTGATTTCTCATGTTCCCCCATCAGATCCTTTGTCCTCTGCTATTCCCTCTCTATTGGTCCCCAACCCAAGCTATGGTCCCCTTTTACTTTCTTGGTTTCTGCAGGTACTGCTGAATATGTACTAATGTCTGAATATGTGGAGCTAGGAGAATGTAGGAGACAAAGAGCAACTATTTTAGAATGCAGTTGGGGATTACGCTGGCTTGCTCTGCTCCATATGATCTTTTGTTTTACATGCAAAGGTAGAGATTTCATTCACTTTACCACTGAATAGTGGGCCATAGCGTAATGGATCACATTTTCATTATCCACTCACTCTCAGGGTGGCGATGTTACATTGTTTCCATTTCTTAGCTATTGTAAACAGCGTGGCAATGAACACGGGTTGTTGAGTTCTGTGTATGATATGCAGTAGTAGAGCTGATTCATATGGCACATTTCTTTTTAGCTTTTTTTGAGAATTCTTCACATTGACATCCAGAGAGGCTACATCAATTTTTAATCCAAAGAATAGTGAATGAGGCTTCCTTTCCCCCACGTCCCTTCCAGCATTTTGTGTTAGTTGTTCTGTTGATATTTGCCATAGAGGTAAGTTCAAATCTCAAAGTGGTTGGATTTGAACTTCCCTATTTGTTAGGGATGATGAACATTTTTTGAGCTATTGATTATTCATCTTTCTTCTTTTAAGAACTCTCTTTTCAGGCCCATGCCCATTCTTTGACAGGGTCAATTCTTATGTGTGATTTTTTGTCCTTATTTTTTAGTTCATTATGTATTCTGCACAGCACTCTTCTGTTGCATCTATAGCAACAGATTCTCTCCCTTTCCGTGTGCTTTCTCTTTCAATTATTTGCCGATTTTTTAAATTAATTATTTTATTCATCTATATCGCAAATGCTGCTCCCCTCTCAGTGCCCCCTTGCAGAGAGAGTTCTTCCCCTCCTCCCCCCTCCTTCACCTCTGAGAGGATACAGTCCCCCAGGTTTCCCACCTTGGTGCATCAAATCTCTATAGGATTAATTTGCACACATTTTAAATTATAAAGTAAAACTAACTAAATTTTATCAGAATTTAATAGCTAATTACTAGTTAATTAAAATTTAAAATACTTTCTTTCAGAATAAGACTAAGTCTGAGTTGTCTTAGCCTACACGGATTGATTTTCGTTGCTGCACTAGGTGCACAGCAAGCTCACAGCAACTTCTGCACACAGACAGGACACTGACTGCACTCAGAATACCAGTGGGGCTGTAAGAGCAGAGCCGAGAATCTCCCAAGGAGATTCTCTCATTCACAAAACTGTCAAAGGGGGATGAGATGCTTTTGCAGTATATATTCTGATCTCCCACTATTAAATTCTTGCCCACATTGAACCCATCAGTTGGTGGTTGACAGCATATAGCATTGTGAAAGTTCAGAAGTCACATTCAAAGCCATCAATAAAGGATGCCATTTAAATCAACTAGCCATTTAGTTATTCTGACTAACAAATGGTCCAAGAGCACATAACATTATTCTCACAAAGTTTCTGAAATTTGGAAGACAGTTTCATAATGCATATTGATAGTGGGTTAGCAAGATGGCTCAGTGGGTAAAAAAAAAGATACTTGCCACAAAAGTTAGAGTTTCTTCCTCAAGAACCTATGTACTGGAAGGAGAGAACAATCTCCTATAAATTGTTCCCTCAGCATGCTTTGATGCATGCGCATGCACACACGTGCATGCATAACACCCACACCCACACACACACACACACACACACACACACACACACACACACAAATATTGATTTTTATCACAGGTTTCCTAAGTTTTCAAAGCCAGTATGATACCATTCTATTAAAACTAAAAACTGAAAATGCCCCTGTTTTTATTCCGTGCTATGAGTCTTAAATGAACTTCCTTATGCAATATACAACTTCTCTTTGGGAAACAAACTTAATCAATAATCATCAAATCTCTTTGGTATTCATATTCAGTGAGTGTTTATTAATAGCATAGAAAATGATATTATAATTTTCTCTTAATTATCTTCCTGAGGGTTCCACCTCAGTTCTTGATGACAGTTGGAAACCATCCAAATGACCAGCAGCTTTAATTATGACCTGTTACTTACCGAGCAGAACATTGTCCCTGTATCATTAACCTCAGTTTCAATTTGGGACATTCCCCTAATGCTTATGAGATGCTGGAGTTTGTCACACATGTGTAAAATTTAGATTTGTTTGGATGACTTTATATCATTTTGATTAAAAAAATTTAACTGATATTAAATCTGCATGAATAATTAATATCTATAAAATATAATTCCTATATCTATCTAGGGATAAAATATCACATACCTGTGCTATGGGATGTCAAGTCTTATAGCATACGTGGAATAGGAATAATCATGCAATCGATAAGCCAGAAAAGTCTGCCACAGGGCACTGAGCTTCACTCTGTCAACAAGAAACATCAAAAAGAGTTAGGAAAGACACAGAATGTATGATACTCAGAGAAAGAATAACCGTTTCTACTATTTTAGGTGCTTAAGATTTGGCAGGTGGTTTTAAGAGCTTTTAGTACTTGGGAAATTAAGGATATATATAAGATTGCCAGCAGAATACTTTTGGTGTGGATGAGCATTGGACTACAGTATTCGTCTGTGTTCTTATGTTTGGTCATGTGCTAGGCAAATGCAGACACAGTTATAGACACATCTCTAGAAGTCGTGGAAAATATTTAGTTATTGTTATGGGAAAATGGACATGGCTCTGTCGCTTTCATATTCTAGTCTTATTTACCAAGTACCAACAATGAAAGGGAGCTCAAAGAGGGTAGAACTGCCTTCTGAAACTTGTCTGATGATGTGCAGCTGTTGGATTCTCCCAGCAGGGGGAAGCAGATCTCTGCCTAGTGGGGGAGGCTGCGTCCAAAGGCAACCCATTTACATCCCATGGTTACCAGAGCCTTGGAAAGTATGAGTCTAACTTAGAAAAATGTGCAAGTGTTGACCCACTTGTAAAACTTCACTTTCTGTAGACGTTTATTTCTTTTTTCTCCTTTCTATATTCTTTATTTACATTTCATTTCTTAAACCTGGAGTTCTTTATTAGCTCTGATAGCAATAAATATTTTAGAATCAGCATGTGGAAATATAAAAAGTATTTAGTTTTATACATTGATAATTGCTTTATGGCACTATATAACAAGTGCCTACAGATAATCTGTACTCTAATCTTCTTGCCTAATCTGTAATATATAATTACAGAGTACCTAACAGACAGCTCCAACCTCGGACTATAGCTACAGCTTTGGAGACAATAACTGGAACTCTTTAGTGTGTTACTTCAGTCTGTCTATGCATGAACTACTCTCTTTTTAAACGATTTTTTTAATTAAAATAGCATTTAATTATGGCATTTTACTTATTTATTTTATGTATATGAATACACTGTCACTGTCTTCAGACACACCAGAAGAGGGCATGGGATCCCATTACAGATGGTTGTGAGCCACCATGTGGTTGCTGGAAATTGAACTCAGGACCATTGGAAGAGCAGTCAGAGCTCTTAACCGCTGATCCATCTCTCCAGCTCCTAATGATGGCATGTTAAAGAATACTTTATCTTGATCTATTTCTCTTCTTCTTGGTCACTCTGCTTACCTTGTATCCATCTACTTTCCTTTCTGTTTGCATGTCATGTGTTCTATTATCATTATCATTCATTAAAAAAAAACCAAAACAAAACCTCTGCCACCTATCCAGCTCCTCTTTCTATTTTATGACCTATGCTCACATTCACACATATAACCTCCCTTTCTTTCTCACTCTATTTTTGTGTAATGCCATGGAACTGAACTCTAAACTTACAAATAACTACGAGGGATAATTTTATATGATGTATGTCCTGTCACAAACGAAATAAAAAGCCCTCCTGCACATATCTATCTTGGGAAGAGTAAAGAGAGAGCACTTGTTTTGAATGTTTCCTGGTGCTGTGCCTCCTTGTTGAGGTGATCTTGGGCCACATCAGACCAAATCTTTGGGGACTACAGCTAGTGGCCTAGAGAACTGGGAGGGGAATATCACATTCAATTAGGGAGAAAGAGAGACCCGAAGGAATACAGATGATGGCCGGCTAGATAGCATAAGGACAACTTCAAAACTGGTGGCAAGTCTTAAGATGGGAGATGCTGAACCCATGTGTATAGTCTACACGTGAACCTCGCCCAGCATGAGAGGAAAAAATGAAGATGTTCTCGCAATGCATTCTTTGCTACTAGGTCATTAGAGGCTGTGCTACATACAAGTCTTTTGATTATGTACAATGTCCCTAGACATGCCAATGGATGGGAAAAACCCACTTCAAAAAACTCCAAATGATTTAAAAGGCCATGGATTCTTTAACATGACATCTGATAATGAGTTGAAGTATTTAGTGTAGATATTAACAGAATTCCAGTGTTCAAGCACTTTCATACTTCAAATTCTATCTACTAAAAATCACATGACCCTGACCTTTCTCTTTCTCCTGTCAACTAAGTGTTTTCCTTTGTTTGCTATCTTACAATTTTATAATCAGAAATCATCCCAATACCACATCCCCTTAGAGAAAAGTAAAACTACGTGCCTCTTCTTTTTCATATTTCATCTTCTTCTCTTGTGGGCGAATCTGCTGCAGGAATATCCTGTTCTCAGTCCCACAGTTTGTTCATACTAACAGTGGAATGAAGATCTACTGCTCAAAATGGCGGATACGAGAATAGTACACCGTCTATAATCACTAACTCTGTGTTCAACACTTGCCCTCACATCATGCCTTCATTGTAAATCGTCTCCTTTTTCTTGATCTAGCTTAAGGATACATTCTTATTATTTGGTTCTCAAGGAACATCTCACTGTAAATCATATAATCAGAAGGGAATTGGAATTAATCAAATCTATGTAAAATGGTCAATGTTTTCACTGACACTTGACTGTTTTTCTCTTTTCTTCTGGTTTCTTATCTGTTCTCAAGTAGAAGAGAACTATACTTAAGAATGCATCTTATTGATCTGGTGTTTAGTCCTATACTGATGTATTCATCTTAATTTTCCAAGACAAAGATGAGGCACACTGAAGGCAAACATATTAAGTGTTGATTACTGAATGTAAACTTATATAGTAAATATGTCCCCTCATGGTTCACATTTATTAAATTCTATATAATTAGCTCAATAGGAATGCTAGGTACTGAAATATAATAGATTCCCATGTGGTTAAGAAAAATGAAGCATGAGTAACTTTAGGTTAATTTTAAAATTCTGACTTAACACATAACTTAGTTTTGCCAAAAAAAAAAAAAAAAAAAAATGCTCTCTGACAGCCATGTAAGGATAAAAATAAATATGCACACATATACATGACAATCAATTTTGTTTCTTTATCTCTTTTAGAACCAGCTCTGAACCCTTTCTGCAACCAGACACATCTGACACTTTTTCTCCACTCTAAGAAGCAAAATTGATGGATTTATAAGTTGTTACACAGTCAAGTGAAGGAAAACCTAATATAAAGTAGTTAAAAATAATTCACCCTCAATTCAGTGTCACTGTTTGTCTTCAATTTTGCATTTATATATTAAATGAAAGATTTGATGTTTAAATCTTTGGTTTTCAATAATGCCCAAGAATAGGAGATGATATGGCATAATCAGTATTGGATATCATTTCATCTTTAAATTGCTTGAATTATATCTTCTGATGCTTATAATCAATATGTTCTATTGATTTATAAGAAAGCTTGAAAATTCCCTCAACATTTTTCTCCTTTTTATATCATAGGAGCACATTACTGAATTGATTCTACTTGTTCATGATTCAGGTTTATTGTTGATCCATGTTCAATCTTCTTTGAATAATCACTGATTCTCTTATTATATACTCACAGGAATATACAATATTAAAATCATATAATAGTACAATGGTCCCCATGCCAATAATATGTTTTCAGTATTTGTGTAATATATACTCTCAAAAAACACAAGACAACTATAGGAGGTGGGGCAAAAGCAGAAAGTTTCCTCTTTATTCTTCCGTAAATGACTCAAGTTTCTAGTGGCAAAGAACACACTGTTAAACATCAGGTTATAAAATAAAAGTAGTAATTAATATTAACATCTTCAGATAAAGTGTTTGCTTTCACAAATCAAAACTTGTGGACATGGAGAGGAATGTTGGGATGACATATTTATTTGAAAGTAAGGCTGAGTTAATGACTCTAAGTCATGGCTATCTTGTCTCCCATGTAAGCATGACACATTTTAGAGATATAATGGGAAATCCACGGGAGCAGGTGAAGAAGTTGTGAATAATATTTGACTAATTTATTTTAAGTATAATTTGTTTGTATTTAATTTCATGACCTTAACTAGTATATGAGAAGTAGATGAATTTGGACATTCTCAAGTACCAATAGGGACATATATAATTCATCTAGCAAATAATTGGCATGAAATTATAATGACCTCTTAGGTATTCTTCTAAATTAGACATTATACCATCGTCCTATAATTATGTTGCCACCAGCCATATTTTCATATAAGCCCCACTAACTTCTATTGCTTATATATAGTCATTTGCAAACTTAGCTGTGGTAGGATATTTTATGGAGGTGGGATATCTTTAAATGATGCTGGGAGTAGGTGGATTTCACATTTTGGGTCCTGCTATAGATGTGAAAACCAAATGATGGAAGAAGCAATCAATTCAGGAGTCAGGGTGAGGGTCCTCACACTTACAGAGATGACACTGAGGGTGCAGTGCATGGTTTCAAAGAGACAGTGGAGATACGACCATCAAAGGCTACTGAAGGTTTTCAGAGAGAAGCTAGTACATTTATTTATTTCTCCGTGATATTCCTGTATTCGTCCTGCTAGGATTACCATAAAAAAATACTCTATCATTTGCAAGGTGTTTTCAACCCTAGAAAATTTTTATCATTTGTTGGAGATAGGAGCCCTTGAAGAGACACTCAGTTTAATCCTCACCCCTTAAAATAAAATGACAATGCAGAAAAGGGCAAACTCTATATTCTAGAGAAAATGTCCCTCCTCATTGGAACAAGCCCTCTTTCTAGCCTTCTTACTACTATAACACAGACTCTCTTTCCACATCTCCCCTTCACAGTGTTTTGCATGCTTTCACACGCCACCACCCACGCCAGGGGCATTTGTCATCAATCTGGCTACAGCCATTAGACTTTTGTTTGTCCCATTAGTTTAGAGCATTATTCCAAATCCTACATTCTATCAAATTTGAGTAATGCCTATTTCTGCATTCATTTCACTAGAATTTTAATAGATGTGAGTCTTGTTTTTAATGCCTTGCATACAATGATGCTAAACATGCTGTGTTGATTCATTAAAACTTAATGATGTTAATAAATTCACTATAGCTTTCCTTCAATGTTGTTAGTGTTTTTCTTAATCTTTTTAGCTTTCTCCAAGCATGACATGACATTAAAATCTCTAATAATTCACACTCTACTTTTAATGATGCCCCTATTTCTCATTTTTAGGGCTATTCAAGAATATTTCTTAGGGTGTTCACTAAATGGAATAAGATAGAGAAAAAGTAACTGATCTAAAGAGGAAGAGGTTTAAAAATTAATGATGAATTAATGTTCAGATGATTCATTAATCTTTTACAACCAACTTATGTGGAGATACCACCTTAACCTGTTGGTACATATTATTTTAAGCTAAGAAAACATCCTTCATATGAATCAACCACATGCTGAACTATGAGCGACTTTCAATAAAGTCTAAATGATTAGTGGCGTATAACTCAAACCCATGTTACCGGTTACAAAAAAATCAAGTCAGATATAGATAGCAAAAACACAAAAAGAACAATTTATTTGGAAATTAAAGAATACAGTTAAGTAAAAGGAGGAATAGGCAAATTCCTAAAGTAGATGTCAGAAAACACTTGAAATTAGATGATTATATATATGTAACAATGTATAATATGTATGTGCATAATATATACATATACATCATATATACACACAAATATACATGCTGTGTGATGTACGCTAAAGCAATTTTAGGAGACAACTTATAATAACTATTAAAAATACCAAAACTCAAAAGTTAATGAGCTAAATATGAAAATGGCAAAAGGCTAATGCCAAATTTAGTAAAAAGGCAAAAGGATTACATATACATAGTTAATTAGTGAAAGATAAGATATAATATCAACAAACTTAATACAATTTTGAAAATGATAATTAAGTTGGTGGAACCGTGGAAAACAAAACAAAGTATCACAAAAGAACAAAGTTAAGGCCCAAACCCCTTAACTCCAGAGATGCTGCCTGCAGAGATTAGATGAGAAATGGAAACTTCAGTTGATTTAATTTGAAAGGCCTATGAGTGTTTCACTGGTGGGATTCCATGCAGCAAGGCCCATGGAAACCGCTTCCCACTTGGCAAAGACCCGTGGTGAATTTTGGTGGCCTCTGTGCTTCTTACCTTGATTGTGTGCTACAAGCTCACCCTGCTTTCACTATGCTGCTTATACTCAAAGAAATATTTAATTTCACTTTGTCAGTTATAGACAAGCCCGGAATCACACAGGCTAAAAGCCCCATGGATGATTCTATGTTTTTCTTAACACTCATTTGAGGAGTACAACCCTCCTCTCCTCCCTCTACCCCTATTAATTCTCCAGATGTGACAAATAATCCTGGGTAATTTGGGAAGCATAACCATAACCCCAGAGAAACAGCTACAGGCACACCAAGTAAGCCTGTAGCAGTGTGCAGAGGAATGGGCCCAGCTTCCATTAAATGTTTTCAGGAAGCTGTGTCTGATTACCAGTATCTGATCAACAGACACTTAATCAGGAATCGGCGGATACATATCAGGAAAAGTTGCTTGGTACATGATCAAGTTTCTGTCTACAATGAAAAAAAGTATTCTGACAGAGGGCTGTTATTTGATGACTGGGATGGGGGGGGGCGGGAAAACTACCTTTAAATTGTAATAGCAGAACATGGTTGGGGAGTGTGTGGCTGACCAAGAGGGAAAGGGAAAGGAGGAAGGGAAACTATTAGGGGCTTTTTTTTGCAACGACGGGTCTTATATAGTACTGATGTTATGAATTCTTTAAATAAAATAACCAATAATTTCACTGCTCAGGTCAGTAGACTTGTGATTGTATAAGTAACAATAGTTCAATGTATTTGGGGACACTGGCTTGATAGTTAACAGGTGGTCAGTGTCTCCACTCTCTCCAATACTTCTGCCCTCAGGTTTCAGAACCCTGCTAAAGCACTGGTCACAGGCAATGGAGCACCTGAGCATACAAAACATTACATTTTATCAGAACATCAGAGAAACATTGAAAGAACAACTTCATAAGCACTATAAAATTAAAGGAGAAAAAAATTCTAGAAGACATACTGGCAGAGATTATCATGATTAAAGAATTTAACTCCAAATTAAAAGAAAAATGCCTACTCTCAAGTGAGTTCTTCCAGAGTATAAAAAGAGATGGGGTTGAGCAAACACAACACCTGTCAGGGACTGATCATATGGAAGAAAAATCATTGACTGATTTTACTTATGGACATTCAGTGAGGCAAAATATTTGAAACCAAATCTATTTATATGTAAAAGAGACAATGCATTGGGACCAAGTTAAGTTTATCTCAGCACAACACAGTTGGCAGTTGTGTTATTTTTCCTTGGGAGGTGTAACAAAACATCTATTCACCACAGATAAAGCAGGCTTTGAAAGGACAAACAAAAGATGCTATCCCAGTCCAGGTTTTGAGCCTGTTCTAGGCTCATTGGTGCATGGATYGTTCAAAAGAGCTGCACCATCTGGAAGTCCTCTTGGGGCTTCCCAGCAGCCATAGCACTGAGAAAAATCTCTCTGCTGCCAACGGGGCAAAGGAGTGTCCATTAAGAATCTATACCAAGAAAATAAAAGAAGACCATTGAAGAAGGCTGCTCTAGCATTTCTATTTTATGTCTTGAATGTAGTAAGAGGCTAGAGCAGCAAATTAAGCAATATTCTTAATTTTAAGTGGAACCCCTGATATCTCTCAAGAGCTTTGAACAAAAAAGTGAAACAAACCCCACAAATTAGGGTATAACCATAAAAAGATTTGGAGCATAAGAGTGATATGCAAATACATCTAGATTGGCCTTAGGGAAAATGGTTGATGCCATTTCTTGGAAAGCAATGAAAGGATGCTTAGTTCTTGCATCTTGCTCTGAGATTGGATCTTAGAATGGAATTACTCATCCTTTATAGTGCCCTATGTGGAGTTCTTTCAGTTTTCTATTGTTGTTCTGATTTGTTTCCCCTCATGGTGGGCTAAACGAAGAAGGAATTTATCAATGTTTCTATTATTTGAAAACCCAGCCAGGAGGCTGGTCTTTTGAACTCCTCCACATCCATCTCCACACACATTAAATTTATCTTGAGCAGGCTTTGACTCTAAACTCAGAACAGATGGGAAATGGTGCTGTTTAAGAAAAGCAAAAATGATGGAATCTCATCCTGGTATGAATGTTCTTTATTAAGAGAATTTATTGTGTTAACACTGTGCTGTGGAATCCAGCTCCAAGGACAAATGACTGCTGGCCCACGTAAGGTCAGAAGAAATAGACTATCATAGCATTCATTTGGGGGATTGAAGATAGTAATAAAATGAAGCATAGAAATAGAATCTGGAAAAAGGAGAAATAAAGATCTGTTTTTCCCCAGATAGTCATATTCTATTCAGTGAGGCTAGATGCCAGTAGGTGATGATAGAGAAAGGATACACCGGAATCTTATCTATTTAAAGTTGTAGCAAACAGAAAGGTGGGAAGGATATTACCAAAATATCCTTGCCTTGTCTTTAAAATATTAATGATTTAAAAAGAGGAAGAAACCACTGAGAAAGGAAAAGGAATAAGCATAAGTGGATCTGTGTTCCCTAAATAGTTCTTGGAGCAGTAAAATGTGTGCAAAGGATAATTTTTCAGGCTGAACAGTCGGATTGGGCATCTATTATCTCCATTCTTTCCCTGACTGATCCTAAAGAAGCTACCTCAGGATTCTTGGTTTTAGAATGTCAGTGTGTGTAAACTCCATCAAGGCCTCTGATCTTGAATCTCTGACTTTAAACCTTATATGAGACCCTCCCTGTCCTTCCCTTTAAAGGAACTAAAATATATCTTTAATAGAATGCAAACCACAGGCATTTGACACCTCTAACATCTGGCAAAACTGTGCAACTTGGTTTTGATGTCAGCATATAATTAACATAATTAAAATTATGTTTTGATATAAGATTAAGGACAGTGTAAATTTACAGTATAAGTCAAAGTTAACTTATTTTTATATGCCATAAATTTAACTTTAAAGAATTCTGAATGTGCATGACATATTGTCACTAAATTCTTAAGCACTTTGAGTTAAAAGTTGAAACAGAAGCAAATTTTATTGTGATTAATGCCAACTTTTTTTCAAAATATCTTAGATATAATTGAAAAGTTAAGTTTACCCTTTGATAACTGCCATGATGTATCTCTGAGTTTACTTAAAATCAAGGAAGACACTAAAAAATATTGCATCCTTTACTGATAATTTAGGGATTAATATCACCCTTAGTTCAATGTATAATGAATTCAAACTTTTACAAACAGGATTAGAAAAGACTTTAAATCCACATGTTGAGTAATCAGGAAATAACAGTGAGTGATGGGGTGTCTTAATGCAAGGCTTCTGCTCTTATTTGTAGCTAGAAATTGGAATATTTTCTTTTTTAACATTTTATTCTTTTGTCAAAAGACTGGGACTTACTTTTGGTAGCACAGTGTAACAATATTTTCCAATTTGTAGGATAATTATCTACAAATAATAGGAGAGGTGAATTTACATTTTCATCAGTCAAAATATTATATTCAAAGTTTTTGGCATCCTCAAGGTGAAGCCAACTGCAAAAACTCACATTCAGAACGGAATGGCTACCAGGACGGTTGGCAAAGAGTCTTCAAAAACATTGCCAGATGTTCTTACTTATCTCAGTGTTTATTTAGCTACACAGTCTTAGTCTCTTAGAAAATTAACTAATCTTAATTCTCAGAAGATTTTAATTGTCTCTTTTATGTTAGAACTCTTACATAATATTGGTGCTCGACCACCACAGCTTGTGCATTTCAAACACATTCCTCTGTATTTCCTTGTGTTCGTACATGCTTTCACTTGCTCACCCAAATTTTGCACAGTTAGATTCTCCTTTTTTTTCTTAAGAAGATGCACAGGGCTTGGCAGTGGTGACCCATCCCAGCATTTGGGAGGCAGAGGTGGGTGGATCTCCGTGAGTTCAAGGCTAGCCTGTGCTCTACAGAGTGAGTTCCAGGATAGCTAGAACTGTTACACAGAAAAACCCTGTCTCGTGGGGCGGGGGGAATGATAGATAATTTATTCCATTGTTTTTAATTTCTAACTTACAACAAATTCATTTCAATAGTTATTTGATAGGACCAGATGTACACGATATCCTAGGAGTTCTTACAAAATAGAGACAGTTAAAATCTTCTAAGAGTTAAGATTAGTAGATTTTCTAAGAGACTAAGACTGAGTACTAAAGGAATATTTTGAGATAAGTAGGAACTTTGTCAGCAGTGTTTGTAAAACCTCTCTGCTGTCCTTGTAGGCATTCTGCTCTGAATTTTAGTTCTTGTAGTTAGCTTTATCTTCAGGATGCTGAAAAATATGATAATAATATTTTGACTGATCAAAATGTAAAGTCACCTTTCCTTTTCTAGATAACTAACCTACAAAAGGAAAATAAACAAAAATAGAATTTAATACTGGTCAAATCGTCATGGATATCAGATTATAAAATTATAGTCATACATCTTTATTTCCTCTTCAATTTCAAAGACACGAAAAAGTGATGATTCAGGTCTTTTTCTTTTTGCAAGGAACATTTTATGTGCATCTTAGATCATTAATGTATGAAATAGTTATCTAGAAAACTTTGAACCCTTCCCTCTTTCCCCTTGAGAGAGATATAGATTTTCTTTAGTAGGTAAAAAACATAAACTTCCATTTCATACAGACTGCAGCCATTTAGAAATGGCATTGGAATTGAACTAAGGGAGAAATTCCAGCCTTCTAGGTCTGATCCATTTTGAAAGGTTCTATGGATCTGTAACGTACATAAATGTTGCAGAATGACATACTGCTATTTGAACTGAACATTTATTCCCTTTCAAGCAGGGTGGCTTCTTTTTGGAAGGTTCTAGAAAATATCAAGTAAGTTTCTCAATCAAGCAATGGTCTGGAAGTCCAAACTCTTTCCCCAATGTTCACTTTTCATTGCTTCATAACTAATGTACTAGTGGACCATACTGAGTAAAAAATTTCAACAAGCTGTAGAAAATAATTTTTAATGTTGAGAATAGATAAGATTTCTTCCCCCCATAATATATAACTCTATCCAAAAAGTTGTCCACTGTGGTTATATTTTGAAATATCTATAATGGATAGAGATACCTCATGTTTCATGATTCAAGTAAGACATCCTGTACAACTGCCTATAAGAAGATACACTGTTTAATTCATAGTGTGCTGTGCTGATCAATCATGGTCCATTATTTATGCCTGTTTTGACATGAAAAGAGCAAGAGCATTTTGTATTTCAGAAGAGGAACAAGAAATTATTGTTTCTGTGCATTGCTGCGACTTCTTTTGCAATAATACAACTAACTATGGCATCCTTCTGAGAGCAGTCAGCTATTCTTCTGATAGCAGTCAGCTATCCTTCTGATAGCAGCATGTGCTTCACCCCCACATCACCTACATATTTAATTCCACAATCAAACACTACCAATACACAAGCAATGACACTGAAGTGACATTTTGTATTGGAACTCGATTCCAAGAGTTTGCCATGTATCCAAGCATAAAACTGATCCGTGGTTTCAGTGATCTTTATCCAAGACCACTACCCATCAGATATCATTTCCCTCCTCCCTTACCCAGCTACCAACAACATTTTTATCATCAATCAGTCTGCCATCGCCTTGTTTTTTTCTCCAAAGGTGATATAGTTAGATGTGGCATTTTATCAGGATGTCTACTTCCATTGTCATTGTTGTATAATAATGTCCCCCCAGTCCTCTGATATTCCATTCCATGCTGTTTACTAAGCTTTCTGTTAAAAAAAAAAAAAAAACCTAGCTCTTCCTGTAAGAAGATGGGGACTTGGTCTAGATAAGGTAAGGACAGTACTAAGAAAATATGAGATGCAAATGAATCACAAAATATATTCTTGTTATTAAATGTCCATCATCACTTACTTTCTTAGCTCTAATGACCAAAAACCACAGAATTACTATTCTTGTAATTTCCTCAAACATGTGAAAGCCAGTTCCTCTCTTCTTCAAGGAAGAAATTCCTTTTTCAAGGAAGGAAAGAAATTCCTGAAGTTCAAATTGTTTGGAAATATTCCTCTTACAACGTCCATTTGGTTCTCCATCATTTTTGCTTTCTTTGTCCTTTTGCTCAGGATCTTACTTTAGCTGGACGTTACTGCTTCTGATGGAAAGAGGCAGCAAGAAGGGGTGTGTGCAGAGTAAAGTGGCATTTCCATCCTTCTTTCTGCTCACCATTTAGATCTGTGCTGGGTTGATACTCAGAGGTGCCACAATTTGTCATGATGGTTCTCTTAGAATGTTAGTTCTCATCGCGGTACTCTTAGATAGTTAGTTCTTGGGTTGTCATCCCACAGTCACAAACTCTGACCCAGAATTGTTCCTGTCTGAAAGAACTGCAGGGAAAAAATGGAGAAGATCCTGAGGAAAGGGAGGTTCACAGACAGGCCCAAATTGGGATCCAGCTCAAGGGGAGGCCCTAAGGCCTGACACTGTTACTGAGGCTATGGTGTGCTCAAAAAAAGGGCCCTATCTTGACTGCCCTCCGAAAGACCCAACAACCAGCTGAAAGGGTGAGATGCAGAAATTTATACCCAACCAATGAACAGAAGCTGCTGACCCCTGTGGTTGAATTAGGGAAAAGCTGGAAGAATCTGAGGAGGAGGGCAACCCTGTAGGAGGACCAGCAGTCTCAACTAACTTGGACCCCCGAGATCTTTCAGACACTGGACCACCAACCAGGCAGCATGCACCAGCTGATATGAGGCCCCTGAAACATATGCAACAGAGGACTACTGGGTCTGTGTTCAGTCAGAGAAGATGCACCTAACCCTCAAGTGACTGGAGGCTGCAGGGAGTAGGGAGGTCTGGTGGGGTGGGGTGTGGGAGAGATGGGGACATCCTCGTGGAGAAGGGGAGAGGAGGTATGGGATGTGGAACAGTCAGAAGGTGGACCTTTCAGGGGATAAAATCTGGACTGTTAAAATAGATTAAATAAAATGAAATTTTTAAAAAATGTTACTTCTCTTCAAGACAGACAACATGAATATTCTGAGTTCACGTTGTCTTGCTTTTACTGATGTCATGCTATACTATTTCAATTTATTTTTTATTATACTGCTTCCAAAAAAGCAAAAAAAAAAACAAACATTTCATATTTTTTTTTAGTTTCATGGATAATATCCTTGAATTCAGTATTGGATAAAAATTTTCAGTAGGGATACTCCTTTTCTTTCCTTGGTGTCTTTGGTATGTGAATGTATGGTTCACATTTCCATGGGTGTATGCGGATTTCATGTAACGTCCTCTTTATGACGTAGAAACCACTGATCTAGTGAAGGAAATCTCATTTAGCACCTACTTATCTGCAGCCAATTCTGTCCCCTAGGAAATGACATAATTTCATGGACTACTACATTTCTTAAAATTAAACACACACACACACACACACACACACACACACACACACACACACACAGTTCTCTTTGTTCCTCCAAGGCATTTCAGAAATGCATTAGGATATTGTGCACTATGGTTCAAGAAGCAGTATTGACAAGATTGCAAGCATGGGCTGCATTAATTTGTGCAGACATTTATTATTGATCAGTTCCTCTCCTGACTTACCATTTGACTTTGATTTAAAAAAATTATACATTTCGAGTTTTACCATGCTTCCATGTTTACTACACGAGAGGCTGTCATTGAACAGCAGAGGGAGTGGGGAGAGCCCTCTGCTTAGCTTGTTTTACTGGTTATATCTCTCAAGGATAAGTGGCACTAAGGGATGAAATGCTGTTCAGCAGCATTGCTCCCAGAATTGGCACTCCTGAGACTGTTCTGTTATCTGCTGTTACGTTGGCCTCAACTCAGATAGAACACAAAATTAAATCTTTTCTGCATTTTTCATTTTTCATTTCTTTTATTGAAACAGGGTTATTGAAACAATTTGTTTTGAGGCGTATGCGTGTTTAAAGTCCATAAAATGTCTTATTAATTTTTGTAAAGATTACAATGTCTATGAACTCATTGTACAAAAACTGTCTAGACCCAAGACAGAGCGAATTGCAGCATTGGGATGAGAGCTGGGCAGGACATCTCACCCTGGCCACTGACAATTTTTAGTTGATGAGAAAGGGAGACTATTTTCTTTTTTCTCATAGTTTAGCCCCTGATAAAATGATAACACCACAGTGTTAGACACATCAAGAATATTTGGATACTGTAAATTGGTCTTGGAGAGTTGTCTGTCTGTTTGTTTGTTTTTAGAAAGTTGAGTGCATAAACTATTGAAAAGAGTGTGCATAAAAAGAAAGGGGCCTTGGATCTGGGAAGAGTTGCCAGAGGTGAAAGATAGACATAGCAAAAACATGTTATATGAAACTCAAATAACTAATTGAAGGACCCAGCCTAGCTAATTCTATGTTGTGTTCAAAGTCCATCTCACATCCAGCGTTGCCACTAGTTTGAACTTGGTTACTGGAAAAACCACAGCTTGTTCAGAAACCCAGGCACCCCATCCCCCAAGTAAAAGTCACTTCAACCTTGTTAATGGATGCCACACCCAGTGTCATGTACCGGGCAAATGACTCAGGTTAACCATGATTAAATATATTTAGCAAAGTTTATGATGCTAACTAAAAGTTTTGTGCAAGCAATGCTTTCTGAAATGTCAACCAGCCATGTAACTACCAAGATGGGAAGCCTATTACTCAGTTTAAACTGTATTAAAGTCAAGGCTGAGACTAGCTCAGCATCGTCCACACCCAGGCACTGCTTTGTACAGGTTGCAGAGGTCTGAGCTCAAGCTTGAATAAATACCCGTTGCTTTTGCATTCGAGTTGGACTCCTGGTGGTCTTGGGTGGGGACTCCATGATCTAATTTTAAATAAAGACTAAGCTTTCCTTCTCTCTCATTTGACTACCATAAGATAAATACTCTCATGGGTTCTAAAAGATATTTCCAGGAAACTGACAGGAGCGCATGCCACATTGCTTGCATCGTTTGTGCTCTGGGTTTTTGTTTCAGTTCAATTGTATTACATGTTTGGCACCCATCATCTACTTTTTATTGGATATATTCTTTATTTACATTTCATTTCCCTTTTCCTGGTTCCCTGCCCCCCAAAGGTCCCACATGCCCTTTTCCCTCCCCCTGTTCCCCCATCCACCACTTCCC
>BDUI01000078.1:504691-516100 GCA_002335545.1 Apodemus speciosus
AAAAAATGTTCAACATCACTAGTTATCAGAGAAATGCAAATCAAAACAACCCTGAGATTTCATCTCACACCAATCAGAATGGCTAAGATTAGAAACTCACCCTGTGTCTTAATCATGGCTTCTATTCCTGTACAAAACATCATGACCAAGAAGGGAGTTGGGGAGGAAAGGGTTTATTCAGCTTACACTTCTATGTTGCTGTTCATCACTGAAGGAAGTCAGGACTCGAACTCAAGCAGGTCAAGAAGCAGGGGCTGATGCAGAGGCCATGGAGGGCTGTTCCTTACTGGCTTGCTTTCCCTGACTTGCTCAGCTTGCTTTCTTAGAGAACCCAAGACTACCAGCCCAGGGATTACACCACCCACAAGGGGCCATACCCCCTTGATCACTAATTGAGAAAATGCCTTACAGCTGGCTCTCTTGGAGGCATTTCCTCAAGGGAGGCTCCTTTCTCTGTGATAACTCCAGCCTGAGTCAAGTTGACACACAAAACCAGCCAGTGCACTCTGTTCATATTTGTGTTTCCTGTGATACGCTGTCTCAAGTGAAAAATGAAGATTGTCAGAAAATTTACAATAAAATTCTTCATGTATCATGAGCACAATACAGCCACCATAAAGAATTATTTATATTCTGTCTACATACAGGACAAGAGTTTGTTAAAGTTTATGAAATCTCAATACCCAATTAGAAATCTAAGTGAAACAACCTAGTTGTTTCCAGAAATCTTGAGGGTCTCTTGGTCAAGTTCTGGCTCCATAATATCAGAGGAAATCTGAACTTCAAAGACTTTTTAGCAACCTTCCTTTTTGAACATATATTTTGTATATAATAGAAAATATATATTTTTAAGGATTATTATTGTCTTTTCTTCCATCAGTTTTCCAGATATTTTCTGTCTAGTAATTTTGAACACATGATCTACCACAGCTGACTTGTGCCAGCAGGTGAGAGCAAAGGATTAAATATTCAGAAGTTGGTTGTTAACCAGCAATAGTTAGAAATTAAATTATATATGTGTACCATACGTTCATTACATTAAATTATTTAATGTAATTGATACATTAAAAATAAGGATAAGGTACTAAAAACTAATCATTTTAATGACTGTTCTCTCTTTTGTTTCACGCTGTGTCATTAACATTCACTTATTACTATGTCTCTGTGATAAAACTATATGTTGGTCAATCACTTCTTATATCTTCTTGATGTCAACAGATTATTCAAGAATGAGAAGGAGAAAAAATAATATTTGTGCCACAGAAATGTGTATCAAAATGCACTAATAACATAGATTTCCAATGATATACTATCATGTAAGTATCTAGAATCACAATACTCTTTTCAAATCAGATATTGTCCACTGACTCATATTCTCAAAATTTGATAAATTCTACTTAGTTGAGCTTAGAGATATCATCAAAACATTTCAGTATTTGATTTACAAAAAAAATACTATTTAAAGATATGGGACCCATATCTTAATGATTGACGTTCAATCATTAAGGAATATTTATTGAATAGTATGCATTAATTTATAGTTCTGTTATGAAGTACGAGTTATTAATTTTATAACAAGAAATATTTTATCATTTTAAAATGTGCTTTCTTATACCTCCTACAAATACCCAATTCTTAAATTGATGTTTTAATCAATTGAATGAAATATATCCAATCATTGTCATTAACATAGATCATAGGAGCCAGAAAGTTGGTTCAGAAATTAACACTTACTGCTCTTAGAGCGGGCTCAGGACCCATTCCCAGAACCCACGTGGCTTTCCAGAAGGAAACCAGAAGGCTTGTCACTCCAGTTTCAGAGGATCCAATGCCCTCCCCTTGCTTCTGTGGTCTCTTACACTCACAAGATCATAAACTCTGCAGAAACACACACATAAATACAAATTAAAACATAAATAAAATCATTAAAAGTACAAAACACTATTATATTTTTGATGCTTATAAAAGAAAAACGTGTTCTTTATGCCCTATTTCAAGTAGCAACATCGCTATACTAAAACTAAAGACACTGAAACATATGGCAGGAAAATATACTCAACAAGCTATCATTGTTTCCATTAGTTTTGCTGTCATTATGAGAAGGTTAAAACCAACCTGATTAATTATTAATTAAAATAATCCTGAGAAGGTGAAGATTTTGTTCTCTGGATAAAATTCAGAGAGAAGGGGCGTGAATAGAGGCGAATCAATGTCATTTGAAGGTGCAGTGTTTTAGCATTTATTCATGCAAATGGATACTGTGTCACTTTAGCAAGAAATAAAAGAAATTATGCCCTAGGCAAAGGACTACATTACTTGTCATGCTCTATCTTTTCCATTGAAGACCTATCCAAGAAGTTGCGATAAACACAGATGACTATGAAAGCAGCAATTAAGTTTCCAACGTTAACGAGGCTTTCCAGATAGATATTTCTGTAAAAATAAAATTTCAACAATGATTTTTTTAAAAATGCTTCCTTTGTAATTGATTAAAATGGTGTTTTGATGAATACGTAGAATTGTCAAACTACTGTTACATAAGTCAGAATCCAGTGTTAATGAAAGGAATTCTGGTTGTTTCCACAATGATCAAAGTCCTAAATTTGAAGAACAAAAGAAAGATTTATCTTCCAACATTAGAACTTAGAAAACTGAAAAGTCTCACTTCCAAGCCCTCCCCAACCTCTCCAATAACTTTAAAAATAGCTTTACTTGTATTCAGAGATATGATCATATAACATTGAAATATTTATTGTCTAGGAAGAAGCAATATAATTTAAACTATTAAAACTATACAACAAATACAAAAGTTATTCATTAGAAAAAAGGATGCCTCTCATGCATTCCAAAAACAAAACTTTGAGTTTTGTAAATATGCTATTGTTTTTCCACTTATTGAAAATATTTTTCTCACCCAATACTTCCTGGGTATTTTTCTTCTCCCTCTCCTCCTCCTAATCCTTTCTTATGCCCCACCTCCTATCTGGATTTACCTATCCCCTTTCTGCCTCTCATTAGAAAACAGAAAGGTGTCTAATGGAATATACTATACAATAACAATATAATATACTATTATAATATACAAAACACAGTAGAATAAGAGAAAAWTCAAACAAAGAGAATGAAAAGAGCCCAAGAAAAGACTCCAGAAATAGAGAACCACTCATTTGTGTGTCCAGAAATTATATAAAAACACAAAACTGGAAGATCCAATATATATCAAAGGACCTGGAGGATAAAAGGAGAGAAAACATATAACAGTTTAAGTAAAATAAAATACAAATAAAAAATAATGATATGAAATTAATTTTTTCCAAAATAAGGAAAAGCCTTGACCTGATATTACAAGACATTCAGGAACCTTCAAAGATGTCACTGGGTTCATTTTGTGTTGACCACCTAGTACTGGGAACACAGCCTACCCTTAATTTGTTTTCCCAGTGAATCTCCTTTGGAGGAACTAAATTTGATTTGCAAGTGGTTATCAATCAGATATTGCTTCTGGGTTATGGATGGGAGCATGTGTCCATGTCTCCTTACATCTCCAGGAACCACAGGTTTAGACTCACAATTGTCTGTGCCTTTGACCTGGTTTTCTTCTCCTTTCTCTGTTCCTATCACACTTAAATTTGATCTTTTTATAATGTCTCAGATTTCTTGGATTTTATTGAGTAGGATTTTATTTTTAGCCTTAACATTTTCTTTGTCTGTTGTATCTATTTGTGCTGTTGTGTCTCACATCTCAGATTCTCTGTCCATCTCTTGTAGGCTGTTGGTGAGGTTTGCCTCTGAGGTTTCTCTTCGAATTCATTTCATATTCATTCATAAAATTTTCATTTTCTGATTTCTTTCAGTTTTTTTTTTTATTGATCCTATTTTACTCTTAGGTCTTGCAGAGTTTTGTTCATGTCTGTATACCGCTTGATAGTGCTTATATAGGTTTCTTTAGGAGATTTATTCATTTTTTTTCCTTAAGTACCTGAATCATTTCTATAAATGTTATTTCAAGAACTTTCTCTTGTGCTTCATCTGTGTTGGAATACCTCATGCCTACTGTAGTGGGCCTCTCTGTTATTGATGGTGTTTTTATGCTGGCATCTAAGCATCTGGTTTTGGGCAGATTCTCATTCTAGCTGCCAATGTTTGGTATTGCTTTGGTTGGGTTAGCATTTTATCCCTTTGTTTCAGTTGCCTTCTGCTTCTTGGGAGGGTGTGGTGGCTGTGGTCTAGTATGGAATTCTGCTGGAATCCTCCTTGGTGTAGATTCTTAGGTTTTTCAATAAATTGTTTTTTCTAGGTATTAGAATTGATCCTTGCAAATGGGAACAGGATACAAGTGAGGGGAATCCGCAGGCTGAAAAGGAGCAGGGTCATCCACCAGCATCTGCTTAGTCCTTCTGTGACTTGGGGCAAAGCTTGATGGGAGGTCACAATAGGTTGTCTGCTACAGAGCAGGAGATGTGACCGCGGAATGAGATATGGAGCAGAGGAGGATGTGTAAACATCCAAAGCTTGTCTAGCTGCTTTGTTGGCCTACTTGCTTCTCTTGTTCTAGCTTCTCCAGCAACATCTGTTGGAGTTTGGGGCTTGGATACAGGATGGATGGGGAAGAAGTTTGGAGGAAAAGATGTGCATTATCTGCTGGTGAAAGGGAGGAAGGGTATGCTGAAGCAGATGGTCAGTTACAGCAATGATGATGAGACTGAGGACTTGGATTTAGATGAGAGGATAGAAAAATGAAAAACAGCAGTTAGGCTACCTGCTTCTCTGGCTGGTGTGGGTTCTCAAGGAAAACCTGCTGGAGTTAGGGGATGGGATAAGTAGATGAGCATGTGGGGGTTTTTAGGAGAAGATCTACGTGATCCAAAACTCATATGGTTCATGTGAACTACGATAGCTGTGATCAACTACTAAAAGCTCAGAAACTGCATATAATGAAGCCAGTGTATTTGGCTTATCAATAAGCAAGGAATAGAAAACTGTTAATATATGTGAGATATAGTTGTGATATAGTTGTGATAATGATAAGATAAATATAGTTAGTCATATTAAATGAAAAGCTGTGATAGGATAATCACAATGAGGAGTCAGAAATCATTCTGATATTATTTCAGAAATTAAAATAGAATTATAAAATATTCTGAAATTCCTTACAAAGCAGTTGTTGGAGCTATATGTGATGAGAGATGTGRATATTTTAAGTGTGATAATTAAAATGTAACTCCTCAAGGAGTTACACTGATGTATTGTGTATATTATACAGAATGATATACACTAAGTTAAAATAATTTCCTAAAGAATACATTTGAAGTTTTATATATTCACATTATAAGAGATAAAATGCTATGAACACAGGAAATGGGCATTATTTGTGATAATAGTATAGTTGCTCTTTATTTGGAGATGAAATATCTTCAACACAAGAAATTATTACAATAGTACATATACTGAATTTTGGCTATTTTACTTTCAGACATTTCTGGGTCATTCAGCCTTCATTTCACACTTGTAGACTAAAAAGTTTAGAAGCTAGAGAAATATATAAATAACTTATATTTTTCATTYTGAAACAGTCAAAAGTATTTAAAATTTATGAGCTTTTCTTGGGTACTTTGTTGAAGTTGAATGTTTTAATCTGAGATCCTTTCCTCATTTTTCCTCACAGAAAATGATGTATTAACAGCAACAATAACAATTTCCCAAAATACTGAATTTGTCTTATTTTTAATTTTCCCATATATTTTTTCTTTAGTGCTTCTGCTGTTCACTCTAAATCATAAGGTTTTCTGCCTTAGGGAAGAAGATAGCAAATTCCACCTGAAATCAAAGCATTACTCTCCTGTCCTGAGCTTCAAAGCTTAATTCTTTTAATCCACTGTGTATGCTTTCTAAGGCTTTATCACTACTTTTATATCTTCTATATTATATATGATTTACAGAGGCTGTGGCTATCATCCTATCTCTAAGCAGAAAACAGAAGCCTTGATTTGAAATACTTGCTAATTTTTTTTGTGGTCGAAATGTTCCCATCATAAATTATTCAACTCCCAGGAGGCCTGAGGCACATTTAAGAAGAGCTATACTCCATTGCTTGTCCTTAGGAACCACAGCCTGCTCCAGCTTCGTTCTGATGAACCAGGGACCTTGGATAGTCTTCCTCATCTCACAGGTCTCAGAAACAAACCGGGGACAGCAAGTAGCAGCACCAAGTTCTCTGTGAGCATTGTGAGAATTAAACTTCAGGGCACATGGTACAAAGGAGTCATAAGCCAGACTTGGGGCTTCATTCTTTTAAACCTCTGGCACTTGGGAGAAAGAAGAATGAAGAGAACAAGATCACTCTCAACTATACAGTGTGTTCTATGTGGACCTGGAGAACATGATATTCTGTGTCAAGAAACAAAGCAAAACTAACTAATGATCTATATTAATTAATTAATTAATTAATATGCACTGAGAGAAGAATAAATAGAAGAAGGAAGGAACTCATTTAAGAGAAGATGGTCTATTGATCAGAGACATTCTTTTTTTATTGGATATATTCTTTATTTACATTTCATTTCCCTTTTCCTGGTTTTCCCGCCCCACCCCCAATGTCCTATATGTCTTTTTCCCTCCCCCTGTTCCCCTGTTCACCCCTTCCCACTTCCCTGTTTTGGTATTCCCCTACACTGCTGCATTGGGCCTTTCCAGAACCTGGGTCCACTCTTTCCTTCTTGTCRGACAGCATTTGGTAGGTGGATTGTGTCTTTGGTGTTCCAAGATTCTAGGCTAATATCCACTTATCAATGAGTGCATGCCTTGGGTGTTCTTTTGAGACTGGGTTACTTCACTTAGTATGATGCTCTCCAGCTCCATCCATTTCTCTAAGAATTTCATGAATTCATTGTTTCTARTGGCTGAATAGTACTCCATTGTGTATATATACCACAATTTTTGTATCCTTTCTTCCATTGAGGGACACCTGGGTTCTTTCCAGTTTCTGGCTATTATAAATAAGGCTGCTATGAACATTGTKGAGCATATATCCTTATTGCATGCTGGGGAGTCTTCTGGATATATGCCCAGGAGTGGTATGGCTGGGTCCTCTGGAAGTATTGTGTCCAGTTTTCTGAGGAACCACCAGACTGATTTCCAAAGTGGCTGTACCATYTTGCAGTCCCACCAGCAGTGTAGGAGTGTTCCTCTTTCTCCAAAGATCAGAGACTTTCAACCTCTGCTACTGTTCAGCTCACTTGTCAGTGACTAAGAGACTAACTTCAAACAGAAACACGTGTGTGTGTGACCTCACTCCTTTTGCGCAGCCAGAAGAACTCATTTGCAGAAAACTCTAGGCTGTGATCTTTACCTTTAGGGTACTATGGAGACATGAACCATTCACTATATTTGCCACTGTGCAACTTGAGGATGTTCTCTTGTACTCATATATATCTTTTGCCACCATGTTTCTAAAATCCCCTAAACTTTGCCCTGATCACCAGGGCGTGGAATAATCAGTATTTGATGCTCACTGGGTTGTATGATGGTCAGCAGGTCACAGCAGGCTGACGGAATTCAGTCCAGGACTTTGGAGCCAAATACTCTTCATTAATAACATGGACATATCGTGTTACATTAGCTGTGCAGATAATGATGTTACATTAGGTATATAGACCAATCCTATCTCCTTTCATATGATTTTGGGCAGATGCTGTGTTTCTTATTATAGTGAAATTATCATCCTCAGAGTCCTAAAATGTTAATTAAATGCATGCAAGCTATTATTATCTTTTTGTTCTTTTGCTTTGTTTTTGTTTTTTATTGCTATTACTAAAATACCTTACATGTATGATGTAAGAGACAGATTTAATTGCTATACATTTCTATACATTTCAGAGACATCTGTCTGTAATGGAGAAGCAAAGTCTGACATGATGGAGCACAGCAGTCAACACCAGTACAGAAAGGAAGCAGAGAGAAAGGATTACAGAAAAGAGGTATGGGTTGATGGAGACCTAGCTCCACGTCATACCTCCAAGGACCTACTTCCTCTAACAATGCCCATCTCCTTCCCTTCAACTCCTCCAATTGTATTACGCCATCCCACCAAGGGATGGACCCACTTATCTAGACCAGCACCTCCCTGATTTCATTATCTTTGGAAATATCATTAGAAACATATACAGAGGTATATACTAACCCTCTAAATATGTCTTAACTCAATTGGGTTGACAATCAAAATGAACCAGCATACTGAGTACAATGCTTATAGGGACAGGCTGAATACTAACACCCGTTTGATGCCTGCATCCCAATTTCCCTAAAATAAATGCTGCCTTACTTTGAAAAGGTGACTGTGCAGATGCTATTAATTTAGAGATCTGAAAATAGGAAGTTTATCCTGGATTATCCAGATGGGTCCAATGTACCTCTGAAGGCATCTGTAAGAGGAAAGCATGGGGTCAGAATCAGATAGGGAAGCCTGGGAATGGACACAGTGATGTGGCCATCACCCGAGACATGTAGCTTCCAAAACTGAAAGAAAACGTCATCATTTACTTAACAAGTCCTGTCTTAACTGGCCTTAACAACTATGTTTCAGTCCATCAAAGTTTCTTTTGGACATGTGAAGAATGTCTAACTTAAGAATGCCCAAAATGTCAAGAGAATAAGTTTTCTTTTTGTTTTGTTTTGTTTTGTTTGTCAAAACTATGCATTTASATGTTCCACATGTGACATTGGACAAAAGCCAGAAACCCTTGCAAGGACACCCGTGGATGAGCACTGTCTCAGGAAAGACATGCACCAGGCTGTGTGGGAATCCAGTAGTTGCTGCCGAGTACCATTGCAGTCAGAGGTCACATGATGCCTCCAGGAGAGATGGCTGAAGTGGAAAACATTCAGTACATTCTTAGAATTGTTCTCCCGGAGCTTAGCCCTGGGCTCTGGGTTCTGGGTCCTCTATGAAGTAGCTGAGGGGGAAGAGCATTGGCAAGGGCAAGACTTGGTCTTGTGAGATTCAGGTTGCTTTCTATAATAATCTTTACCTCATGTGACTCCAAGTTACTCCAAAGCCAGAAGCTACAGGCCTCTGGGCAAATTAATACATGTTGCTTAACAGTCGGGGATTAAGAAAAGGATTAATTGTCCTATTTTTGTCCCTGCATTTCTTTTAGACAGGAACAATTCTGGGTCAAAAACATTGAAGATGGGTTAGTGACCCCCATCCCTCTACTGGGAGCCCGGTCTATCTCTTGGAACTGGTCTCTTCAGGTTCCATCTCCTCAGTGTCGGGTATTTAGGCTAAGTCACCCCCACTGAGTCCTGGGAGCCTCTGATATCCCAGGTCTCTGGGGCTTTCTAGAGGTTCCTCCACCCCTACTCCCAACTGCATATTTCCACTCAGTTTCAGGGCCCTTTGTCTCTCCTGTCTCTTTCACACACCTGATCCAGATCCCCATTTCCCCTTCCCCTCCCCTCTCTCAGCCAGGCCCTTCCTTCCCTCTGCCTCCCTTGATTTTTTTTGTTCCCCTTCTAATGGGATTGAAGCATCCTCACTTGGGCCTTCCTTCTTCTGAAACTTATGGTCTGTGGGTTGTATCATTGTTATTCTGTACTCTTTTGGCTAATATCCATTTATCAGTGAATACATACCATGCATGTCCTTTTGGATCTGGGTTACCTCACTCAGGTTGATATTTTCTAGTTCCATCCACTTGGCTGGAAAATTCATGATCAGACACCGAAGGAAAGACCATCCAGTGACCTGGCCAACTTGAGATTCATCTTATGGGTGAGCACTGAACCCTGAGATTATTACTGATGCTATGTTGTGTTTGGAGAGAGGAACCTAGTGTGGCTGTCCTCTGAGAGGCTCTACTAGCAGCTGACTGACACAGATATAGACACCAAACCCTGACACTATTGCTGATTCCAAGATGTGCTTGCAGACAGGAGCCTGGTATTGTTGTCCTCTCAGAGGCTCTGCCAGCTCCTGACTAAGACAGATGCAGATAAAAACAACCATTGGACTGAGCCTGAGAATTCCAATGGAAGAGTTAAGAGAAGTGCTGAAGGGGATTGCAAGAAGAACAACAGTATCAACTAACCAGATCCCTCAGAGATTCCAGGGACTAAACCACCAAGCAAAGAATTTATATGGGCTGGCCCATGACTCTACTACATATGTAGCTGAGGACTGCCTTATCTGGTATCAGTGAGAAGGGAGGCATTTGGTCCTGGGGAGGCTTGATGCCCCAGAGAATAGGGATGCTAGAGGGGTGAGGCTGGAGTGGGTGGGTGGGTAGAAAAGCACCCTCTTTGAGGTGAAGGGGAGTGCAATGGTTGGGGAGTTTGTGAAGGGGAGTCTTAGAAGGGGGTAACATTTACATTTATATGTAAACAAATAAAACGGTAAATAAAAATAAAAAAATAAAACTAGGAAAGAACAGAGAGAAAAAAGAACATTTCATTTCTAATTCTCAGATTCTCTTGAAGGTAAAAAGTATGAAAGTGTCTCCTAGAAAAAATTATCTTCAGGAACATTTATAGGCACACCATCGGATTAGATCAGATTGTAGCTTTTAAATGCCTCTATTTCTGGAAAGGTAAGATTAATGAGTGTGCCTTTTGGTTCTGTATATGAATACATTCCTGAAATGGTCTGTGAATTTTAGGCAAATTTAAAAAGAAAAATAGCATTTCTACCCAGGAAACAAGGAAACAATTTTTACCTGACCAAGCAAAAATAACCCAAATTTAGAGCGCCTGGGCATGGTAATGACCTACACAAACATTAATCTTTTACTGATCCTGAACAGTACATCATATGATTTCCTTTCTAAGCAATGCTTTCAGAGAACTTTAAGATATATGTGAATTTGGTTTTGTGAGCTATGAAAATAAGGGTTACACATATTCAATGAAAGATTTTTATATAAACTTTCAATATGAAATAGAATATTTTAATTGTGATAGTAATAGTTCCTAATTTTTATGAATATTACCATATGTTCAAAAATATGGACTTTATTTCTTACAGAAAGGAAGACAAAAGAGGGGATATAAGAAAAGACTTGCCATTTACTTGCTTATTCTTTTAAAAAGAAGTACTCAAGAGTGTATCAGTTTGATTCATTATAAGGCTATAGAGTTTCTGGATGTTTTATTAATTCTAAAGATGAAAGAAAAAAGACCACTGACTCAAGTCATCATAGTTAAATTAATTAAAGCAAACTTTTTAAATTCATGTCCACAGTTTTCTTCCCCTTATGCAGAGTTTTTTTTTATTGGATATATTCTTTATTTACATTTCATTTTCCTTTTCCTGGTTCCCGCCCCCCCAAAGGTCCCACATGCCCTTTTCCCTCCCCCTGTTCCCCCATCCACCCCTTCCCACTTCCCTGTTCTGGTATTCCCTTACACTGATGC
>BDUI01000078.1:522679-536843 GCA_002335545.1 Apodemus speciosus
AAACAATGAATTCATGAAATTCTTAGAAGAAATGGAAGGAGCTGGAGAGCATCATACTGAGTGAAGTAACCCAGTCTCAAAAGAATACCCATGGCTTGCACTCACTGATAAGTGGATATTAGCCTAGAATCTTGGAATGCCAAAGACACAATCCACATACCAATTGATTTCTGACAAGAAGGAAAGAGTGGACCCTGGTTCTGGAAAAGCCCAATGCATCAGTGTAAGGGAATACCAGAACAGGGAAGTGGGAAGGGGTGGATAGGGGAACAGGGGGAGGGAAAAAGACATATGGGACATTTCAGGAGTGGGGAACCAGGAAAAATAGAAATGAAATGTAAATAAAGAATCATATCCAATAAAAAAATGACATGTTATACATTTAAATGAAATTAACATAAGATCCATGAAATTATTATTAGTGCAATATTCATAGTACAAATAGAGAACAAGAGGGTATGGGAAGGTGGATGAGGTAGACATGGCGGTATTAGGGGAAGCATAAATGTAAATGTGATCATATACATTGTATGAAGTTTTCAAAGAATAAATAAAAATATTACATTAAAAATAAAACATCATACTAAGTGAGGTAACCCAGTCTGAAGAAATTCGGATGGCTGAGAAGCACCTTAAAAAATGTTTAGCATCATTAGTCATTGGAGAAATGCAAATCAAAACAACCCTGAGATTTCACCTCACACCAGTCAGAATGGCTAAGATTAAAAACTCAGGAGAGGTTTTGGAGAGGATGTGGAGAAGGAAGAACACTCCTCCACTGCTGGTGGGATTGCAAGCTGGTACATCCACTCTGGAAATCAGTCTGGCAGGTCCTCAGAAAAGTGGGCACAACACTTCATTCTGTTAATTCTCACTTTGCTTTACTGTAGGATACCAAAAAAGCATCACTCGTATGATTAATTCCTTTTTTGAGAATTATATTTCATTTTCCAAATCTTCAAGATAAAGTGTTCCCAATCTCTATCTTAGCATATCCTCAATGATTTTCTTGGTGCTAAGGTTGTATTTAAATTGATTCTTTAAATTGATAACTTCAAAATTTACATCTTTTTATCAAGGCTTTTTATTCAAAAAACTTTCAATAATATTTATGTTAGATTTTGTCATTCTTGCTTTCAATTTTTATAGAATGTTATTATCCTTGGTTGAAACTTAACAAAAGAGAAATTTTGCATAATGCATTTTCTGTCAGTGAGTTACACATATTTGAATTCAACTGTGAGTCAAAAAAATTCTTGGAAACACACGTGTCTTTGTGAGGTTTTGGTATCAGTGTAACTGTGGCTTCATAGAACGAGTTGGGTAGTGTTCCTTCTATTTTGTGGACTAGTTTGAAGAATGTTGATATTAGGTCTTCTTTGAAGGTCTGATAGAATTCTTCAATACACCCATCTGGCCCTGTTTTTTTTTGTTTGTTTTTGTTTTGTTTTGTTTTGTTTTTGGTTAAGAGACTTTTAATGACTGCTTCTATTGTTTTAGGGGTTATGGGACTGTTTAGATGGTTTATCAGATCCAGATTTACCTTTGGTATTTGGTATCTGTCTAGAAGATTGTCCATTTCTTACAGATTGTCCAGTTGTGTTGAGTATAGGATTTGGTAGTAGAATCTGATGGTTTTTTTAAATTTCCTCACTTTCTGTTGTTATATCTCCCTTTTCATTTCTRATTTTGTTAATTTGGATACTGCTTCTGTGCCTCTGGTTAGTCTGGCTATGGGTTCATGTATCTTGCTGATTTCTCAAAACCAGCTCCTAGTTTTGTTGGTTCTTTGTATAGTTCTTTTTGTTTCTACTTGGTTGATTTTAGCCCTGAGTTTGATTATTTCCTGCTGTCTACTCCTGTAGGATATATTTGCTTCTTTTTGTTCTAGAACTTTCAGGTGTGCTGTTAAGCTACTAGTATATGCTTTCTCCACTTTCTTTTTTAGAGGCACTCAGAGCTATGAGTTTTCCTTTTAGCACTGCTTTCATTGCGTACCATGAGTTTGGGTGGGTTGTGCATTAATTTTCATTAAATTCTAAAAAGTCTTTAATTTTTTTCTTTATTTCTTCCTTGACCAAGTTATCATTGTGAAGGGCATTGTTCAGCTTCCATGTGTATGTGTGCTTTCTGTTGTTTTTGTTGCTATCGAAAATCAGCCTTGGTCCGTGGTGATCTGATAGGATAAATGGGATTATTTCAATATCCTTGTATCTGGTAAGGTCTATTTTGTGCCTGATTGTATGGTCAATTTTAAAGAAGATACCATGAGGTGCTGAGAAGAAGGTATATTCTTTTGTTTTAGGATGAAATGTTCTATGGACCCCTTTGGTCCATAACTTCTGTTAGTTTCACCGTGCCTATTTAGTTTCTGTTTCCATGATGTGTCCACTGATAAGAGTGGGGTGTTGAAGTCTCCCACTAATATTGTATGAGGTGCAATGTGTGCTTTGAGCTTTAGTAAAGTTTCTTTTATGAATGTGGGTGTCCTTGCATTTGGAGCATAGATATTCAGAATTGAGAGTTCTTCTTGGTAAATTTTTCCTTTGGTGAGTATGAAGTGTTCTTCCTTATCATTTTTGATAACTTTGGTTGAAAGTTGATTTTATTTGATATCAAAATGGATACTATAGCTTGTTTCTTGGTACCATTTGCTTGGAAAATTGGTTTTCAACCTTTTACTCTGAGGTAGTGTCTGCTTTGACACTGAGGTGATTTTCCTGCATGCAGCAAAATTCTGGGTCCTGCTTACATATCGAGTCTGTTATTCTATGTCTTTTTATTGGAGAATTGAGTCCATTGATGTTAAGAGATATTAAAGAATAATGATTGTTGCTTCCTGTTATTTCTATATTTGTGTGGCTATCTTCTTTTGGGTTTATTGAAAGATTACTTTCTTGCTTTTTCTGGGATGTAGTTTTCCTCCTTCTGTTTGCATTTTCCATTTATTATCCTTTGTAATGCTAGATTTGTGGAAAGATATTGTGTAAATTTGTCTTGTTATGGAATATCTTGATTTCTCCATCTATGGTAATTGAGAGTTTTGCTGGGTATAGTAATCTGAGCTGGCATTTTGTTCTCTTAGGATCTGCATAACATCTGCCCAGGATATTCTAGCTTTCATAGTCTCTGGTAAAAAATCTGGTGTAATTCTGGTAGGTCTGCCTTTATATGTTATTTCACCCTTTTCCCTTACTGCTTTTAATATTCTTTCTTTGTCTTGTGCATTTGGTGTTTTGACTATTATGTGAGGAATTTCTTTTCTGGTCCAGTCTATTTGGAGTTCTGTAAGCCTCTTTTGTGTTTACGGGCATCTCTTTCTTTAGGTTAGGGAAATTTTCTTCTCTAATTTTGTTGAAGATATTTACTGGTCCTCTAAGTTGGAAATCTTCACGCTCTTCTCTACCTATTACTCCTAGGTTTGTTCTTCTTATTGTGTCCTTGATTTCCCATATGTTTTGGGTTAGGACCTTTTTGCATTTTCTTTGACTGTTGTGTCAATGTTTTCTATGTTATGTTCTGCACCTGAGATTCTCTCTTCTATCTCTTGTATTCTGTTGGTGATACCTGCACCTATGACTCCTGATGTCTTTCCTAGGTTTTCTGTCTCCAGGGTAGTCTCCCTTTGTGATTTCTTTATTGTTCCTTTTTCCATTTTTAGATCCTGGAAGGTTTTGTTCAATTCCTTCACCTTTTTGGAATACTTTAAGGGATTTTTTGTTTTGTCTTTAAGGGCTTCTACCTGTTCACCTGTGTTCTCCTGCATTTCTTTGATGAAGTTATTTATGTCCTTCTTAAAGACCTCTATCAGCGTCATGAGATGTGATTTTAAATCAGAATCATATTTTTCATGTGTGTTGTGGTATCCAGGGCTCACTGTGGTGGAAGAACTGTTTTCTGATGATGCCAAGTAGCCTTGGTTTCTGTTGCTTATGTTCTTGCTTTTGCCTCTTGACATCTGGTTATCTCTGGTGTTAGCTGGTCTTGCTGTCTCTGACTGTGGCTTGGCCTTTAGGCGTGCCTGTGTGTCAGTACTCCTGGGAGACCAGTTCTCTCTGGGACGTATTTGGGTATTGAGAGCTGTGGCACAGGGTATGCTCTGGGGTACAGAAGGAAACCAGAAGGATCCTGTTCCAAGCAGCTCCTTGGTTCCTGTGTCCTGATGGTTCTTGGCGGGTCCCTCTTAAGCCAGGAATTTTAGCAGAAGCGGTGGTCTTACCTGTGCTCACAGGGGTGTAGGCACTCCTGGAAGACCAGCTCTGCCTGGATGATGGTTATTTGGTATGAGCTCTGTGGCAAGGATCAGCTCCCTGCACAGAGGGAAATAGGAAGGATCCTTTGCAGGGCAGGCTGCTCCTTTGTTCCTGTGTCCTGAGGTCTCTGGGTGGGTCCCTCAGAGCAGAAGTGGTGGTCTTAGCTGTGTTTACAAGTATATCAACACTCTTGGGAGACCAGCTCTCTCCTTGTGGTATTTGAGTATGGAGCACTGTGGCACAAGATAAGCTCCAGGCACCGAGATTCTTTAAAACTATGAAAAAAGTACATGTTGATTATTATGCAATTTCCTATTTTGTGTAACAGCTTGATTTCTAAGTTTTGCTATTCTTACAATGAATGGACCAATCCTCATTGCTACTGAGGAACAACTGCAAATCATTATCCATCTAATTCTCTAAGATGTAACATAGGTTACACAAATAACTATTAGTTATAAAGTGCAAAAGCCACACCACTGAAATCTAAATATTAGAGCTAGAGAAATGGCTCAGCACTTAAGAGTTCACACTGATCTTGCATAGAACACAAGTGCAGTTCCCAGAACCTATACTGGCAGCTCACAACTGCCTATAATTCCAGATCCAAGGCAACTGACACTCCTTCTGGATTCCACACTAACTTACACACATAACCACACAATGAAGAAATAATTTTTTGAAATATCTAAGCATACAATTAATATGTCAGAAAAAAAAGCAAACCAACATAATTGCAAATTATGCCTCCACATCTGCATGGAAAATAAAGACATGAAAAGTAACATTTAAAAGGTTACTATGGATCATAACATCCAGTTTAGTGTTTTTAGGGGCTTTCTGAATGAGGAGTGAGTGAGTCTCTGATTTTTGTGACTTCTCATTGCTTTGATTCCTTATGTTGGTTTGTCTTGCTCATCTTTGATGGCTTTTGTTTACTATTATTATATTTTATTTGGTATATATTTTTTCAAATATGATGAATGAATGAATGAAAATTTAGCCACTAGGGTAAAAGCTAACAACTTGAATTGTCATTGTGAGAGAAGAAAAACAATTTCTGATATAGAATGATATTGTATACCCAGCACTCCAGGACAGGCTCCATATTCAGGAGTAGATGATAAATTGATCAATACATAATGAACCTCAGGTTTTTTGTTGCTTTTATTCAGTTACAGTTTGGTGTTTGGTTTGGTTTGTTTCTTTTTGGGTATGGTTTTTGTTTTGTTTTTTTCAACAATTGTTTTTGTTAGCCTTTACCCTAGTGGCTAAATTTTCATTCATTGTTTTTGAAGGGATCATTGTATTGGGCTTCTGTTTTTTTTTTTTCAAAAAGAACTTAAATTTGGTTGATAGGAAGAGAGAAAGAATCTGGAAGAACTTGGAGGAAGGAAAGAATATGATTAAATATATTTAAGTTTAAATAATAAAAAATAAATAATAAAAATAAAATTTTAAATAATAAAAAATAAAATATAAAACAATAGAATGCTAATTTTAGATGCTGTCTGTAAGTAATTGTGCACTATTTTCCCTAAATTTTCACACAGATTTCTTACATAGTTATTGATTACAATGGCATTGGAAGTAATAGTGGTTTTTCATAAATAAAATCTATTAGTATATAATCTAATTTTATAATGAAAATGTTTATAATAATGATACATTAAAATTGTTGTTATTATAATTTCTTAGCATGTTCATTCAGTGTGAGAGACTCTCGGGACTCAAAAAGAGGGACCTAAGATGAAATGCCCTACTTTGGGGAGAGGGAACTTGTAGAGCCCACCTCCAGCAGAAACACAGGGAAGGCATCAAGTGAGGGATAGGATTGCCATCCCACAGTCAAAACTCTGACCCATAATTGTTCCTGTCTGAAAGACCTGCAGGAATGGAAATGGAGAAGAGCCTGAGGAAAAGAAGGTCCAGCCACAGGCCCAAAGTGGGATCCAGCTCAAGGAGAGGTACTAAGGCCTGACACTATTATGGAGGTTATGGAGCGGTCACAAAAAGGGACCTATGATGACTGCCCTCCAAAAGACCCAACAAGCAGCTGAAAGCATCACATGTAGATACTTGCACCCAATCAAAGTACAGAAGCTGCCTCCTGTGGTTGAATTAGGGGAAAGCAGGAAGAAGTTGAGGAGGAGGGTGACCTTGTAGGAGGACCAGTAGTCTCAACTGGACCCCCGAGATCTCTCAGACACTGGACCACCAACCAGGCAGTGTTCACCAGCTGATATGAGACCCCCAACACACATACAGAAGAGGACTGCCGGATCTGAGTTTTGTCAGAGAAGATGGACATAACTTTCAAGAACTGGAGGCTCCAGGGAGTTTAGAGGTCTGGTGGGGTGGGGATAAGGGTGGGGACATCCTCCTGGAGACAAGGAGGCAGAGAGGATGTATGGCACGGACTGGGAGGGGAATAAAATCTGGAATTTAAAATAAATAAATAAAAAGGAAAAATAAAGAAAATCATGGAAAAATAATAATAATGAGATTCCTAATTTGTGTGAACACAATCCATACAATGTTAGCCTTTAAAGATACTTTTCAATATCTTCAAAATGACTGGCTTGTAACTATAAATTTATATTACAATTAATGATTTCTGCACAGTAAAAATCGAAGTGGAAAGTTAGAAGATGGGGAAAAAGGAACATATCTGCAGTGTTATTTGTGATATAAGACTGTAATATTTCCAAAGCTTAAAACTTTCAATAGTTTTTTTATCATTTGTCAAAGAAACAATGAGAGTAATAAAATTGACTACTACTAATGAATTATTCATAAAGGGGTAAAATTAAAATGCTGATGAAATATCCAAACAGATGTTCAGCACAAGGGAAACACACCATAAACACCCACCAAGCACTACTTAGAACTTAGCATGCTTGAATGCACCAGAGACTGCTATAACTCTTCAGGACAGAAATGTCAGCACCCATAGGATGGCTGAAATAGTCTACAACTGAACGACTCCATCCTGGGATGCAAGTGCTACCCAGTGGCTCACATATGTCTTCAAATACATGGCCTGAAGCATATTTATTGCAATAGTTTTACAACCTAAAATTACTGCTTGTGGAAATTAAGCCTAAACATTCATTAATAGGTGTTATAAATTGTTATTACATACACAGATGTATACAGATGGTGGAAAATTGAACACTCAGAAATGATAGAGTAAAATAGCATTTAGAATCATTTATAGATCTTTAGATGTAAGAATGATAAGTTATGAAATAAAAGCAGGATCTTGTATGTGGTAATGGTGCACTGAGTAAACTAAAGAGCATGGTCAACTTCATTCCACTCCTTTGGAGACACTGGAAAAATTTAAACAAATAATTATATGCTTCTTTTCCTGGTCCATATTTTCAAATGTCTTCATATGTTATCAGATAACATGCAGCCATCTTCCAAACAATGACTTCTATTTATAAAATTTAAACATTGTACTTGCATAAGAATGTTTTTGATTACAAATCTAGGTTTTTCTTCATGATTTTTATTAACTACAAGGACAAGGAAATATTACATTTAATCATGTGTGGGTATTCGTTTGAAATTAGAGTGAATGTTAATATTAAAAATGGAAAATATACATCTATTTTGTATATAACCATACTTTCTGGACAGAAATTGGGACTTAGCATAGTTTATCACAGGGATGTAGTTTAACCTTTATGTGTTAATAAAAATAGCAATAACAACAATAATAATAATAGACTGGAGACATTGATGTTCAACAGTTCAGAGTGTTGACTGCTCTTACAGAAGATCAAGGTTTAGTTCCCAGCACCTACATGTTAGCTTACAACTATCTTTTTCTGTTCTTGTTGAATTTAAAGGATCTCATATTAGTATATTATACATTTTAATTAAACCCATCTCATACTCCACTCTCTTCAGTTCCTCTCCTAACCCTCTCATCACTTTTTCCTCTCCATTTCTTGTGTTCATTCTTTCTTAAAATGCACTGTGTTCATGTAGTGCTTACCTATATGTGTATGGGTATAAATCCATCTCCTACAGCATAGCGAGTGTTTCAAAGCTACATTCATGAAGAAAACTGACTCTCCTTTGTACATTGCCCACCAAATTATTTAGCTTAAATGTTTTAAAGACCTGTATGTTTATGTGTGCTTTAAACAAGAGAGTGTGTGTGGGGGGGTCTGTGTGTCTGTCTCTGGATGTGTGTGTGTGTGTGTGTGTGTGTGTTTATGTGTCTGCCTGTGCATGTGCATGTTCTTACGTGTGCAGTTTGACATGTTTGCTTTTGAATGTGGAACCACAGGCCAACATTGGATGTTATTTTACAAATTTTAGAACTTCTTCTTTATTGAATAATCATCAATGCTACATGTATCTCACTCCAAATAAACCACTCTCTTTGGAATGTCTCAAAGCTCTCACTTTGAAGGTCCTCTTCATATACTTCCTCTACCATAGTATGGGATGCATATTTGTTACTTGGACAATTCTAATGAAAGCTCTAATGCCCAAAGTGACAACATTTGGAAGTGAGACTTTGGGGGAGATCAGTATGTTCAGATTTATTTGTAATGGTGTACCATGAGGGGATTGTTATCTAAGAGCAGAAAGAAAGACCAGAGAGACTATGGGTCTCTCTCTTTTAATTAGGAATCAGTAATTCAATTTGCTTTTCTTTTTATTTCAGGAATCCCAAAGTTCCGGAAACTACAATTTTAAAATGTAATATAAAATGATTTGTTAGAAAATTATGATTTGAAGTGAAGGGAAGTATTTGAAGAACTACTGGTAAAGATGACTCATGCAGAGCCCTCTGTACATAACCCAGGATCACATCAGCTGTGCAGCAATCAAGGGGCCGGTCAATGAACAGAACTTAGCATTCTATAAGGGTTGTAGATGCATGCGACAGCTTATCCCATATTAACCATTCCTTGCAGACACACGCTAACATCACTTTCTGCATTTCGGAGACATAATGAGTCAATGCTTACTCTCAATACAGAACTGAATAACAGTATTTCTATTTTTTACAATAATAAGGCAATATATTAAGTAGTAAATTAACCACCATGACAAATATTATTTGTAAGTCATTCTATCACTTTGTATAATAAAACAGTACATCTCCAAGCCATTACAAATCCAAGGACTCTATTCTGTGCATCCTGGTATGGATTTTAAGATAGGTTTTAAGCTTCAGTTTAATAGGCTTGTGATGCTGAAAATATTAAAGTCATATGATTCTTTTTGGTGTTTCTTTTGAGTTAAATATTCTACATTTTCAGACTCATGTTCTTTATTCTCCAGTTTTACTTTAGATATTTCCAGAACTGAACACTGTTACTTGTGGGAAGGTCAATTCTATAATATGATTATGCAAACACTGCAAGCCAAATTTTTAATGAGATCTTAAACATAATAAGCTCATGACATTTTGAAAAGTCCTATTACTTTCTTAAGAAAGAGAATTGTTTGGCTTATCTAAAGTGGTCAATAAACATTGGATTAATAAAGGTCTTTGAATACTTATAGATCAGCAAGCAGATATCTGAAAAAAACTGAACATAAAGTAGAAATCAAAGATTAATCAAGAGAGACAGGTCACAATGCAGACTGCCTACAGAAAGAAAAACACATTATATCTATAAACCAATAAAATAAAATAAAATAGAACCAGTAGATAACACTGAAATAGTAAAGTAAAAGAAGGGGGAATTTGAAATAGTATAAACTCATCTTACCATCATTATTACAAAAGAATAAAATATGGACTCACAAATTAGCAAAGATGATAAGTTAGAATGGTAGTTCAGGGTGTCGACATGCTCAGGAATTAACCATGTAAGAGTAAATGAAAGCAAGGAGAGACAGAAGAATGAATTACTCGTTCCAAAATGAAAAGCAAAAACTGTTGGTTATACTTAAATACCATGAGACTACATAAACTGAGATATTTGATACAAAAAGTGACACAGGGTTGTCCCACCAGGGTAACCCAAACCCAGAGAATAATACCAGGATTGTTTAACTTTTAATACTATTATTTCAACATAGAATTCTCTTATATAAGTATTCAAAATAGAGCAGTACATGACAGCAGAACCCTGTAATTTCTGCACTTGTGAGACAGAGGCTAGAAAATCATGAACTCAAGGCTAGCTCCAGCTACATTGTAAGCTCAAGGTCAGGCTCACTATCAATAACAAAAATCTTAAGAAAATTAACCAGAAACAAGGAGAAAAGAGCAAATAGCTGTCATCAGTTGACTTTTATTGCCATATGTTTACGGTAGAGCCTATAAGGTTAGAGTTGGCATGAAAACACTCTTACATACTCAAAGTTAGTAATTTGATGATAGCAATTGAACAGGCTAAATCATGACCAGTCCAGAAAGGAACAGACAAAAAGAGATCTTGAGAGTACTCTGAAAGAAGTGTAATTGGCAAGACAGTACTCTTGGATGTACTTTAGATAGGCAAACTGCAGAGCTTTTTGAGAGGAGGAATGATAATGACCCAGGAACGAGTCCAAACAAGGATGAGAGGACCATTAAGTACATGGAAAGAAAATTAAAGATCCCTAGGAGGCAGTATGGGCAATGTGCTCCTTGATTCTCAGGTAAAAAGTTCTGTTGGAGGCAGTCTGAGTTTTCACCTATCAAGATTAGAAATGGGAAGATACTTCTTAACATACTTTAATTGGGAAACAAGGGTGAAATTTTTTATTTAGAAAAATACTTGTAAATAAAAAATTAGCCACAATAATGGAAGATGGAGGTGGGAAAGTTATTTTGTAGAAAGAGTAAGCCATGTTTTGTAGAGACATTTGCCATGTTGCATTGAAGGTTTGTAAGGAAAGTTTGGTTTGTAATATGTTACTCTGGTTTAAAAAGAATAAACAGTATACTGATACATAAATGGTAGAAAGTTTGAAGTCATTATACAAAGTACTAAGATTTTGAATAAGGAAAAGAAAATTGTTTTGTTGCCTTGTTTTGGGGACAGAGTCTTATGCTGTAGCTTAGACTGACCTGGAATTCAAACATAGCTGAGGCTTGCCTCAACTTCACTGAACTCTTCTGGCTTTAGCCTCCCTAGTGCTAGGACTACATGTGTGTTGCACCATATGCCATATACAGGAAAACCTTTAAGAACAGCGACTCTGTGAAATTGTGAAGGATCTTGACAGGAAATGGAATCTTTCCTTCCCAGGACGGACCTTATCCTGCCCCTTAAGAGCAGCCACTGTTCATTTGGTGAAGTTAATGGCCATGAAGGTAGAGACTAGTGCCAACCGTGGAAGATGAGAAACATGGACAAGAGCTTAAGGAACAAATATCAGCTCCAGAATTTGGCCACTCTCTTTGGCCACTCATGTGTATTGTATGGACATACTCAAAAAGTAGCCAATTTCAGGGCCAGAAGCTAGAGTTTGGCATTTATCAGAGATTGAGACAAGGTATAAGAACCACTTAACAAAGCATTTGGGACTGGCTCATTAGGTAATGATGGCTACTACCAAGCCCTACAACCTTAGCTTAATCCTCGTACCTACATGGTAGAAGGGAGAACCAACTCCAAAGGCACATGATGATGTGTGCCTCCTTATAAGTAAATGTTCTAAGTATTGAAAAGAAGCTTGGAAAGGTATAGAAAGCAATGAGGTGACTTTTAGTACAGAACTGAATTAAAAAATTATAGTGTAAAATTGTCTAAGCAACTAATGGGTTCAATTTTATCTACTTATGTATTTCAGAGTCCCTGATGTGAAAGTATTTTACTGTCCTATTAAAATATGAATATAATTTCTGCACAAACAGTATCTTCTAAAAGAAAAAAGCATCTGCAAAAGCAACTTTATCACTGAAGGAAATAGTCTACCTTTAAGCCAATCAGAGCAGAGCTAAATTAGGTCCCTAACTGGATTAGTAATCAGAAGGCATTCCTAACGGAGCAGCTAATGTGTCAGGGCTATCACAGATCATCAAGCTCTGCAGAGGCAGATAAACCTGGAGGTGCCAGAGCACAGAAGAGACCATTCCTTTCCCTTTTCTTTCTCAAGCTTTACAAAGTGAGATAAGAGAGATTCTGATTGTTTATGCAGAGACCATCACAGAAAGAATCTGATACGCCTTTTCTTAGTTTAGACAGATTGCTTCCTTTCTGAGATAGGAGTCTAACCCATAAGGTCAACCATTTGCAGTGAGGCAGCACTGGCTGTCTCTAGGAATGAAGGCACTGCTGAGAAGTTAATGATGCCTGAAAGCAATTAGAAACCTAAAAAGGAGGTTAAGCCATTAGAAATGTTTAAAAAAAACTACCTAAGAAGTCACCAATAATGGAAATAATATGTAACACCAATTAACCATGTCAAATGCCAACAAATTTGTTTCCTGCAGTTTCTTGGTAACATGGAATCATTTTATAGAAAGAAAATAAAACAATAGCTGTGTTATGTAACTTCTTGCCATAAGGTATCTAAGTATCAAAATGTAAAAAAGAGGTAATAAAATGGGAAGACTATAACAATGTAAAGAAGTCCTTTACTTCTGCTGCTCAGACATTGCACAGAAGGTGACAGTTTTCAAGTGGCTGCTTGCTATGTCATTTTTATTGGCTCATTGGTAGGATTGTAGTTTTGTTTGTTTGTTTAAAAAGACAGTTCTGATCATATCAGCACCTGTGAGAACAAACAACTCAAACAAAGCGAACTTATGTTAAATAGTTTAGTTCGTGCTTCCTAGTAAGAGTTTATTTTAGAATTCACTATTATGAGTTTCAGATCTAGAATTCAATAAAAAAAAGTTGTTTTGATACTTTAAGGTACAAATGTTAAAACATTAAAAAGTAAAGTATTAATTATAAAATCACAAAATAAGGAACCGCTCATGCATTGCTTGTTTTCATACCAAAGCAGAATGTTCTAATTCTAAGCAATGAAATAAACAGTAATATAGATTGTTTTCTTTTTGTCATTTTTTAGAGTATAAGGTACTATTCAAATATTATGTGTTAATATCAAAAAAACAGGAACTTGACTTGGATGTTGGCCTTCCTTTCTTATCTAAGTAATCAATTTAAGGAAAAGAAATATAGGAAGAGAGTTGCAGGACATATTTTGAAGAGGGGTCTTCAGCAAATCATCCCATAGAAGAACGGGCATAATTTAGAAGAGTTAACAAAAGGAACCCGAGGTACCAGTTAAAAGCATCCTCTCTTTTTTTTTTTTTTTTTTTTTTTGTCGAACTGCTCTAAAAACAGTTTCAGAGCTGTACGAAACAAATGGAAATCAAAACAGGAAGTGAGTCATGAAATGTACAAGCCAGGAAGTCGGGAAGTAGATTTAGTAGGTCATTCAGGTCTGAAGCATAGACAATCAGATAAGGAGAGCCAATGGAAACCATTTAGGCTACAGTCTGCAGACACTGAAAGTTTTCAAAACAAAAGACGAAGGAAGGCTCAGAAGTATAAAATGAAGCCAATGAAGTATTTAACAGAAAGGGTTTCCTAAGAAAACCTGCAGAGAAGAATCTCATTCTTATCTTGTGCCTTGGAAACTATGGGACGGAAGGGAGAGAGTGGGAAAATGGGAAGAGGCAGTCCCGATGATTCGAAGCAGTGCATGCTGGTCTCAGTCTTCTGTTCTCTTTCTTTCCTCAGGCTTTTTTCCTCAGTCTTCCTCTTTACTGTGGAGGACACCAAGGCGCAGGGCATCTCCCTTGTCTTTTTGAATGCTGTTTCAGTAGTTATGTCAATTTGAAAGATTTAATATTTTGGAGTAGTTCTCAAGTTCATACTTCAAACTTAGACCTTCTACCAAACATAACCAAAGATGCACTATTTTGATCTCTCTCTCTCTCTCTCTCTCTCTCTCTCTCTCTCTCTCTCTCTCTCTCTCTCTCTCTC
>BDUI01000078.1:557492-581376 GCA_002335545.1 Apodemus speciosus
AGCATCATACTGAGTGAAGTAACCCAGTCTCAAAAGAATACCCATGGCATGCACTCACTGATAAGTGGATATTAGCCTAGAATCCTGGAACATCAAAGACTCAATCCACATACCAATTGATGTCCAACAAGAAGGAAAGAGTGGACCCAGGTTCTGGAAAGGCCCAATGCAGCAGTGCAGGGGAATACCAGAACAGTGAAGTGGGAAGGAGTGAATAGGGGAACACGGGGAGGGAAAAAGACATATGGGACATTTGGGGGGTGTGGAAACCAGGAAAAGGGAAATGAAATGTAAATAAAGAATATATCCAATAAAAAAGTGAAAAAAAAGAAAAAATAAATTAGCAAAACACCCTTGGATGCTGTTCATTATATAAGAATATCAGTTGAATATCATTATTATTAATTTGACCACAATAGCCCAATTATTTCTACACATATGAACAAGATTTTCATTTCTCACCTATTAGAATGAAAACAATACCTTAAGCTGTGATTAAATTTAGAGCAATAATATCATTTGGTCTATTGATTGACTTTCATTGTGAGAAAAATCACTTAATAATTTACTATTCTACTGAACATGAAAGTAATGGCAAAGTTGTCTAATAGTTCTATACAAAGTTTAATAATTTTGTACTTTTACATGGAACAAGAAAATCATTAATGTAAGTCTTAAAATGGTTCCAATATAAATTTTTAATCTGAAAAGTATAATTTCAATATCTGATTTTTGCCCAGAAATGAAGCAATATCACATAAGTTAACTACTTTTCCTCCTTTTGTCTATTGTTCAGTCACTACTTCAGAACAACCATATATGAATTTTCCTCATCCTTGCACTTCCCTCTTTCCTTCATCATCATTTTTCTCAGTTGAGAGCAATTGGGTCACTGTTTCCATGTAGACGTCTTGTCCTTCTGCTTCTGACTTCATCTCATCATCTTCACTCAGGATTTTTGTTTCATAAAATTATGTCTGGTGCTCAAATATTCCACGCTCCTTTTTCAGCCCATTGTCCACAGGGTTTTCCAGTTGACACATGGTGGTCTTGAGGGGAGAGTTTGAGATATCAGGAGGGAATCCAAGGTTCCTCTCACTCTCTTCCTCCCATCTAAATGCCACGGAATGCTTGTGGTAGCAGGAGCACCGGCTCACTGTGAAGACCTGCTCCATTTCTCCATTCCCAACATCTACCAGGTAACCTCAGCTCTTGTGGACAGCAACCCACTCGTCCATCACCCACCAATCTTGGGATGATAATCTCTGTCACCTCAGTGTCCTGAAGAAAGGACTCTACATCTTCAGCATCTGTGTGGTCAACCCCTTCCATTGCGCTCTTACTCTTTTAAAACCTTAAGAGATATATGCTCTAATTAACTACTAACATTATATCAATCGGTCAGTCAATCAATAGTAAAGACCAGCAATCTTTTAAAATTATTATTCTTTAATAATAAATAATTTTTTACAGTCTACTTGTTACCCCCCTCCCGGTCCACCCTCTCTGACTGGGTGTGCCTCATCCCACTCCACCCACCTCTTCTCCAAGAGGTTGCACCCTCCCCACCCTCACCTCACTAGACCTCACCAACCCCTGGGGCCTTGAGCCTCTCGAGAGAGTTAGATGTATCTTCTCTGACTGAACCCAGACCCAGCAGTCTTCTGCTGTATTTGTGTAGGGGACCTCAGATCAGCTCCTGTATGCTGCCTGGTTGGTGGCTCGGAATCTGAGAGATCTCAGTGGTCCAGGTCAATTGATAATGCTGATCTTCTATAGATTTGCCCTCCTCAGCTTCTCTCTGCTTTTGCCTAATTCAACCCCACAGGCTGTTGTCCATCGGTTGGGTATAAGTATCTGCATATCTTTCAATTGCTTGTTGGGCCTCTCAGAGGGCAGCTATGCTAAGCTCCTGTCTGTGAGCACACTATAGTATCAGTAATATTGTCAGGTCTTAGGGCGTACCCTTGAGTTGGATACCAATTTGGGACGGTCACTGGACCTCCTTTCCCTCATTCTCTTCTCCATATTTGTTCCTACAGTTCTTTTAAACAGGAATAATTCTGGGTCAAAGTTTTTGGATGTGGGATTACAATCCCAAGACCAACAAATGTGAGTTTGATTTTATCCCCATCTCCAAATCTATAAGCTAACAGTATCTGAATTCAATATCTTACCTTTCCTAGTAAAGAAATCTCTGTCCCAACTGCCAGTGGCCATTCCTTCCACATATTATTCATAGCCAATCTTCTCTGCTTTTGAAATGATGTATTTCTTTAGTGTTACATTTTTCACCATGCAGCAGTTTACACATATATTGTAGCAGAATTTTCATTCAAAACTTTATGCCTCAGTTCATAATTCTGGTCAGTTATAATCTGAATTTCTTTGCTTCCTTTCTCAGTTGCACTAAAATGCTCCAAGTTACTGTGCCCACTTCCTTACTTTCCTTTTCAAATTAACTTCCATGACCATCAATCTCCCCAAACCAGCTGTCATGATGGGTCAAACTTCAAGTGATGAAACACAGCGAGAACTTTTGCGCTCCCATGAAGATGGCCTGCAAAAGAGCTTTTGACAAATAACACTTCTGTTTTCCACAAAAGCATTGCCCTTTAGGGTTCCACGCCTGCTTGGCTTTATTGCTTACCCATTTGTGTACCTGCTATTAGGTTTTCTGTCTCATTTGCTGGTTCTGTCTTCTCAATTTAACTTCAAAATTCAGAATTCTCCAAGATACCACAAAAACAGTCCTTCCACTTATCCAACTTCTGTTTCATCATCAGAGGACTTTTTTTTCTCTTGTGGCTGCAAATATCATTACTATGGTGATGGATTTGAGAATTTTAATTTAGATAAGACCTCTTTTGCAAGACGCATGTCCAATTCCTAGTTGAAATCTCTACTCAGAAATATTTAATCCGTATCTATTTTGATCTGACTTCCAGTTTTACCCTGTCTTTTCTCATGAGATAAAAATGAACATATTTCCCTTCTCTGAATTATAGAAAACATATTTGAAACTTTTCTAATTTCAATTCATCACAAAAATTGTTAATATTTTTTGGACATTCACCATCTACCACACCATGTTCACAACCAATATTATTTTTTTCACTACTCACCATTTGCTAAAACAAAGAAGGAAATTTCAGCAGAGAAAGTTTAACCAGGTTTTAAAGGGCATATATTTCAGAAAGAACATACCCGGGATCTTAGGTCAGACTCTTAACTTCCAGAATTCATTATGTATACCTATCATACTGTGTCTCAGCTCACAATAAAATCTTAAGTACCGTGGTCACAGGACTTCTTGTGAGCCAGGTTTAATTTCAAGTGTTTTAACAATATTGGATCATAGGGGAATGCACTGTCATTATTTCTGCTTTTATATATCAGAAAATGGCATGGAAAGGTTAAGTAATCATCCCAGGGCCAGTAAAACACAGAAATAGAATTCACAGGCTCCAGAGTCTGTGTTCTTAATCATAAACATATGTTTCCTTCCCTCCTCTTGTGGCTTCTCTATCCAATGTTCCTGTTGTTGGTCTCAAGACTCAGATACAAGAGATTTTTAGGAAGGAAGCTAGAATACACAACTTGCTATGGAGCTAGGGAAAAAATGAATTTATCAAGGTTGAATGGGTTCAGGCTGTTGAGAATAAAAATATTTTAAAGAGAATTATTAAATTGTCTGAGCCAAGCCGAGGCAAATGGAGGCTTCAAGGAAGCAAAATCCACTGTGAATTCCTCCAGTAAAAATAAGCAACACAAAACATACTATAATAGCATATGCACTGAATGTGCCAGTATCAGGAGCATGTGGCACAGACATAATCAGGCAGACATATGGATAGTCTGATCCTCCTTTCATAAGAAGTAGAGAAGACAAAGGGGATTACTGTGTTGATAAACTGTCTGCAAGTTGTCTAAGGCAAAGACGCATATTCACTGACAAATAAGTCAAGTAAACTGTCTAAGAAATCCTGAGAACTTCACCCAGGTTCTGCACTGGGGCTTAAGGTCAAATGAACAGACTGGGCAACAGATTTGAGGGAGATGAAAACGTGTGAGAAAGCAGTCCCATGTATCTACAACAAGAGAATTTATCACTAGGGACCATCCAACAGGTGGCATTTTGAAAGCTTTTTCACGTCTCACAGATTTGGAGAGGAACTCTACCGGAATTCATACAATTTGGAAGAGTGAAAAAAAAAAACAAAACAGGATTTACTTTTGAAATGGTCCTATCTTCAGTCCTTGTTTTCTGAGAGATATTAAATGAGGATCCAGATTAAGCACTACAAAGTATATTTACAAAATTATAAAAATGAAATGTCTAATACAGAATGTTGAAATGTGTATGTGGGACCAATGCCTTTACATCTGATTTAAATGTATCCACAGGAAGATGAACAACAGGGTAAGAATTAGAAGCTATATTAGAATCCGTGCTGTGTTTAAAAGAAAATCAAGATTAACCCAAAACAAATAAGCAATATATATGTGAAGAGGCCACTCTTTATGATCAGTACATTTACAAAGCAAAGAACACATAGGTTTTCAAAATTTAGGACTTTATTTTACTGACGCCTTTTGTGAAAATTAAAATATTATTGTTTATAGTGACATACCTGGTTGCATAACTGGGTGCAGGGTTGGGGGTTAGAAATATAGATGAATACATTACGATTTCTCAAATGCCTTTTTATCACATTTCCTCACAAAATAACAAGGGGATTGCTGGTTTAGGACAAGAGTTATGAATCCATATCTCCTGGCACATACCGTTTTCAGAAATCATAACCTGATGCACAAGAGCTTGGGAATTTGGAACTTATTTTATATATTGCATAACCTCCCTGTGGAGCAGACACAGCATCCTGGAATCAATCACCATTTACCAGTACCAGGGATACATTAATCTCTTGTCAGATATAGCCATTATTCAATAAAGTGAGTTTAAATTGGTTCACATTTGCCCTTCCAAAATATGCTAACATGACTTAAAACGCTAATTTCTAATTTCAAAATTGCCTGTAAGACTTGATAGACCTATCCAACAGCATCCCAGTGATAAACACTGACACCTAGTGGCTTTCATTGATCTGCACACAGGAAAATCTGCTAAATTCAAAGGTTAAATCTAATTAACCAAGTATCTTAGGCCAGGAGATAGGAAACGGATAAGAATCTTCATCTTGGTGGCTGCATATGGGATGGATCCGGGGGGGGGGGCAGTCTCTGGATGGCCTTTCCCTCAGTCTCTGCTCCACTCTTTGTCCCTGTATTTCCTTTAGACAGGATCAATTCTGGGCTAATATTTTTGAGATAGGTGTGTGGCCTCATCCCTCAACCAGGGGCCATGCCTGATCTCTGGATTTGGCCTCTAGAGGTTCTCTCTTCCCTTTGTTGGGTGTTTTGGGTAATGTTATCCCCTGGGTCTGGGAAGCCTCTTGCTTTCCTGGTGTCTGGGACTTTCTGTTGGCTACTCCCAATTCCCCAAGCCCCATTGCTACACACCCCTGCTCAATTTCCTGACCCTCTGTACTTCTCCCCCATCTCCCACACCTAGTCCTGCCCCCTTTCCCCTCTCCTCCTCTCTTCCTCCAAAGTCCCTCCCACCCTCTACCTCCCTGATTATTTTGGTTCTTCTAAGTAGGACTGAAGCATCCACACTTTAGTCTTCCTTCTTCTTGAGCTTCATATGGTCTGTGAGTTGTACCATGGGTTTTCCAAGCTTTTTTTTCCTAATACCCACTTATCAGTGAGTATATACCATGAGTGTTCTTTTGTAACTTGGTTACCTCACTCAAACCCAGACACTATTGCTGATGCCAAGTGCTTGCTGACAGGAGCCTGATATAGCTGTCTCCTGAGAGGCTCTGCCAGAGCCTGACAAATACAGATGCAGATGCTTGCAACAAACCATCGGACTGAGCACAGGGACACCAATAGAGGAGTCAGGAGAAGGACTGAAGGAGGTGAAGGGGTTTGCAATTCCATAGAAAGACAATAATATCAACTAACCAGATCCCCCAGAGCTCCCAGGGACTAAAACACCAACCAAAGAATACACATGGAGGAACACATGACTCCAGCTTCATATGTAGCAGAGGATGGCCTTATCTAGCATCAATGGGAGGGGAGACCCTTGGACCTATGGGAGCACGATGCCCCAATGTAGGGGAATGCTAGGACAATGAGGTGGGATTGGCAGGGTGGATAGGGGAGCATCCTCCTAGAAGCAGGGGGAGGGGAAAGGGATGGGAGATTTGCAGAAGGGAAACCATGAAAGGGAATAGCATTTGAAATATAAAAAAAACAGAATAAACGATAAAAATTAAAAAGAAAAAACTAAAGGAAAAAGGAATCTTCGTCATTACCATTTGCTTACAAACAGAGGTGTGTGTGCATCATCAGTATTGTGTGATTAGACAGACATGTGAGAAGGAGGGTACATCCCAAGCACTTAATAAGAATATAAGTAAGCTTCCCTGGAAAAGACACCTGAATGGAATCTTGATAGAGACAAAATGAAGAGAAAGGTTCACATATTGTTACAAAGAAAGTGCACAGAGGAAAGCAATATCAGAGATCCAAACTGATGGAAGTATTGATGTACCAGGAGGTACAGACCAAGGAGAAGGGATCCTGATTTATACTTAGCAGCATCCTGAGTGCCAAACCGCACATGTATTTCTTTCTAGTATTGGTGCTCTATTTACTTGTATTAGATGTAGGTCTCTTTGACACCTGAGGCTAGTTAACATCATATATCTAACTTAAGTTTCTTCCTTTCTCACATAATAAGAACTTTTTTCTTGGCATTGGGCCAAATGTAGGGTCCCAGAAGATTAGCTCTGGAGCCTCGTTGGGAGGGTGGCGTTGGCCAGGTGGGCAGCAGAATCACTTGACACTCCTTTCAGTGCCACTCATTCTGATTCTAATATATGACATTTTCTCTTTTATCTTTATTTGCTGGGGTTATCTCTTTAGAATCATTTCAATGTTACCATCTTAATATTTATAATATTTAGACATTCTTGTTCACATTTTACAAGTCATAGGATTTTTTTCTATTTTGAAAGGAAAACAAACACATATTTTCTTATTTGATTGGAGTCTCTTGGGTCACCTCCCAAGGAACTACAGCATGTCCTTCTTTCCCCATTGTTTCTAATACCCCGAGTCTTGTGTAAGGCACCTGAGGATTCTACCACCAAGTTTTCTTCCTAGCCAACAAAATATGCAGTTTGGTCATTTGGGAGGAGGAAGGCAGAGAGTCATAAATTGGAGACCAAACTGAGTGACAATGTAGACCTTGCCTATCTGCAGAAAAGAAAAGAAAAAGGTGTCTGCTTGAAAATGTAAAGCAGATAACAAAACTTCAAGATAAATGGAAGGATGAAGCAATGCAATAAAGACAGAAAGGCCAGGTGGAGGGCAAGATACCTTTAAAACAATGTTTCTTTTCCAGTTTCTTGGATAAAACTTTTTGTAGTGATAGAGTCTGCCAGGTTGGCCACAAATTTACTCCTTCTTAAGAGTTAAACATTAATATGAGATTCTGGGAAATATAAAAGAAAACCACGCCTATTTATTATACCCGAGAGGGGCTCGAATGAACACTCCAAGAACAACCCTTGTTATGGAGGGATGAAGGATACAAGACATTCGCCTTGCTTCTATGGAGTTATCCCACAATCTGTCAGAATTCTCACACAACTTCATCCATGTACTTCAGCAGGTTCGATCCTTTATATCTGCTCCTATATGTTTCTTTGTTTACCTTATAGCTTTTATTTGATGTTTTGGTGTTTATACATGTGAACACAACAAACAACTAGGCATTTTTTTCAATTCTGTAACAGCTGTTCAACATTTCTAATCTTCCTATGTACACTTTATAAATTAACAGTTCTCTTGTCTTTTGAAGTGTTTACTTTTCTTTTATTTCATTTTAAATGTTATAAATTTAGTTTTCTTTTTTGTGACTTTGGATTATTTTATCCAGTGTTGGGATACTGTATTCAATTGTGGCATTATTGTGCTGGTTCACGCAGTCCCTCAGTAAGCATATAACAACCATACCTGAAACATTGTATCTTTCTGTCTTGATCTAATTGAATTGAAAGATGTAAAATTATGAATTATATACTCTTATAAAAGACATAATGCTTCTTCCTGCAGTGAAAGATATGTTGGGTTTGATATTATATTTTATAAACCTCCAGAATTGTGCAGTTTATGAATGGAAATAGGTAGCTAATGTACACATGGTTATATAACTCCAAATCAAAATCTTAATTTTAATAACACCAAAGTTTATATATGATATTTGCCTCCACTGTGAAATCGTCCATGAATTTATGTAATGACATGAATATATGCTTTTCATTGACCAGTCCCACCTTTCAGAATGAGAACTGGTAAAAGTTTTGCCTTTTCCTCACAACCTATGTATGCTGTTTATACACTCTTATATTGGCGCTGGAGAGTAGAAGAACTGGTTAAAAGCATGCACTGCTCTGGCACAGGACCTGAGTTCAGTTCCCATAAGGCACAATAGGGGACTCATCACTCATCACTACCTAAACTCCAGCTCCACAGATCCAACCTCTTCTGACCTTCACAGGCACCACACTTATGTGCACACACACAGTCTCACACAGACACACACAGAGTCACACACACACAATTACAAATAAGATGACATACTCTATAAAGTCTTACTGTATTAATATGAATATCTATGTCAACATTTTCATGTATGCACATATACAGATACATTTTTGCTTCAGATACAATGTCTGACATGTTTTCAGTTAAAAGTATCTCATTACACATGACACATTTTCTTGCAAAGATGAATAGCATCTTAGATTATTTAGCTTTCCCAGTCTTTGCTGTTATAAACAATACTGAAATACTGCTCTGTGAAGCTGTCCACAGGCTTACACACAAACATCCATATTCTATTAATATGTGATACGTAAACTATAAAGGAAATTATTGGACCATATGACAGTTTATTTTTATTTTTTCCAAAATGTTCTAATTTTACAAATATATTCATGTAATTTATCTCTCAAGTCATCTTTTTACTCCMTAATATTTAATGAAAATTCCTCACCAACTTCATCCCCATATTGACTTGTGATGACTTCCCTACTGTTTTAAAAGAATCTTTAACATCGTGTCATGCTCTATTGGTTCCTGCAGTGTTTGCCTTGGCATAAAAACCATATATAAAAATCCAATCATTGAGCCTTCTCATCTGCTATTATTGTTTATGTGAAATTGTCAATGAAGGCCATGCCTAATCTTAGTCTATTGTCTCTGTCCTCCCAAGTTTTCATGTTTACACTTCATTTTTACTCTTATTATCTATTTATTTGAGAAATTCTCATCCATCCATAGAGCTTTCAACAGGCTCATTTCTTCTCTTCATTTGACCACAGAGTTATCTCAGTCATCTGTGGTAGCCCATGTCCTGGCCCAGGCAACTGTGTAGTTAAACGTAATTTTAAAAATGAGAGTTATAATTAAACACTTCTCTTCACTGGCTGTGACATGGGTTATACTGGGCTTTGGGCCAAGTTAACTCCATGACCTTGATTTTTGGCAGTCCTGGAAGCTAATTTCTGTTGAGCAGAAATTAAATGTTTTTCTTCAAATGCTCTTGAAAATCCTGACTTATTACCCCCTCACATGAAACTTAATATCCTGCTGAAGGAAAAAGAAAACTGTATAAATCTAGATAAGATTTGTCTAAACATATTTTATATCCCGACTGTCTTTTCTCTTTTATTTTTTAGTACATTAATATGATTGTTTTTAGAACTTTTGTACCAACTATTTTACATGTTATGAAGAAAGAAACCAAAAATATCTCTCCTGGATGTTTTTTCCAATATGTGAGTCACATACAGTCACTTTTCATAAGCCAACATTTTAGTGGTATGAGTTGTTATTGTTATTATTTTTTATATGTATGCATGAGTGTGTGCTGGGGCAAAAGGAAGCCAGGGTGAGATGTAGGGGGTGCTGCGCTCTATGATGTTGGCTCTATCCTTTAAGCTAGCCTCTGTCACCGAGTCAGGAGTTAGACTGGAGACCATCAGACTTTCTGTCTTGGCTATATCTTCAACACTGGGTTTACAGGTGTGCCAGATTTGTCTGTCCATGTTTGGGATTTGAACTCAGAATCTGATGTTCTTGACTGCTGATCAGTCTATCCAGCCCTGAAGTTATGAGTTATGATTTTTCTATGTATATGTATTTTTGGGCCATTATGCTCAAAATGAGTGGGTAGAAATTCCTTTTTTTTTTTTTTTGGAAAGAATACCAGTAATGTTCTTAAATGTGTAAAGTAAAATGGCTATTACTTTGCTATCTGAATCAAGGTCATTTTTAACCCACAGCTAAAAGTAACCAATAACATAAAACATTTAAGAATCATATTCTCACTGAAAAATTCAAGGCTTGCTGATAATAATATGATCTGTTAAGTTGAGAATTCAAGCATTCAAGTATATTTTTTGAGAAAACCGCCTGTCAACAAGCACCTTTTTCACTACAGACTAAAGTTATTCAGTTTTATTATACTGGTGATAACTTCCAAAATTGTATCTAAATAATCTGTGAATCATTAGTCATATAAGAAATCCTTTGCTTATCATCTACAAAGACCCTTTTCTTTGTGACCCAAGGTATGTCGCTTCACTTTGCTAAGCAACTGATTTCAATGGGAATAAATACACCTACTTTTTCACTTTAACTTTCAAATGCTCTCATGCTCAATTCAATGATTCTATAATGATATGTGTGGAGTAAGTTCAATTCTGACTTAGTAACCAGGGCAGAAATGAGTCTTCTAAAGGATCAAGATGCTTTCTCGAATCCCACAATGAACAGAAAATTATCCCATTATGCTCTTTCACGTTTGGCTACAAGAAAACTCACAATCTAAGTTCATGTTCAATTGCTGCGATTTTTTTTGTCCTTTCCGGATGTGTAATCTATTGTTCCCACACCTGAGTTAATGTCTAGTCCATGAAACTGCCTTTCTGTGTAGGCTGTATAGTTCACTTTAAGTTGCTTCAACTCTTCAGTGATTTAGATCATTAGGAGAATGAATATAAATGTTTCCCGTTTGATGTACTAGCTATATTTTGTCTGGTTTTAATTGCATATTTTACAGGTTTTATAATGATAAATTCTTTTAATTATAAAGATATATATGTAGTATAAAACTTTGGATAGTGAGTACATATATGAAAGCAAGATTATCCATTATTCTTGATGTGGACTGTTTGGGTATAAGACATATCAGCTCACTGAAATGGCCAGAGCTGCACAGATGCAGCCTTTTCTAAAACTCACAGCAGAAAGGGCAGAGGACGCTCATTTGACAGTGTTACTTCCTTTCTCTGTAAACTTGCTTTCACTGCTTTCGAATACAATAAATGCATGCTGTAGAAAAATGGCTAATCTATACTACAGTTTACCATGAAGATTTAAGTTCCTGGGTGATTTGAATAGCTTAGCAGGGATACCCACTGGCCACTACAGGCCAGGCTGCCCTCTTCAACACCAGCTGTGCATAATGGGTAAATTCAACAGCAGAGGATGTGGAACAAGGAAGGGCCAATAATATCAAACTCTAAAAACCAACTGCAGTCACTATTAACTCATCACTGTCTCACCGTACATATAGCATTGTTTGCACTTTGGTAAACTCACTTTCCTCGTTTCCTAGGCTTGTTTTGTGTCTATTATCTGGACTTTGAAATGTCTACTTAACTGAATGGCTTACAGTTTCTTTTCTTATTAAATTCCTTTCAAAACACAAAGCTTTAGACATAATTTATTTAATGGTCATTTGTTTGTTTGTTTATATTAAAAAGTAATGGTATGTGTGTCGGGCAGATGGCTACTTCTGTGCATTCAATTCAAGAGAAAGTGGTGTTTTTGCAAGATCTAGATTTGAGTCCCAGCATCCACAAGACTGCTTATAGCTCTGTCTAACTTTATTCCAGGGGATGCAATGTTTTCTTCTGGCCCATCTGGGTACTACAAACATTGTACACATGCAGGCAAAACATTCACACGTAAAATAAAAATAAATCTCAAAACAAAAAGAAAAGACCATCACCTTTTGGTCAGCGTGGTTAATTTGCATTGAGAGATGATAGGGTTGGCTCAGGTTACCTCTATGGGTGTCTGTAATGGTGTTTCCAGAGACACTTAGCATTTGAGAGCTCTAACCTGATGAAAATCTCAATCTATTGATGGATTCAAATTTGAATAAATGTACTAAGGTTGGAGGACCACGGAATGTACTATGTTGGAGGAAGAAGTTCACTAAGGATAAGACCTTGGGAACTTCCTCTTGCTATTCTTTTCTGCTTCTGGCTTGGTGTTCAGTAGCAAACCATGATTGACTGGTACCTTGGAAATTTTAAGCAAAATAAATTGTTCCCCCCTTTAAATTGTTTATATCAAGTATTTGGCTCATAGTGATAACACATGCTTTAATAATAATTTTTTTATTAAAAACAACATTTCTTTTAGTGATTATCTCCAGGTTAATGGTCTGGGTTTATAGAAAGTTGTTTATTACAGTATCAGTATGATCTCATTACCACAAACTTACCTTGAGTGAAAAATCAACAAAAAGGAAATGCCACAATTTCTCTCCACCTATGTGTTTATTATTGATAACTGCTTTCCAAACTGTGTATGTTCATCCTGCTATTAAAAGCTGGCATTTTGCTAGTGCTTAGCTCAGTAAACTAGATAGAAAATGACTGGTTATCCCACTTTGTGTTTGTTTTATAGTTAAGAATATTAAGTTAAGGTAATTTCGATGTATGCTTAAATAAATCTAAGGTATTAATAAAACTCATTTGTAAAATATTCTTCTTCTTATTATCCTAACTTCTTTACAAATCATACTAATAAAATTTCTCTGACTAAATTTTCAATGATGTAACTCAGATTATTGAAAAACTTAAATGACTATTTTAAAATACAATTGTCCTTTGAGAGTATGCTAATTTTCATTTTGCATCGAAGCAGAACTGAAAGAAATAGAATCTTACCACTCTCCTCATCTCGCTTAGGAGCTGACCTGAGAACACTGTACCCTAAGTCAGTTCACAGCCCTAAATAGGCAGCCCTCTGTGGTGACCCTCCCTCCAAGCCTGAAGCTTGGGACTCCTAATCATCTACTCATGTCCTTTTTGGAGAATTCTGGGCCACCTTCCTTTCAAGTATTATTTTCTAAGCACATGCATGAAGACTGGGTCGGAAAGGTCATTGCTTTAAGGTCTTCTGGAACCTGGGACCCATTGTTTCTATTGCTGCACCCCCACTGTGTGCTGCAAACAGAGAGGCTTACACAACACCAAGTGGTTAGCCTGTTTTTCTGTAGGCCAAAGGTCCATGTGGATTCGACTGCTTTGCTTCCCATGGCCCTAAAATTCCATGCTAACTGGGCTGGCTTTTAATCTGGAAGCCTAATGAAGAATCCACTTTGGAGTTTGCAGGTCCTTCCCTGTGTTGATGGCAGTGGATTAAGTTAGAAAGTGTGGAAGTCTGACTCTCAGGCAGACTACATATGGTTTGTATATAAAATACCTCATCAACTATCAAAGCCATTCACTATTTATTCCATTAGATCTTAATGGTTTATAATTACACTTTTATAAATAATTAAATTACATAAATATTAACAGAATAATTTCTATTTATGAGCTATTTTCTCTTGGACAGCATGTACATAGTAAAACAAATTTTCTTCTAGATATTTTTTGCGTTCCACATCATTTAAGCTACACATACTATACTAATTTTATACATTTTTTATGAAATAAATTTGACATTTAAAATAGCCTAGAAAACAGTGTTCAGAAACAAATGGAAAAGTGGGGCTGAAGAGATGGCTCCAGGATTGAGACACATGGTGCTTTCTTCCAGAGCACTCATGTTAGCAGCTTGCACCTGCTTGTAGCTCCAATTCCAGGAAATCTGACAGCCTCTTCTGACCTCCTGAGGCACCTGAACACAGTTGATGTACACACTCTTACACACAAATTAATAGATTAATTAATTAAATAATAAAAATACATCTTAAAAATAAGTTGGCATAAAACTATGTCAGAGTTAATGAAATAACAACCACTATGGATTAATGGGTAAGATTTATAATTTTCAATACTTCTTAGGGGCAGTGGCTATTTGCAATGTTTAATGAATAAAACTACACACCGATCACATGTCTTAAAGCCAAAATAATTATAAATTAATGAGCTAATTTATTTATTAAAAATGTAGGCACTTATTATGTGTTTCAACTAAAATATAAGCAATTGGGAACTAGCAGCAATGATTTAGGGCTAAAGCCATGAGAATAATATAAGATATTGCTATATCTTCTTGTATTGTGGGAGAAAAAACTTTCTATGACCGTCACAATGCCAAAACCTAAAAATTATAGAAATAACTAAAAAGAAAGGAAAAAACTAGACACTGAGCGAAATGTCATGTGCTTATAAAGAAGCCAGCCTGCATGGATAAGGACAAGAATGTAGAAATTCAACAACAGTAATGTTAAGCAAACTTAACTCTTAAGTTAAGATCTGCCATTTTCTAGGTACACACACTACATTGGCTTACATTACAGTTAAGAATAAAGGGACAACTGTGAGTATTCTGGGACTAGCTTGGCTCGAATACAGAGAGTTAAAGTTGTACATCTTTTCTTGGAAAAACATGGTTGAAAGCATCTATACCTACAGTATTTGCACCTTAGATACTAGAAAACACTAACGATCAAGATCTCCTTTCCCATAAAACTGACTTGTGAATATTATTATCATATAAAGCAAAGTCACTAAGTGCTCTCTAATAAACAGACAGAGGAAAACACGTGAAAGACAGGCTAAAGCCATTCTATGCAGCGTTTAAATGGTGCTTACTCTCGCGTTTGTTAAAAATCATTAATTCATTAAATAGAATCTGCTTCCAATCGTAATAGAATTATATTTAATATCAACGTCAATAAGTATTTTTCACATTGTGTATTAACTAAGGAAAGTGATTATCGACTTGTGTTCTCTGCCAATAGGGCCTTTTCTCAATTTAGTTCTCTGGTTCTTTTGTTGTTGTTTTGTCTTGTTATAATAAACTTTTTACTGTAATTGAAGAAATTGGAGAAATGTTAGGAGTAGAAATAAATGGGAAAACAGCTGAAAAAAAGAAGTACTGGGGAATATTAAAAAAAAATAATTGAGATTTAAATGCTAATTTTATGAATAGTCAGTTGAATGTTGCAGGAACCAGTGAAGAAAACAGATGGTAACAACCACTTAGTTACCATTACTATACATTTCCTATAAAGATGCTATAGACTGGGTAGATGTGAGTAATAAGGTTTTCATAGCACTGGAAGAACTGTGGCTGGCAGCCAATTTTCCACTCTGAGGAGCTAATGAGAAGGAAATGACAGTCTTGAGTAGATTGTCATAAGGTAGAACTTGTTCCCCAAAGCAACAGTGGACTATTTTGAAACTTACACTCACCTGAAATGAACATCAGCTGTGTAGTGTCTTAATGGTACAAAGACAATAAAGCTCTCTGATAATATTATATAACATGATAAATTATTTTGGGAGTTACTATTTTTTAGAAAAAGAAATGTGTGTATACATAAATATATAGTATATATTTATATATCATATAATATTATGATCAGCTTCCTGATTTGCCAACACATTAACTCTGCATTATATTTAACTGAAAAATATTATCTGCATATAGTAGTAGGCATAATCGGAGAAACAATGGCATTAAATAGATTAAAAAAAAAAAGCATCCACAATCACTCTAGGAGATTAAAACATCTTTTAATTGCTTTTTAAATGATTTCAAGTGAAACATTAAGTTATTATTCTGAGATAGTTCTTTTTTCTAATTTTTTGGTTGAAATAGGTTTTCCTCATACAATGTATTTTGATCACAGCTTCCTCTCCTTCAACTCTTCTGAGAGCCTCCCTATGTCCCTTCCACTTGAATCTACACTTTTTCTGTATCTCTTAGAAAATCAACAGACGTATAAACAACAATAATAAATAAAATAAAAACAAACTGAAATAGGACAAAACAAACAAACCAACAGAAGAAGAGCCCAAGACTCTTCTTGGGAAACATGCAGAGGTATACATTTGTACACACAGGAATCCCATAAACACAATAACAGAAGCCATCTATGAAAGGGAATTGGAAGATAGAAACAGAATCATTTCAAAACAGAATGAGACAAAGAACTCCAAAGATACAACTTGAGTTGGCTTTGTGTTGGCCATCCACTACTGGTTGGTCTTAAGACTCACCTGGTCTTAAGTCTGATTTGTATGCTCAGTGAGACTGTTGGAGAGAACTAGGTTTTCATTTTTAAGTTGTTTTCAGTTGGAGATCGTGTCTTGCTTAAAAATGGAAGCTGGTGTCCACCTCTCTCAATGCTGGGACCTAATATGGAAAACAAAAATCTGTGTGGGCACTGTGCATGCTGCCACAGTCTCTCTGAGTCCATATATGTGTCGGTTCAGTTCTATGTAGAGGGTCTTTCTTCTTGATACATGTCCTCTATCCCCACTGGCTCTTATACCCTTTCCACGTCTTCTATAGGATCCCCTGAATCCTAAGGGCAGGGATTTGATGGAGACATCCCACTTAGAACTCAGTTTTCCAAGGTCTGTCACTCTCTGCATAGGTCTAGCTGTGGGTCTCTGTGTTTCTTCCCACACACTGCTGGTGAAAACATCTCTGATGATGGCCGAGCAAGGCAGTGATCTATGAGTACAGCAAAATGCCATTGGTGTTATTTTATGGCTACATTTCTTTACCAGAACAGTCGAATCTGGTTTTCCTCTAGGTCCCTAGCTTATCTCATCTCAGGTTCTTGGCTACCTGGGCTGTATAGGGGATGGATTCCATTTTGTGGAATGAGCCTTAAATTGAATCACATGTTGGTGGGTTATGCCCACCAGCATTGTACCACTATTGCACTAGGAAATGGTTCTCAACCAATAGGTCACTACTCTTTTGGGAGTCACATCTCAGATATCCTGCATATCAGATTCATTATACATTATGCATCATGTTACAAAATAGTAGCAAAATTGCAGTTGTGATGCAGCAATGAAATATTTTTTTCCACTGGAGATCACCACAAATGAGAAACTGTATTTAAGGTAACAGCATTAAGAAGGCTGAGAATCATTTCACTAGAGCTTTTTGAATGCAGGTCCTCATTGTAAACCAAACAGTTTGTAGCTAGGTTGGTGTTTAACCTTCTCCTTTGGCAGCATGCAAAGTTTCCTTCGAGTACCATGAATGTTAGTCCCTAGGGGTGAAGAGGAGTGTTCCCATTAATAGGCACCAGTTCGACTCTATGTTCAATGAGTGGTATAGCTGTTGTCTTCAGCAACAGATTCCTTGAAAGCCACCAGCAGCCTAACAAACAATCCAATTAAAAAATGATGTACAGATCTAAACAGAGAACTTTCAAATGAGGAAACTCGGAATGGCTGAGAAGTATTTAGAGAAATGTTCAACATCCTTAGTCAGAAAAAATGCAAATCAAAACTACTTTGAGATTTTATTTCTCACCTGTCAGCTTGACTAAGACCAATCAAAAAGTGGCAACTCAAGATGGTGAGGATACAGAGTAACAGGAACACATTTTTTTTTTGGTGGTCAGATTACAAACCTACACAGATACTAGGTAGATCAGTATGGCAGTTCCTCAAAAGGTTGGAGATAGACCTACTTCAGATCCAACTATACCACTCTTAGAACTATACGACTCTAAGGCATACACCCAAAACATGCTTCATCCTTCTATAGAGACACTTGCTCAACCGTGGTCATTGCAGCTCTATTCATAATAGCCGGAAACTAGAAACTCCCTAGATGCTTGTCAACAGCTAAGTGGGTAAAGAAAACGTGATATGTTTACACAATGGACTATTACATGGCAGTTAAAAATGAGATCAGGAAATGTTTCAGGTAAATGGATGAAGTGAGAAAAAACTTATTCCATGTGAGGAATCCCAGAACTAGAAAGACAAATATGCTATATATTTGCTTACATGTGGATGTTCGCTCTTAAGTCTTCAGTAAGCAGGTTATAATTCATAAAGTTAAAGAAGTTAGGGATAAAGTAAGGAAAACGATGGGAGAGAAATGAATCTCAAAGGAAGAGGAAATGGAATAGATGGTTATGAATGGATGAGGGAGGGGTACAGAAATGAGAGGATCAATTGAGGAGGAGGAGGAATGAAGGGTGTCTTAGTCAGGGTTTCTATTCCTGCACAAACATCATGACCAAGAAGCAAGCTGGGGAGGAAAGGGTTTATTCAGCTTACACTTCCACATTGCTGTTCATCCCTAAAGGAAGCCTGGACTGGAACTCAAGCAGGTCAGGAAGCAGGAGCTGATGCAGAGGCCATGGAGGGATGTTACTTACTGGCTTGCTTCCCCTGGCTTGCTCAGCTTGCTTTCTTATAGAACCCAAGACTACCAGCCCAGGGATGGCACCACCCACAATGGGTCCTCCCCACTTAACCCTAATTATAAAATGCCTTACAGCTGGATCTCATGGAGGCATTTTCTCAATCGAAGCTCCTTTCTCTGTGATAACTCCATCCTGTGTCAAGTTGACACACAAAACTGGCCAGTATACAGAGCAAGTGAGAAAATATGGAGAGGAAGAGCCAAAGTTGAGGGGCATTTGAGGAATTGTATGGAAACCTAATACAGTAGATTACTGAGAAAAATGCAGTAGATACTGAGTAGAAACTTCATATCATATATGGCCCCTCTCTCCAATGATGGCCCTACACCCCTGCATTCATTGGCAAGGTTAAGTGGGCCCAGGAGGGTTAAGAAAAACAAAACAAAACAAATGATGTTGTGAAGGAATAATGGTGAGCAGAATGGTGGAAGAAAATTAGTGGTGTGATCAATGCGCTTTAAATAAATGAATGAGATAAGTAAACAATTGATGGATAAAAAGAGAAGAGAGAATACTGATGTTCGTGGACATAGAGTGAAAATAATGGAGGCAGAATGGACCAGCTAATGTTTCATTTCTAACCAACATCAAAAGCCCCTGGAAGCTACTGCTTCTGGCTTTCAAATGAAACCACCTCTCCTGGTCCTGATTTTTTTTTTTCATATCTGATAGCGTTTTTATGATTTCACCATACTTTGAGGGGCAGGTAGTTGAAGAACAAATCCCCAAGACAGGAATGATTTCCAAGACAGTTACATGAGGTAAGAAGGGGAATGAAAATACAAGAAAATGAGGAGCAGTCAAAAGTCAAAGCAAGGCCTAAGTAATGTTGACGTTGAATTATGAAAACGTACAATAGGTCACATATGGAAAACTAGACACATCAGACAACATAAAAGACAAACCCCAATTCTTAGTTTATTTGTGATGGCTTAATTTGTATCGATCCACCAGTGTTAGAGACCAGAAGTTGGAGTAGGAATCTAAGTGGCTATAGAAGTCGACAAGACTTATGACTAGAATAATGTTCTACAAAGTGAGGCCAGCTGGGAGCCGCTGTGGGGAAGAGTAGTGAGAACTCGGGGTTCTACTGACTGTGGTAGGCAGAGGAGACCACGTGATGTGTATTCAAAGGTGTGGAGGTCTGAAAAGCATCAGGACGAAAATACCTTAGAGCTAAAATGAAGATCAAGTGGAAAGCCACCCTGCTGCTCCGTCCTTGGGGTCCGGTGGTCCAACTAGTGAGGCTTCTGCACCACTTGTTAAAGCACATCCTTGGGATAACATCAGACACGAAGCAGCCAGAAGAGCAGTCAACTTATGCAACAGAACACTGAACAAAGCAAGGGGAGCGTGCCGGAATGGCTCCCTCCAGACTTACTAACCCATGGAAGCAGAATGGCAAGGATGATTCTAGAATGATCTAGAATACATGATTCGCGCCATGTATTTCTTTGACATTTTACCACAGACATAGCATTTGAACCCAGAGCCCAACCATAGCACTCTCATTTCCGATCTTCCGGGAAACCTCTGTTGCAGCCATTTTATACTGAAGTCAATGGTTGATTTCCCCCCACCGCAAGAACACACTCACTTCTTCCATTCTTAGGTTTTTGGTGGCATATAGTCAGTCCCCAGTTCCATCAAACAGTCAGCGAGCCTCTATTTAATTCAACTCGCTTTCCCTAAGCGAGGAAAGATTAGAATACAGATCTCCAAATCTTTTTACATTTACAAGAAAAACTAGACAACGGAATTTTTTTTCTAATTCACATTGGAAAAATAGCCTAGAAGATGGACTGAGTAAGAACAGATTCATTATCCAAACAGCATGATGCGCAGGGACAAACTTTTTGTCCTACTTTAAAGGTTTTCACCAGAGGGAGATTCCCAGAAAAGGAAATCCCAGAAAGGCAAAACTTTTTAAAAGGCACCCTGCTTAAAAGTAACAAAATGAACACCCATAAAACAGTAAAGACAATAGTTTGCCTTCATTATTGATGTTTTAAAAATAACGTGCTGTTTAATAACATAAACAAAAAGTGTGGCAACAAAAATAATGAGTAATCTCTTTTCTACCTACTGCTTTGGGGTACTGATATTTTGTAATTGTTTTCTAAATTTTCTTTTTACAACTATCAGGTGGAAGAGGCCATTGTTTGCGGAGAGTTCTCATCTGAAGCAGAAATTGACACTTAATTATACCATCATCCATTGAGAATAGTCATTTGAACAATTGACAACCAGGGAGTCCTCATTATCTGTAAATGCCAAGTGTAATCAATTAAGTTAAATGCTTCGTTGAAGCTGAAAGTGCTGCCCCTAAATATTTATTCTGATTACATGCCAACAGCATAATGTATACATAGTTAAGCATTAGACAGGCAACCTTAAGCAAATCTATGTCTCTAAATCTTAGTATTAAACAGTTAATAATGACCACAAAATTCAGTTAGTATGAGCCAATGTTAATGGATACAGGGAGCAGTGTATTCAATTATTAAACATGTCTCTTATTTATCTTGTTGGATAAAGTCATGTTCGTGACAATTAGAGCTGAAACCACTTTTCCTGCTATTCCCTTAGATTAGAAGTTCTGACATTCAACAAAAGCACACGAAAGCAATATTTAGACACGGTGACCAAATGGATGATTAAAATACTGTTCTTGAGAATGAATCGAATAGTTCTAATTCACCAACAATTCGAGGTTTACCATTCTGAACAGTTTTAGAACAGACTTGTTACCGGTGGATCAGGGATGGGGTTAGTTGTGTCCGATTCCTAAGCTCCTATTCGAGAAATTTAAATAAATATGCACACAGGTTTGCAGCATAGCAAGGATTCTTTAAAGTCATAGAAAAGATCAGAATACACTGCACGAGAGTGGACCACACTAGGGAAACACTAGATAGTTACCTGGGGTCTCTTTTGATGGGGTCTATAGAGAGGAAGGTCTGGTGGTTTCAAAGACCACTTTCTCCCATAAGCTCAAGCTGTTGAACATTTTGTCGCTGGCTGGTAGCAGAGTGTAGCAGAACCAGCCTTACTAGAGGAACTGTGTCCCTGGGAGCAGGCGTTGAGAGATTATAGCCTCCCCCAACTTTCAGTTCCATCTCTGTTTTGTATTTAAGGTTGGGGATGTGCTCTTTAAGCTTCCTGCCTCAGATGTCAGTTGCTGTCCCCCCCCCCGCCCCCCCGGGTCGTTGTGGTCTTCCCTTCTGGATCCCTAAGCAAAGCAAACGTTCATAGATTGCTCCTGGTGGTTATGTTTTATCACAGAAACGGAAGAACCTCTAACGCAGAATTTTGGCTAGTTCTCTATTACAATTGATAGACTCGTGTAATAGTATTTTTCTTCTGAGCATGCCTCTCCCCACGATGCATCTTGTTTCAATTGGACATAGTTTCATAGACATCAGATGGTACATGAGGGATTCTCTCTCCAAGTTCACTTGGAGGATACCGTGTGCCTTACTGGGTATGCACCCAAATCCTGTTCAGGTAGGATAGGTCTTCTGCTATTCTTTCTACGGGATATACTGAGTATATTTAAATAGAAACTGCTTGAATATAATTGTTGTTGGGAAAGGAGCAACGTATCCTGTGGTTCAGAGTGCTTGTAGTGAGGCAGCCATGCATTGATTGGAGGAGGGGGTGTCCAGTACTTGCAGGTGAAGAAGCTAGATGACCACCTTCATTATTAGAAGAGGGGGTATCCAGAGCCCAAGCCAAGTGGAGTCCCACCTCATTAAACTATTCCTTATGCATGCCTAATTCTGGATATGATTCTTTAGTGATCAGAACATATACGTGGGTATCTTCTAAATAAATGCAATTTTAAGGGTTATTACAGGCACAAAGTAAAACTTTTCATAGCTCTTGGATTTCATTCATTGGTCCTAGAAGCACAATGTCCATACATCCTGTTGCTTTTTTAAGTGATTTTATTTTTTTCTGAAGAAAGACTTTCTTGAATTTCACGACACCTCACATAATTAATAACTGGAGTCATGAATTAAGGTTTAATTTATTTATAGATTTTAGTGAAGAAGCTGAAACTGGCTTTGTCTTTGAGGAAAGTTCAGTGCCACATTAACTGGATGGTTTCTCTGGTTTAGGTGTGTGCTAGTGCCACCTGCTGGAATACTTAAAGAACTGTTGATCCAGAATCTATGCAAAGCGCATATTCACTCTGTTAAAGCAGGCACTAGAAAAGACACACAGAGCAATCCCTGTTGTAAGAGGTTACTTTACTTAACTTCAAATGCCTTTTGAACAAACTTTGAGTCTGGCTATTCTTGCTGCACTTTTTTCGCATAAATTTTTTTTCTGCAGTTCAGTTTTCTTAAAGTATTAAAAACCAAACTCATTTAATGTTCTTTTTCTGTGTCTATGGATGACAATGACCATGTACCCAATCAACAGTGATTTTTCTCTAACGTATTGCCACCTTGCAAAACTAGAAACAATTGAAGAAACTTTAACTGCTTTTAAAAGAAATAAAAATAAAAATAGCCATACTGGAAGCGCTGGTGTGGTTTACAGAGCCTGTGATTTAATGTTGCAATATTTGGAGAGAGGAAAAAAATCTGCCTTAGAAAATTGATAATTTTATTTAGTTGACTGGTTGGATTTTAGTGGACAGGGAACTGAAAGTTTGGGGGCCATGGATCAACTCTAAGTAACTGACTACAAAACGCTTTTAGACTAGTCCTACATTTTTTTTTTTTTTTTTACATATTTTGGCATAATTGGCTGAAGCTTTTTCCTGAGATTAAAAAAAAAGAAAGACATGTCAAAAGAGATAAACTTCCAGGCTGAAATGGCGCACTAAGCACATTTTATATGAATTCAGGTTTCTGAGCTTGCATAGAACTCTGACCCAGTCTGATTGCTTCTTGGCCTCTTTTGCATTCTTCACCCAGTTGTACAGGAACCACTGTTAAAACTTGAGTGCTTGAAATGTTCACTATCTATTTCTTAATATGTGGTGGTGGATGTTCCTTCTACGCCTTGAAAAACCACGGCACCCTCTACCTCTCGTTTGCTGAATGGCTACCCATGGTCTATTGCACTGTGTTCTTACATGTGAGCCTGGGACAACGCTGGGACAACGCTGGGACAAATGTCTGAAGAGCTTATTGAATGTATCAAAGCAGACCTGGTTGCCAGAGTCTCGCTGCCTTCCTCAGTCTCTATCTGTTCTGGGGTATGACTGGCATACCACACCCCCTACCTTAAACTTCTCAAGGCCAGAATCTGGGCTACCTTTCCCCCAGATACCCATATATA
>BDUI01000079.1:34563-60793 GCA_002335545.1 Apodemus speciosus
CTCTCTCTCTCTCTCTCTCTCTCTCTCTCTTTCTCTCTCTCTTACACACACACATACACACATACACACATATGTAATACGCACACTCCTAAGATTTTAAATTTGGGCAAATAACTATTCAAAATACAGTAAAACAATCCAAATTGGCATTGTCTAAGAGTGAAAGCAGATGTGAATTCCACTCTTCATTCAGCCATCTGAAAGGATCAATCTCAGGCTTTGCCCACTGTCAAACTTGTCATAGTCCTCTGGGACATCACTTAGTAGCATCCAAGCAAACTTATTCCCAGGCTCTGATGCAGTTTCCCACTGCATGGGAAGTATTTCAGTCAAGCCTCATCAAGTCATGCAAATTGGAGGATGAAATAATAAATACACTGTGTTTTGCAGGATAAATATTAACCAGTTCAGGCCACAAACAAGACTTGAAAGAATATGCTCCCTCTATCCTGGGTCAGTGCTTATCTGGAAGAAGGAAGGAAAAGAGCTTCTAATCAGTGATTAATCTAAGAAACTGAGCTAACATTCTCAAGTAGCCTCCTCTAATATCCTATTTGTATCCCTTCTATACTAGTCAGCTTGCTGCTTCTGTAACAAAATGCACATGAAAAATCATCTTAAAGAATGAAGGCTTTATTTTTGGTTGTCTAGTCTCAGGAGATGGCTGGAGGGTCTGATTGCTTTTAGGCCTGTGGTAGAACATGAAAGTTGCCCTGTGAACTCCACATGAATGCATCTGTGCATGAGCCTGCATGTGTGAGTGTGTGGGTATATATGTGTGCATGTGTGTGTGTATCATAGATTCACACACAATTTAAGGATTGCTTTGTAGATATAGAAGCAATGTAGAAATCCTCTAGACAAAGAAGGTCTAGAATTCTGTGTACATGACATTATATCAGAACTGATTATCCATGGTACGAACACATGATTTCTTCTTGGCAAATGACACTAAAGAGAAAACTACTCATCTCTTGACATCCAGGAAGCTTAACATTTATAAAGCAAGGAACTGGAGACAAGACACATCCTTCAAAGTTATATTGCTACTTCTAAGGCAAGACCTATGTTTCCAACTTTATTCTACACCTTGATAGACTATTCATCTATGGATTTACCAGTGGATTAATCCATTGATGTTATAAGACTAGTGATTCCAGCTTGGAATGTTCCACCTCTCAACACTATTGCATCAAGGACAGCTCTCCAATATACTAGTCACAGAGAGATAACAATACTGAACAATAATAATATGCCCAAAATGATTGGGCACAAATTTACTCTTTATTAAAACAAGGGCAAAGCTAAAAATTCTTACTTAATTAGAACTTCTGAAGTGAAAGAAGATTGTACTTGTTCATATAGGCGATTCCATAATGCACTCATTTTACATTTTTCACCAAAACTTTCTGTGCACTCCGAACACTGTAGGAGGAAATCAAGTAGAGATGGAGTAGGAGGTGGCAGAAGAGCACTAAGCTTGGACACTACCATCTGGCTCTGAAACTGACCCTGTCACCAGCTTGATTCTATAAAATCAAGACTGCTCCACAGCACTGGACACTGTGCAAAGGGCTGCACAGTCCTCATATAAATACAAATGCCCTGGGCTTCCTTTATAAGAGCTAACCAGAGTAATTGCTCTGTTAACTTTTCTACCCTATTTGAGTTCCATGACTCATTCAAACAGCATGGCTGGCTTCTAACTCTGTCTTGGTCTCTTATCACCTGCCTCCTTTAGTACATACTTCCCTGTTACTTATCAAAATGCTTGAACAACGAATGTTATATGATAAAATGATTAAAAGCACACTTATTTAAGAGACGGGTCAACATACTGCTCTCAAAGTAACAATGACAACAAAAACAATAACCACTGTAACCCAAGAAATAACATTTTGAGCTCATAATTACTCCAAATAGCTTATATACACTCTATAGACATTATTCTCAAAGTAACAATGACAACAAAAACAATAACCACTGTAACCAAAGAAGTACCATTTTAAGCTCCTAATTGCTCAAAATAGCTCATATAAACTCTATAGACATTACATCACTAAACACTATCATGACCACACCTACTTCCAAGGAGCAGAAGTTGATCTCAGAGGTATTTTAATGAGCAGGCTGGATTTTTACATTTAAGTTCTGGGCTAGACATATCGCTGAGTAAGCCAAAGCACTTGCCATGCATGTCAATGACGTGTGATCCCCAGAACCTACAATAAAAGGAGAAAACTGACTACTCAAAGTTTTTCTATGACCTCAACATATAAGCTTTTACCTATGCACATTGGTGCACACACACACACACACACACACACACACACACACACACATTCTTGAAAGAATAATTCCTTTTAAAATAGAAAAAAAACTCTGAGTACTTCTGAGTACAGAAATAAACATTTTTCTTTGCACCCACCACATAAGGAACCTGGAGCATTTTTGCTAAGTGGAACAAAAGGAATTTGCCTCCCCATCTGCTAAGGAAAAGGAAAGGGGGGAGGGGATCATGGCATCCTAGCATCCATTTGATTGAACCAATGAAGATATCAAAAATTAGTAGCTGGAAAAAAACACGCCTAGGTATATTTGCCAGCATTGCTTGGGCATGAGAAAATGCTAGAGACAATTTTTTTTTAAAAAAGTAAAGGCTGAAAGATTATTTTAGCTTCCATGTTCATAGGCTTCTATCCATGGTTGTTTGACCTCATGCACTTGGATAAAACATGAAAGTGGTAGGAGAATTTAACAAAGGGATGGGGGCTTGCTTCAGGGCAGCTGGGAACATGAGAAAAGACAGAACAATAAGGATCTAGGACAAGACATAGAGCCCCAAGATATGCCTTTGGAGACCTATTTATTCATACATGATTGCTCATAAGAGTCTGTTCAAAGCTCACATTCATAAATGGATCAGCCCTCTCATTATGCTGGAGACAGTCTACAGAAATCACGTGTCTCTAGAAATGCCTTCTCAACATGCCTAGGTGTGCACATTCTGAGTCACTTGGGTTGCCCTAACTGCAATTAAGTATACAACTGAAATTAACCATCACAGGCAATAGCTTGTCTTTAGTTTGAATCTGTTATGAAAGATGTTTCACTGAATGCCTAGTGCACAAGCTGTTTTTATAATAAAATATATTATCAATGATTAATTCCATTGAAAACAATGAAGGTTACTTAGGACATAGATTATGTTTACATCTTTGACAAAGAAAGTAGAGCCCATCTCATCTACTATACTGAAGCCTGGTTGTCTCTGTTTCCTTTTGTTTTGTTCTCTGATGACCTATAGTTACTACTACCTAATTAAAAAAAATAAAAAGAAACCAACAACTTCTATTACTCTTTTCTCTGCCAAAGAACTGGTACAGGAAAGTGACACTTTTCTGATGAGGAATGAGAGTTCCACTTATCTGTAGGCATAAGTATTAAAACAGAGTCAAGAATTATGCTGGTTATCAAAGTTGCATCATAACTCCTAGACATGTATCTGTCTCTGTTTCTAGTTTCACAGTCAAATGCACCAGGTTCTTTCACAAAGGCTCCTTGAACCTTCATTTAAAGATGGCTTCTCAGATGTGATGAGGTATTCTGGTCACAGACTTTTCTCATCAGAACTCCATTAAATCCTTCCACTCTAGAATATCAAGAGATGCTGTTTTATGAGTCAGATTGTCCTGATGGCTTACAGTATCTTGGCAGCCTCTTCTGGCAGAAAAACTGTGCCTGGGGAGTTATCGGGTTAACACATGTATCTCTGAATGTCTTGATTCCTATAAAGAGGATATTTCCAGAGCAACAGTCACATGCTGGGATGAAAATAAGATCCATTTGCAGGTTGTCCCCCACCTGGAGATACAATTTTTAAATAAATGGATTTTGTTGGTAGTATGCTATATTGCTTGGCTACTCTTGAGCTTTCAACATCCATTTAAAAATCTGTGTCCCACCTATAGAAAAGCACGAAAGTGAATTTCAAAACCACTATAATTCTTAACTGTATTTTAATGTGTATTCTTCTTCCCATAGGTAAGTGGAGCTATCAATCCTCATTCAAAAAAAAAGAGCTTCTTCTTTTCGTAGCTGATGGAAAACATAACAAAAATCCATACGGGCCAAAATGAAGAGAACAACTGACCAAGGGGTGCCCAATTCTAATGCCCAACTGATACAACACAAGCCCTATAGCTAAAGGTCAGAGAACCTGACTAAAGTGAACCAGAAAGTTTATAAGAGCCAGAGGATTGAGACATCTGCCACTGTGTAGTATTTGCTCTATATGAGATGGAAGCTGCACCTAGGAAATCTCAACAGTATAACTCTGTAAACAAGACTAACATGATGACGACACCAGCAGACATGCCAATGTGAATGGAGAAAGTCTCACAAAGCCCCTTCTGGATCAAAAGCGACAGGCAACTGATGACAGCTCATAGAGGGAGAATCTGTCTTTTCCAGGGACAAGCCCTGTGGTGGGTTATGCAATTCCAGGCATTCAGCCTTAGACATACAAGTAATACTCGATGAACTCAGAAAATTGTGTGTGCACACATGTATGTGTATATGTGTGTATATGTATGTGTGTGTGTGTGTAATAATAATGTTTTTAAAGAAGATATCATAAAATTGAAAGAGGGTTTTAAAGAGAACACCAGAGAAATTGGAGGCAGAACAGTAAGGGGTGGAAATTATGTATATACAGTTAGTTGTTTATAAAATTATCCAAAAAATTAAAGTAAAACTATAGATGTGTTTTAAACTTAAGACATAAACCCACTTTATATTTACCACAGTAATGCTGAGCAGAAATGAAAACAACAAAAGAGGGAGAAGAAGACGTCACACGTCACACCTCTTTGTTCCTGTTCTTTGCTTACTGACTCACATGGATTGTTCTTGTATCACCATTTTTATTATCTTGCTACTGGGACCAAAATGTGGGAAAGAAGGAATGATGTTTTTTTCTACTCTATCCCAGATAAAGGCGTTTTCTTGTTGGAGTTACCAACCCAAATGTCAAATCAGGCATGTATCAAGCCTTTATTAAGTTTTAAGATAAAGGGAATATTTAAGATAAAGGGAAATTCTGTAGATAAGGATTGTTGTGAATTCATGTACTTCAAAAGAAAGTTAAGAACAGAGCACAAGTACCAGTTATTCGCTAAGTTACCGGGTGTCCTTGAGAACAGTGGTTTCCTTAACAACACAAAAGGGCAGGAGCTCACAACACCACTTATAGGTAAAAATGAGAGTTGCTGTCTCCAAATATTACAGTTAAAATGGTACAGGTATTCAATAAGAATTGAAGAGGTGGATGAGAGGGAAGGAGAAAGGAACCATTAGGAAGAATGAAGAAAGAAAGGGATAAAGGGGGAATTGTGGAAGGGAGGAAGGAGAAAAGAAAAGACAGAGAATGCCTGGACATGTCTAATCCACTCGACCACCAGATTCTCTGTATCTGCCAAATTAAATTGCTGTGTATTTATCTCCCTTCCTTTGTCATATCCCTGGAGTAGTTTCTACTTAATGGTATCATATGGTGATGGGTTTAAAAGGAAGAACAATGCTCAGGATAACAGACACACATATACACCCATTCAGACACACACACATATATTCACACATATGTACATGCATATACACTTGCAACTGTGCAGATGTGTAGGTGTGCACACACAAACATGTATGCACATACACATCTTTTCCACTATCAAGATGATAGCAAACATTCCTAAAACATTTTCTTTATATAAAGCAATACACTGTGATAAGGTAGAAAACAGTGGGCAGGTAGCCTTTATTCTTTTACTTAGTAGCAAATACCAGTGTGAATTAGAATTAAATAAACTTCTGAGCTTTAAAGAATGCTTTCTATAAATAGTTTCTAGAATGGTGATAATGACCATCATGCTAGCATGGCTAAGATGGTTTGAATATTGTTGAAACATTGAATCAAACAGTTGGTACAATGTTTTGTAAAGTCTGTATTTGCAAATTCTTTAATGAAAAAAAAATGAAGTTGTAATTGTTGCTATGTACTCCTCCGTGGATTCTGTTTATTATTGCTTTGTTCAGTTTTGAGGTAGGTGCTTCTGTATCCCATGCTGACTTCAAACTGTGTAATAGAGGATGAACTTTGAACTTTGTGTAAAAGATTTCATAACCACTTTTATAAGGGACTAGCAATCAAACCCAAGGCTTCTTGCATGTGAGGCAATACCTCTATCAGATAAACTACAATCCCAGTTCTCCTTTAGATTTTCAAGGGATCCTGAATGCATTTAAAACACAGACAAGGGATATGCAGAATAAATCAACGATGGCTTCTGAAGTTTGTTGTCAATACCTGCAGTCCTTTCTTTTATTCTCATGTACACACACCCGAAAAAGTAAGTGGGATGTGGAGTGATGAACATTTCTATTGGCTCAAAGGTATTGAAGACTGTGTCTGGGAATAGTAAAGTGAATGAATATATACTCAATATTACTAGTTATCAGGGAAAAACAAGTTAAGCCTAGAATTAGACACCACTTCATGCATAGAAGAGCTAAAATCTAAATAGGCATGAATTGCTAATGTCTATTTGTATACAAAATAAGGACTTTAAGAACATCCAAAGGWGATAGCTTACATAGGCAACAAAATGCCCCCCCCCCCCATGTAACCATGAGGACCTCAGTTCAGATACCCGGCATCTACCTAAATTCCAAGCTTGGTGGTATACTCTAACCAAAGTCCTGGGTGGGCAGCAACCAGAGGATTCCTGGACAAGTCAACCTAACTGAAGTAATGGGGTTCACTGGGAGATGTCTGAAATAATAATGTAGATATCAATAAAAGGAGACAGAGGATATTAACTGCTGGGAGAGAGAGAGAGAGAGAGAGAGAGAGAGAGAGAGAGAGAGAGAGANAGAGAGAGAGAGAGAGAGAGAGAGAGAGAGAGAGAGAGAGAGAATGCATCTTTGCTTTTAATATCTTACCAAATTAATCATTTAATTAATGAACTTTGCTTAAATGATTCCATCATGATTACAAATGGTGATCATATGTCTCATAGATCTTGTACATTTACTAGGTAAAGATGTCTTCTACTGAACTCTAGGGCACCTATACCCACATGGGCACACACTCACAGGCACACACATATACACAAAGTTAAAAATAAAACAAAACCGAGATTCTACCTCACATCGGTAAGAATGGCTAAGATGAAAAACTCAGGTGACAGCAGATGCTGAAGAGGATGTGGAGAAAGAGGAACACTTTCCATTGCTGGAGGGATTGCAAGATGGTACAACCACTCTGGAAATCAGTTTGGTGGTTCCTCAGAAAATTAGGCATAGTACTACCTGAGGTCCCAGCTATACCACTCCTGGGCATATACCCAGAAGATGCTCCAACATGTAATAAGGACACATGCTCCACTATGTTCATAGCAATCTTATTTATAATAGCCAGAAGTTAGAAAGAACCCAGATGTCCCTCAACAGAGGAATGGATGCAGAAAATGTGGTACATTTACACAATGGAGTACTACTCAGCTATTTAAAACAATGAATTCATGAAATTCTTAGGGAAATAGATGGAACTAGAAAATATCATCCTGAGTGAGATAACCCAATCACAAAAGAACACACATGGTATGTACTTGCTATTAAGTGAATATTAGCCAAAAAAGCTCGGAACACCCAAGATACAATTCACAGACCACATGAAGCTCAAGAAGAAGGAAGACCAAAGTGTGGATACTTTTGTCCTTCTTAGAAGGGCGATCAAAATACCCATGGTTCCCAGTCAACCAATGGACAGGCATAGGGTCCCCAATAGAGGAGCTAGAGAAAGGACCCAAGGAGCTGAAGAGGTTTGTAGCCCCATAGGAAGAACAACAATATGAACCAACCAGTATACCCAGAGCTCCCAGGGATTAAACCACCAACCAAAGAATACACATGGAGAGACCCATGGCTCCAGCTACATATGTAGCAGAGGATGGCCTTTTCAGACATCAATGAGAGGAAAGGCCATTGGTCCTGTGAAGGCTGGATGCCCCAGTGTAGGAGAATGCCAGGTCAGGAAAGTGGGAGGGGGATTGGTGAGCAGGGGGAGGAGGGATGGGATAGGGGGTTTTCAGAGGGGTAATGAGGAAAGGGGATACCATTTGAAATGTAAATAAAGCAAATATCTAATAAAAATAAACAAAATACAACCTTGTTGTTCATAAAAGAAACCACACCACACTGAAAATTGATGATGATCTTCCTTATTAGGATGAATCAAAAGATGACTAATTTACTGTTAACTCTCTACAGACTAGTATTTGGTTCTCAATAGTCCCAGATATACTTAGTATCTATGTGATCCGATACCCATGTCATGGATATATACCTTGTTGTTGTCATCATTAAGAATCTACTTACAATTTATTTAATCTTTAAAATCTTCAACAAACAATTTAGCTAGATTATATCCTTAGTTTATGAACTATTAAATATCCAAAGCCCTCCAGAGCTTGCTGTTTTAGTCCTACCCACAACCAGCATTCCGATATAAATCCCACGTCTAGTAATTACCTTTTATATTTCTATTTCCCTGGTTCTCCGTGAAGTGCTTTTATTACAAGTACTTAGGAAACATCTGTTGAATGAATTGAGAGGTGGGAGGAGAGATTATGGCACAAATATTGAACATAATGCTGGCACTGCTTGTCAGTGAGGCAATGAGGTATGTGTACAGTATGTGGTGTGAAAAGGGACAAGATGAGCGTGTGTGTGTGTGTGTGTGTGTGTGTGTGTGTGTGTGTGTGTGTTTTCCAATCACTTGTCCCTATGAAATCTGTCTTTTGAGCATTGTAGTGGCAATGATTTCTGTGGCCAATGTCCAAGGTTCCTGAGCAACTTGCTTTGTTGTCTTAGCAGCTGCCAAGACCTAATTGCTTGTCATGCTGTACTGCCCAGTACTAATGCCATGCACCAAGTGGGGAGTTGGGTGGTGGCCCTCTTCAGTCTGATCCCTGAACAGTTATGGGAGCCAAAAAATGTGTTATTATGTGCCTTCAAATTATAAACATTAATATCAAATTCCTCAGAAAGTCTTTTTCCTGATCATTGCAATTGGAGGCAGCTGTCTTTCCTTGTTACTTAGTGAAAGAGATGTCTGTCTTGATAGATGCTCTGTGTAAATGAGAAAGGTTATCTCCACCATCCGTACAACGGAATCTGGGACCAGACCATTGAAGCAATATCACCCAAGCTTCCTTATCAGCAATAGTCAGATTCAGATTATGACAGAATCTCTAGTGTTGAGAAATAGAAGACAGAAAAAAAGCAAAGCAAAAGTTGTCACCTCTCAGTAATCTCGTATATACATGTGAAGATATATTTACATATGTCCACATTCAGACAGATGCATGCATGCACACAAACACATATACAAACACATTTCTACATGCTCATATGCACATATACATTAACACATATGTATCTAGACATACATGCTCAGATACATATATATATATTTCCTTGTATAGATACATGTAAACACTCACAGAGAAAAACATGTACTCCAAGCAACACATACACACACACATATACATGTATGTATATATATATATATAAACACAGAAACATAAATCCGTACAATATATACATGCAACACACATAAAACACAGACACAAATGTGGATACACAACAAATGTACATCTTTATGCATGTGGACATTCAATTTTCCAAAGACTATTTGTTGAAAAATCTCCTTTTCTCCAGAGTCTGTTTCTGGCATCTCTGTGAAAATTCAATTCCAAGCTGACTCACCTATAACAACATTGGAAATTTTAGGAGAAACTGCAAGAAATATTGGGACAAAGGCTTAGGAAAGAAATAAAGATGAGAATAAACACAGAAGTAAATAAAGAGAATAAACAGAATGCATACCTTCCTAATTAATTCATTAATGTGGCAGTGCATTCCATTTGAAGAATTCATTGTGTGGAAGGAGGAGTTCTTTCACCTGAGTTACAACATTTACCCAGAATGTACTCTGACCTAATGATCAGACTACTTTCTGGACAGAGAAAGAATAGAATGGCATGTACTTTCTGCCCAGGCGAAGCTCTTTAGCCTATACCAACAAAACAAGCTCAGCATGCCACTTCCCTGAAAGAAATTAAAAATTCTTAGGGACTGTGGACTCTGATCAACCAAGGCTTACACCATACCTCAAAATGAAATATCCATCTCCTGCCCTACTTTTATGTGTTTGTATAAACATTGGCAAGAATTGAAACAGACCCAAAGGTATCCATTGACTCACTGAACCCAGTTTCATAATTAGGCTTAAGAATCATTTGTGTTACTTTCTACAAGGGAACAAAAGTCAAAGAAAGCAGCATGGCAGGAAAATTAGAGTGAACTATGCAACACATTGCCCAGATGTGGAAATGTAACCCTTCCACTGCTTAGGAGGCCTGGTCCTCTGAGACAGAGCTGAATCTGGTCAGAGAAAGGTCTGTTTTAAAGTCTTCTAATTTACACTAAAGCTTGAATTTTTGTCTGAACATTCTGTGCTCTAGTTTTATGTACTATGGCAAAATTCAACGAAACATTTTCCTTGAGAACATGGAGAAATCTAGAAAAGTTAGATAAGAAACATATTTACCTATACTAGAAACACATTGGAATTCTTTAAATTGTGTCAAGGATCTTATGTTAAAGAGTATTTGTGAAAACCTAAGATAAAGAAATAAATACTTTTGCAAGGCATTACAAGAAAGTGTTTGCCTAACAAGTGTGGAGTTAAAACTAGCTATTCAAATTAAAAACCTGGAAGTGTACATAGTGTCTTAGTCCTTAAGCACGATCAGCAACTACAGATATGAGGGCTTTTGCCTTGCATTATCGTATCCTGTTTTATCCAATTTGGCTATCATCTTTTAGAATCCTGATCTTTTCTGAAAAGAAAACAGTCAGGGGTAATTTAGGAGATAGAGAAGGTGGGGTGAGCCTTGAGTAGAGAAGGAAAGGGAAACTGTGGTTGGTGTGTATTGTATAAGAGAAGAATCTACTTTCAATGATAGATAGATAGACAGACAGACAGACAAACAGACAGACAGACAGATATATGATAGATAAGAACTATCTGGGAGACATAACCCTCCATATTTTTAAAAATAAGCATACAAACTTCAACCAATGTCTAGAAATAGAACCCCAAATTGCATTATTAAGCCTCATGTTTATACAAATATCATTAAAATGACAATCTATTTAGATACATCTTCATTTAAGAATTCTACTCAGATACTGAATCATTATGATTACAGATTGAATCTGATCACACACAAAAAAACAGAAACCATGTTTATTAAAATAGCTATTGTAGAAAGGCATGTTTGTGCACTTTAGATTTAAGTACTGTCAGAACACATTGAGCTGACATCTCAAGTACTACAGTTAAACCATTAACTCTGGGTTTCACTCAGTGAGTATGCAGGCATGCTTAAAATAAGAAAAAGAGTTTAAAAGAAAAAAACCCTTTGTATGAATCAATTATTATACAAGTAAAATTGATTCTAGTAAAGAAATATTAGAATACAATATGGAGAATTAGTTTTCTGCTATGATGAGTATGCTGTAATAGCTCTTGTGAGAATTAAGTAAAATGTATTTGAAGTGTCTTGTGACATTTGTGGTACACACCTGGGCAATCATATCTTATATCGCAAAATGAAATATCCATCTTCTGTCCTAATTTTATATAGATCATTTATAACATCTATTCCTCAACCAATGTGGGTCCATGCTATAGATTAAATCATGCCCCTCTAAATAATTATGTTGAAGTCTTAACTCTCAATCATATTGATCCAAAGATCAATATACTAGAAGACAACTAAATAAAAACAAAGTCATGAAACCCAAGCATAGTAGGAATGTCACCTTATAAAAGCAAAGCAAAAGAATGATCTTTCTCCATCACATACTGACACACAGCAAAAGGGGGACTTTTGCAATACAGAAGCCTCTCAGCAGAAATTAAATCATCCAACATGTCAAGTCTTGGGCTTCAAAACCTTGAGAACTTTGAAATATAAATGTCCATTGTTTAATCCACCCAATTTTGTTATTTTTATGAAAGACTAAATGAATTGATGTAGTTCCTGAAACTGGTATCACATATGAATAATTTTAATTTATTTATGTTGATCATTTATCTTGTAAAGTTCTCATCAAGACTCAGTCCTATCTTTTGATAAAATTTATTTCTACCATGTAATTATGAGTATACTTTCTGTGTAAGAGAACAAATATTAGAAGATGCTCAAAGCTGCTATTCATTAATTCACCTCCAGAAACTGATTAAAGACAATTTTTGGATAGCATAGTTATTAGTAGCAAAATTACCAGTGCCACCAACCCACGTTTTTTCTTGTGATTAATAGAGGAAATTTCAAGTCTAGATAGTCTTAACATTGTGTCGTTATTTCTCATCACTCCAATGTCTGAATTGAAAAATGCAATTATTAAACCAAAATTAATATATTATTTATATATACTGTATTATATTGTAGAGTTTTTTCAAAGAAAATGATTTTAAAAGCTTAAAGTTGTAGCCAGGTCTCCTGTCTAATAGAAATTGTAATCGTTAAAATTATATGTTCTATCTACACTAGGACAATAATAAATAAGTCTGAAGAAGAAGACTCCATGCACCAAAGACTTAAACTTATGAATATTTAAATTAGTTTGAAAGATGAAAGCCTAAGCTAAAAATTCCACTGAAAGGGTTTTGTCCTCTTTAAAGCAATTGCCTAGGGGAGAATCTTCATGGGGTTAATACACAGAAGCTGCTAAAACTGTGAAACTGTTGGGGAAGATTTCATAACTGGCTGGCTACAGGACTTGGAAGCATGAAAGGTTGCAAGAATGAGGGATTAGGGAGTCATATTCTACAATCCCAGAGAGTCACTGAAGCCAGATAATATTTGGAAGGTTTACAGCTTCTGCAAGTAGTGGTCTTCATTCCTTGAAGTGGCCACATAATGAATTTGTAAAGGTGAACTCTAAATTAAAATGGAAACTCGGGGATGTTGGAAATTTCATACCCACGGGAGTTCTGTAAAGAAATGATTCATGCACACAGAAGCTCCACCTCTAGGGAAAGGCTGTATGTGTGTCTCAGGCAACAAAAATTCAGAAGCAAGGCTAACCAAGCCCTGTGGAACCCAGATGTTTCCATAGTGAGTCCCAGATGCCAAACATAAAGCTGAAAAAAAAAAATAGTGTTCCCCCCACTGGATTTTTGGTCTTAATTTGGTCTAACTATTCTTTGGTATGTCTCCCTCTTACCTTTTGAAATAGAAATATTTATTCAATGTCATTGTGTATTATAGTTTTTTTTTTAATTTTGTAGGATTCCACAGTTAAGATATTGCCTTGAGTTTCAGATGAAAACTTTAGATTTTAAAAGAGTGTTGAATTGTTAAAGACAATTGGAAACTCTTGAAATTTTAATGAATGTATTTTTATGATGGTCTAGCCATAAGTCTATGGAGACACAGGATGGAAGGTTATAGCTAAAAGTGATCAGTTTGGGTAAGAAGTTAAAAATGGATTTTTGATGGTTTATCTTAATTGTCATCTCATATTAGGTTTATTGAAATGGAAAACTATCCTAACTATGGGTAGATAAGTTCACTGGTTTGGAGTTCTCAACTGCATAAAAAGGGAGGAATCTGGGTTTGCACGAGAGTTTATCACTCTCTGTTTTATGGCAGGGCACATGATGCAAACTATTATGTCCTGCTCCTGACATCATACTTTTCCTGCCACAATTGACTGTATGCCTTTGAAGTGTAAGACAAAATACAAAATTATTCCTTAAATTGTTTTCAGCCAGCAGTTCACTGAAACAACACAAGTTCCTTTCATATTACTTTACATAACCATTGCCTACTACACAGAATCTGAAACTAAAATTGAGCTGCTTTTACAAAAGAGTAGAAAACTATACAATTAAACTTCATTTTATTTGTTTTTATTGAGATTTATATCTAATTACATTATTTCTCCCTCCCCCTTTGTCCCTCTAAGGTCTCCTATATACACTGCCTCAATTTCATGCCCCCTTTTCTCATTAATTGCTATGGACGCATACATTCTTAAATATAATCTGTATGTTCTCAGAGCTACACAGTTGGTGCTGGACAATCATTTGGTGGGGACTTCCCAGAGGGAAACTACCTCTCCTTCTCCCAGTAAACTATAGTTCTTTGTGTAAGATTGAAGGCCTGTGTCTCCTATCAATATCAGAAACTATACCTATAAAGTCTCACCAAAGTGACTACCCAAATATGAGCTGAACAAGGATGACACCAATGGCCATGCCAAACTGGATGGGAGAAACCTTACAACTAAATTTCTTATCTGCACAGTGTGCTAACCTGTTATGCCACTGGAGCTCCACGGCTGAAATGTAGATACCCTCTCTTCTACTCAGTAAGAAGACATGAACCAGGGAACCCATGTGCGTTGAAACTCAGATAGAGGATACATATTCAAGCTGAGACTGTGGTTGCTGGGTAAAAGGCAGCCTAAAGCTTACTAAGGCAACAATACCCAGCTGTGAAGGAAAACACAGGTATGTGCATGGCCAAATATGAATCTAGGGCTTTGAAATCCATGAGAAGATAGTGGGATATTCAACACATGCAGAAGATAGGAGCCTGGTGGAAGCAGGAACATCTGATGAGTGATACTTGGTGATGCCTGGACAGAAATTGGGTACCCCAGGTAATGTAGTTGAAGTCTACATTGCAAAATAATCTAGCTAGTCAGAAGGTTTGAACTGAGAACACAGGTTTTCACACCAGCAAGTTTAATTAATAAAACTATTTATGGAGAGGAAGGATATTGACTTCTGATGGAAGTAAGAAAAAATATTGTCTGATATTTCATTTTATTTTTATCTCATTTTGCTTATTTATGTTGACTGTTACATTAACATTTACATATTTTATTTCAATTTACAGGTTGTCAAATTAAATTTTATGATTGTTTCTGCATCTAATCTATTGTGTTCTCTTTACTATTTTTTGTGTAAAGTGTATTTCCCTCTCATTTCTATTTTATTTTTCCTGTTTCTCACTTCCCATCACCTATTCTATATATTTCTTAGTTTTCTACATTGTGTGTATTTTCTGCAGCTTCAATAATGTACAGACTGTATCTTAACAATATCACAAAGTGCCCCCCTCAAGATCTACTTTCCCTCATCTATTTTCTCTTCTCTTCTCTTGTTCTTAGTTATATTTCATGCATTCTTTTTTAGACAGGGAATTCAAGAGAATTACTATTAAAAACCTTTCTGCAATGGCTAAGATTAGAAACTCAGGAGACAGCAGATGTTGGCGAGGATGTGGAGAAAGAGGAACACTCTTACACTGCTGGTGGGACTGCAAGCTGGTACAGCCACTCTGGAAATCAGTCTGGAGGTTCCTCAGAAAACTGGACATGATACTYCCGGAGGACCCAGCCATACCACTCCTGGGCATATATCCAGAAGATTCCCCAGCATGCAATAAGGATACATGCTCCACRATGTTCATAGCAGCCTTATTTATAATAGCCAGAAACTGGAGGGAACCCAGGTGTCCCTCAACGGAGGAATGGATACAGAAAATGTGGTATATATACACGATGGAGTACTATTCAGCCATTAGAAACAATGAATTCATGAAATTCTTAGAGAAATGGATAGAGCTGGAGAGCATCATACTGAGTGAAGTAACCCAGTCTCAAAAAAATACACATGGCATGCACTCACTGATAAGTGGATATTAGCCTAGAATCTTGGAGCACCAAAGACACAATCCACCTACCAAATGCTCTCCGACAAAAAAGAAAAAGTGGACCCAGGTTCTGGAAAGGCCCAATGCAGCAGTGCAGGGTAATACTAGAACAGGGAAATGGGGAGGGGTGAATGGGGGAACCGRGGGAGGGAAAAAGACATATGGGACATCTGGGGGGCGGGGAATCCAGAAAAAGGGAAGTGAAATGGAAATAAAGAATATATCCAATAAAAAAATAAATAAATAAAAAAACCTTTCTGCAAAATCAAAATATAAAAATAAACCTCTGAATCAATTCAGAGAGTACTAAGAGATAAATTGAAGGCAGTAATGCTGATATGTATTATTGAAAGATAAGCATTGATACTTTTTCAACACTTGTTATTTTTCTAATCCTTTCTTGCTCATCTATTGATATTATGCCATTTATTCTTTCTTGTGACTTCATCAGTGCACTGATCTTTCTTTTCAAATTTGAAGGTTAGCTTTGCCGTCTTCTGTAGTAATATCTTGGTGGGGAATAGTTCTTTTGATTTCTGTTTATCATAGAATATTTTTCTTTCATAACTTATGAAAGGAGCTTTGTGAATATAATGAACTGGATTAGAAAGTGGTGTCATTCAAAGCTTGAAATGTATTGTTCAATGTTCTCTTTTATTTTTCGTTACCCAACACCTTCACTAATTCTCTAGGAGCTCCACATCATGCACCCTGATCACAATTCACTCCCGGTACCTCCAAGTTCCCCCATTGTGACCACTCACCCCCTAAAGAAATAAAAAATAAACAAATTAATAAATTAACAAACAAAATAAGTCTACTTCATGCCAGCCAAACACTCACTGGAGTATTATTATCCACAAAGTTCTCAGTAGCTTGTCCCTTACAAAAAACCTAGTCCTTTGCCTCCCACACCCATGCCATCATTTGGAGAGCTACTCTTCAGCATTTCCATCACACCCTTCAAGTGCTCTCTTCAGTGGCTTCCTGTCTCAGCCATTTCTTTTTTGTAGGGGGAGGGATGTTGGAAGAGGTAAGGTTGTAGAAGCCTTCCCTGTACTTCCCTTTCAACTGTGAATCCACGGTCATTGATATGATAGTAAAAGCAACTTCCTTCATCTCCATAATCAGGGAAGGATCCACAATCATGATGGATGACTGGCCTCCCCATAGTTTCTCATAACATCACAGGCTATGATCATGGCCCCCCACTGTGGTAGGAGCCTCAGAGATAAGACCCTGAAATGCTGCATGGACATGGTCATAACCTCTGGTAGCAGTGCAGGCCACCTATATCAATATGGCTTTAGCTGCAGCATAGCCTACAGCCATCTATATGACTTCCTGCTACAGCACAGACCACAATCTGCATTACCTTTGGTGATAACATGGATCATGGGCATCAACAGAGATCCTGGCTATATTAGGGCTTAGACCTAGACATGGCCCTCAGTGGCAGCTCAGGACATCACCACTGCCTCCAGTGGCAGCCCAAGCCATAAAAATTAATATGGTCTCCATCAGTAGCACAGCCCATGGATGCTGGCATGGCTTCAGGTAATAGTGTAGACTATGGACCCATGCCTGGCCTTTGGCAGTAACTCTAGCCATGGAGGGTGACACAGACCCAGGCTGCAGTAGGGACTCAGACCCAGACATGGCCCTATGCAGCAGCAAAGACCAGGATATTTCCGTGGTCCCAGGTGGCAGTGGAGGCCACTTGCATCAATATGACCCCAGCATCAGCATGGCCTACAGACATTAAAGTGGCTTCAGGCTGCGGCACAGAGTGGAGATATCTGCATGGTCTTTGGTGGTCACATGTGCCACAGAGATCATTCCGGCCCCCAACAGGCACGGCCTGGTGATGTGAACAGGCAGGCCTAATTGGCTCACCCAGATGCTGGCTCCTCTATCTGCTCCTCCTCCTAGGGCTCTGATATCATTTTAAGATGATGAGAAATCTGCTGTTATTCTGACAAGTTTGCCTTTAGGCATGTAATTTGGTCATTCTCTCAGCTTTTGGCATTCTTTGTTGTATATGGCATGGGAAAGATATTTTCTAGACATACTGCTTTGTATTCAAATGCCTCTGAAATCTAGATGTTTATCTATTTCTCTATGTTTCTCAGCTTTCTTCCTAAATTTGTATTAAATATATTTTTCTATGCCTTACACTATATGTAAGGACTCTTAATTGTGGTCATAAATAATGTCTCATAGATGTCAAATGATTTGCACATTTATTATTTTAGGCCATTCTCATCTAAATGTTGTAATTCATCTACATGTCATCAAGATTGGTTAACCTGCCTTCTGCTTAAGCTATTCTATTGTTGTGTCCTTCTGCTGAGATTTCTGTGTTATTTGTTAGGGTTGACTTTTTTAATAGTTTTATTTTTCCAGGACTCTGATCTACTTGTTGAATTATTTCATATACTACATTTTCTATTCAAAACGTGTAAACTACAAAGTTGGATTAAAAATCAGGAACCACCTATTTATTACCTCAGATAAATACACCTTGGAAAAGGCAAATACAGTCTTCAACGAAAGGACAAGAAAAACGTTCTAATCTAATGCAAATATCAAAGATAAAAGCTTATGTAGTTATGCTAATATGTAAAAAATAAAATTTAAAGCAAAATTAAAAGAGATTAAAAATGTCACTCCATTGGAGTCATCCACCACTTCTGGCTCTCATGGTCTTTCTACTCATTTGTCTTCATAAATTGTTGAGCTTTGAGAAAAGTGACTTAACAAAGCCATCAATCACATATTTGGACCGAGTTTTCAAATGTCTCTCATTTATGCATATTGTCTGTGAATCTCAGTGCTAATTACAATTTTCTTCCAGAAGACACTACTCTGATGAGCACTGAGCAAGTCACTGGCATATAGTTGCAGAAGAATGTCATTAGGAATCTCTTTATTGCTATGTTCCTTTAATAATAATAAAATAATAATAATAATAATAATAATAATAATAATAATAATAATAGATTTTCCCATAAGGGCCATGGCCTATGGAGTCCCAGACACTTGGCCACAGTGGTAGTGTCAGGCATAGGTTCTATATCATGGAGGGGACCTTAAATCAAATTGAAAGGTGGTTGGTTATGCCTATATCATTTTGCCACTATTGCACTAGTGTTGCTTAAATGTAGGGTGCACTTATAGCTCACAGGGTTTGTAGCTGGGTGATATTGATGATGAATTGTCTTCTCGGGTACATGACAGCATACACATGACCTACACAAGTTCAAACCAGACGAAATCCAAATATGGAAAAACTCCTTTCATGGATATGAAGTCTCACCCCTAACCAAGAACCTATTTGCTATGGATACCTGCTGGGAAAGGGAAATTCAGTTTTCTCCAATGAAGCGTCATTGGGTATATAAACCACACTTCAAGACAAGGCCCTTGCCCAGGAGTACATGTCCAATATAAAACATATTCCATTTTGTTGTTGTTGTTGTTGTTGTTGTTGTTGTTGTTCTTTGGTGTTGTTTTGTGTTGGTTTTGTTTGGTATGCTTTGTCTTATTGACTTTGATTGTATTAATTTTCACTTTTGATATTTAGAGAGAGAAAAAACATAAAATTGCATGGGTATAAAAGGGGAATGATCTGAAATAAGTTCAGGAAGGAGAAAAAATGTTATCAAAATAAATTGTATAAGATACTTTAAATAATAAAAACAAATTAAGTTGCTTCCTATTGATAAGAGAATAATTCATCAAGATGCTGTAACAATTCTAAGTATACATGCACTAAATATTGACATACTCAACTTCGTTTTTAAAACTTGTTGGATGTAAAAATACAGACTAAGCTCAATAAATGGGTGACTTCAGGATTAAACTCTAAATAATAAGACAGACCATCCAAACTAAACCCAAATAGAAACAAAAAGAAAAGTATCTACTCATTGAAATTTAAATATAGGAAGTCTCAAATAAAACATTGGAAATTCAAATTAAATAATGTAACAATAGCATTATTCCTCAAGAAGTTAGATTCAGGGATGGTTCAACAGGTACAAGGTAATGAGTGTAATATAAGTACACTAAGGAATAGACATTATATGATTTTCTTAGCATATACAGAAAAGTCTAACAAATATATCATCCTTTTATAATAATTCTAGAAGAAATTGGAGAATTAAAGAACATATCTCAAAATAATGAAGCTTATATGAAAGTATCCCAAATGAAACAACGAATTAAACAACTGTGTACATTATCTCCAATTCTAGGATATATCAAACATGAAGCATGAGCTAGAGGATTAAGATTAGAGAAACAAAAAGGTATATACGTAGCATAAGAGGTTGTTATAGCATCACAATATATGCATAATATGATTTTATACTTACAGAAACCTATAGACTCCTCCAGAAAACGTCTGGAACTGATAAAAATGTTCAACGAAGGAACTGGATATAAAATTAACATACAAAAAATAGTGATCTTTCTTCTAAGTCAATAGTGGTGACAATAACCACAATAGCTTTGAAAGAAACAAAATATTCCCCTTCCTTCTTCCTCCGCACTGCCTGTGAGGTGGCTGCCATGTGTTCTGCGGCATCATGGCTGCTGCCCTCGGGCGTCTAGTGAAGCCCAAGATTGTCAAAAAGAGGACCAAGAAGTTCACCAGGCACCAGGCAGACCAATATGTGAAAATTAAGTGAAACTAGTGGAAACCCAAAGGGACTGACAACAGGGTGCAGAGACGATTCAAGGGCCTGATTCCTGATCCCCGACATTGGTTACAGGAGCAACAGGAAAACCAAGCACATGCTGCCTAGCGTCTTCTGTAAGTTCACAATGTCAAGGAGCTGTAAGTGTTGCTGATGTGCAACAAACATTACTCTGTGATAATGTGTCCCCCAAGAAGCCTAAAACCATTGTAGAAAGAGCAGCACAGCGGACCATCAAAGTCACCAATCCCAACGCCAGGATAGACAGAAAAGAAAATGAATGGATAGCTTGTGTGCATGTTTTGTGTTTAAATAAAACCACAAAAACTGAAAAAACTAAAAAGAAATAAAATATTTTGGAATAAACTAAACCAAGGAAAAACACCTCTAGACTGAAATTTTTAAAACGCTGAAAAAAAAAAAAACTAAAGAAATCACTGGAAAATGGAAATACCTCCCACAATAAACAGTCAAATATTGGCTATATTATGTATGTATGTACATTATATAATGTAGTATATATGTATTATATATAAGCAATATACAGATGCAATGTGATGATCATCAAAATTCTAATAGCATTCTTTAAATAAATATAGAAAACAACCTTAAAATTCAGAAAGGAACACAAAAGACAAACACTTTTGAAAAGTGGAGACAATTCTGAGTAAAAAGAACAGTGTAGGAGACATCAGCAAATCTGACTTCCATTTATACTACAAATCCATAGTGACAGAAACAGTATGGAATTGTCACAAAAACTGGCACTTGGATCAGTGGATGAAGCGTCACAAATCAACCTGTACATCTATGGCTACTTGACTGGAAAATGATGCTACAAACAAGCACTGGAAGAAATACACTCTTTTCAATAAACAGTGCTGGAAGAACTGGATATCCACGTGCAGAAGAAAACTATATCTTTTTCTCACATTCAATAACACTTAATTCAAACCTGGATCAAAGGCTTTCGTGTAAGACGCAACACTCTGAAAATGTTATAGGAAAACATGTGAGAAAGACTTCCACACCATAGCTAAGGACTTTCTGAAGAGAAACTCAATAGGTTAAGAAAGAAATCCAAAAATTAGGTGAAATTAATAAGCTTATATACACACAAAGAAATTAAGCCAAGAGACATCCCACAAATCAGGGGAAAAAATGTGAGCTACAGGATATGATGTGTGAGCTAGGACCTTTATGACATAGGATTTATTTCTCAAAGGTATAAAGAAGTAAAAAATACTGAACATCAGAGATTGCAATCAATGAATGCATTAATGAAAAGATCACTTCTCAAAAGATTAAGCACTAAAGAATAATAAACATGTAAAATAATTCATCATCCTTAACCATCAGGAAAATAAAAAATTAAAACCACCATGGGTAGAATTGCCATCTTTCCAAAAACTACTATTAACAAAAGCTGGCTATTACACAAAGAAGAATGAACTCCTATATACTATTAGTGGCTATAAATTAATCCAGATACCATAAAAATTGAAAGAAATAACATAAAATAAAGAGAGGGGGTAAAATAAGGAATATATGTGAATTTGATGAGAGAAAAGTTACAAAGAAAAGAAGGACAAGACACGTGTAGGACAACATTTTCTGGGCCTAGGCATAAATACATTACCAAAGTGAATTCCATAAACTCAATGATTTTATCAATGATGCCAAAGAACACAACTTCTAAATTATTAGGTTCCCAAACAGATACTACTCTCTGAATCTGAAATTTTTCTTATTCCTCCTGTAAAAAGAAATTCAAATGCAACTTAACAAATTTGTCATAAATACTGGAACTAAGAAAGAACACTTCATATGAGCATTCTTGCAACAGGGTCCACCAGAGCAGAGGAGCTTAGGATCAATGCAAATTATTTCCAATTACTTGTACCTTGAAAAGACTTGTCAGCAAGACCATTTCATTGTCTGCCATGGGCAGTTAGTTCTGGCGAATGGCAAGTTCTCTTTTCCCCAGCAGCCTAATCCTGTGCTACACTTTTCTGGCTTAAAAAGTGAAAGATGAAATTGATCTTTGTAACCAACATACTATTTTAAGTTTTGCAACTAAGCTATACAAATTAAAATTTGAGGCATGTAACTACGCATATTATGAAAGTGAGAACCTTAGAAAAGCATTTAATAGTTGAATAAGAATAACAGTTAGTTTTGTGGAAATGCTAGAATCACCATATTTTGTCACATTTAGTTCATGTGCAAGATTAATCTGACCAATATTGGAAGGTTACCCTGAGATATGAGGTATTCACCCGAGAGCTAGAGGGATGGAATTTAGTCTATGTATAAGTTGTCTTGAAATATTGTCAGGAATATTTCATCATGGAAACTCTGGCACTTCTAGTAATGTGGAAGCCCAAGGGAATCCTCTGTGAAACTTATTCAATAGGTGTAATAATCACATCAAACTTGATCTAATTAATTTTATAACAAGTGGGACATGATACATTTTGAATAGATTTTATTGAATGAAATGAATACTCTCTCACTCGTGTAAATGCTTATTCTTCATATCGCAGTCTATGTATTCTCACAAGATAACCATCTGATAGCAGAGGGGTGTGGTTATAATTGATCACAGGATCATTCAGTTTGACTTTGATCTGTTAAAGCTATGTAAGTGATAAGTGCTTCAGTGTCGGTGGCATGTGAACAGCGTTTCTGTAACTGAAGGTGAGTCCTAGGAATTGGAATTTCCAGGCTCCCTTCTAGGCTTCAGGAACAGTTCTTATTTTACATGTGTGCTGGGCATAAGGAGGAAACAGCTTGTAACTCAAGCTGCTAGAACAACCCTGCGAAGTGAGGACTCCCTGACATCTGTTGGACACTTCTGTGGTATGTAAAAAACAACTAAGGAAAAACTTAGCTTAAAAGTTTCTACCTTATCATAGTGTTTTATAAGCACCAGAAGAAAGCTAGTTGGGAACTTTAAAGCACGTGCCCATCTTCCTCCCTGGGTGTATAGCCATAACAGCCTGAGACACCATATAGCCTTAGTAACATAGTTTGGTTGTTGCTATAAAGGGATGCTGACACACTAACTAGAAGGAAAGTTTCCACAATTCCTTCTAGTTAATTAATGGATTTAGTAACAACTATTCTTAAATACTCTAATATTCTCCCACAAGTGGCAAAAAAGGCCCAGAGTTACAATAGTGGATGTTAAAGAAAAGTATCTAGTCTTATAGATTATAAGTCTATGTATTCTTATAATATGATTGTCTGATAACAGAGAAGCAAGGTTATAATTGATCATAGGAGGACTCTGTGATTGGAGATAAAATTAAAAACCTGATACAATAAAGTGGTTAATAGAGAAAGATCATTAGCAGCCCACAGACACAAACCTGACCGAAAGTCACAACTGAAATATGAGCAGTGAATCTTCATTATTAATGATTTGTAATTTCAGAAAACTGTCATGGAAGTTTATTCTTTTTTTAAAGCAATTTATTCATTTACATTTCAAATGATATTCCCCTTCCTAGTTTCCCCTCCACAAACCCCCATCCCATCCTCTGCATCCCCCCTCCCCTCTGCCTCTAGGGTGCTCCTTCACCCACTCCCCTACTCCCATCTCACTGCTCTACCATCCCCCTATCCTGGGGCATCAAGACTCCATAAGACCAAGAGCCTCCTCTTTCATTGATGCCAGATAGGGCCATCCTCTGCTACAAATGTATCTGGAGCCATGGATCCTGAGCCTCAAACAAATTACATTGGTTTATTAGCATTAAAAGGTATGACCATAGTGGTAGGGATTTCAGCCATACATACTAACACAAATGTTTGCAGATGATTTCAAAAAGGGAGCTGTTTGTGTCCCTCTTGGAGACAGGCAAAGACAGAGCCCTAATAAAGTCAACACTGAATGATTTACAAAGCCTCAACATGAATAGTGTGACTGGGTTTGAATCCCAACTTTGGCACCTGATCAGAAGTGACTTCTCATGCAACACACCTAACACAGCTGGACATCATTCACTCATTTGTAAAATAGAGGGAAATACACTAAATGTTACTCAGGTTTGTACTATTATAGCAAAATACCTTAAACAACTTGGCAAGATGGAGCTCTCTTTGACTTATGGATTGGGAGGTTTCAATCATCTGTTGCTTGTTGCCTCTGAATTGGAATGATTGTCTAGTAAATGCAGGTGTCAGAGCATTTTCTCATCTCATAGTAGCCTAGAAACAGACAGACAGTGAGAAGGGGCTTTGGTATCTACCTAGGAAACAAGCCAAATGACCTCACTCCATCCCACAACATCAAACCTATTAAAGATTACACTACCAACCAATGGAGTCACATATTTGTTGTCATATATTTGAGCATATAGCTAAGTATCAGAACTATACTCTTCTACTCTAGCTCCCAAAGGCTCATTACCATTTATAACACACAATTCGTTTAGTTCATTTCCATCAGTGCACACAGTCTCAGCTGTTCAAGCATTTATCAAAAGTCCATATCAAAACTCATTGCAGAAACCATAGAAAATAATTCACTCTGAGTTCTATAAAAATAAAAAAGGGAATTACATACTTCTAATATACAGTGTCACAGAGTAACGATCCCCATTCCAGAATAAATGGGTAGCAAGATAAAAAGAAGTAATCTGGCCAAAATAACACAAGAACCCTCAGGACAAATTCTAGGTTCTGTAGCTCCACAACTGGCATCTGGGACACATGGTAGTGTACATTTCAAAAGACCTATATAAACATGCTGTGCAGCATTGCTAGCTACAGCCCACGTGGTTACTCCTCTGGGCTGCCTCTTCATGCCACCTGTGACATCATTTAATCTGTATTACAGGTCCATCCTTACAGATTTGGAATTACCCACAAAACCTCAAGCATTGCCCTCTTAGGAACTGCCTTCTGGGACACAAATCCTGCCACACTTTACCTAGATGTTCAGGGTTTCCTCTGAAATTAGGTGGAACCCATCATGAAACTGTAATTCAAACAATATGATGCCTGCACCAACTGACACATGCACGCCGCACCAAGATCTTCGGCTAACATGAGTAATATCTGGGTGTCTTTGAACCACTGATGCAACAGCCTCTCATATACAGTCAACAATGAAAACCATGCATCCCAGAGAAGTAATTTGGGGAAGTGTTTCAGATACAAACCATAACGATAACAGATAACTTTCAGTTTCGTGTCAGCTGAAAGCCTATTGCAAAAAGAATTTGATGACCGAAACAGAATTCAAAGTAAAGTACCCTAGGACTTCTATCATTTATGTTTTCATGTATTGATACAATAAACAATTGCTGGACATAGAAATATATTTGATGCATAAAGGCCAATAATTTCTATATTTTTGACAGATTAATATGGTAGCAGACTTCATTATGATACAGTGAAAAGCATCATTAAATATGTTTGCTATGATGAAGATAGCCATGAAGTTCTCATAGGTTAACTTCAGAGAGATGTATTCCTAACTTTAGGACCCACATTGCATTAAAAATATATATTCTAGGAAACATTTCATCATAAACTCTGTCTCTATCACCTAAGATATAAATCTCCCAACAATCTCTCACTTTGATGACTCAAGAATGATTTTCTTTTTTTTTTTTTTTTGCATCTTTCTTTTCCTTTTTTTTTTAGATTTTTTTT
>BDUI01000079.1:62286-85899 GCA_002335545.1 Apodemus speciosus
CTTGATCCACTTGGAGTTGAGCTTAGTACAAGGAGATAAGAATGGATTGATTTGCATTCTTCTGCATGCTGACCTCCAGTTGAACCAGGACCCTGCTATACCACTCCTGGGCATATACCCAGAAGATTCACCAGCATGTAATAAGGATACACACCTCACTATGTTCATAGCAGCCGTATTTATAGTAGCCAGAAACTGGAATGAACCCAAATATCACTCAATGGAGGAATGGATACAGAAAATGTGGTATATTTATACTATGGATTACTACTCAGCTATTAAAAACAATGAATACATGAAATTCTAAGGCAAGTGGGTGGAACTGGAGAATGTCATCCTGAGTGAAGTGACCCAATCACAAAAGAATACACATTGTATGCACTCACTGATAAGAGGATATTAGCCCAGAAGCTCTGAATACTGGAGACACAATTAACATATCAAATGATGCCCAAGAAGAAGGAGGGAGAGGCCCCTGGTCCTGGAAAGGCTCAGTGTAGCAGTGTAGGGGAATACCAGGACTGGAAAATGGGAAGGGGGTGATTGGGGAACAGGGGGAGGGAAGAGAGCTTACAGGATTTTGGGGGAGGGGGATCCAGGAAAGGGGATATCATTTGAAATGTAAATAAAGAATATATTGAATAAAAAAGAAAAAAAGAAAGAAAGACCATGGCCCAAGTTGTAAGCTTCTGTGGAAGGACAGGAAGCTGACTTTAATAAGCAACAACCAACCAAGGCAGATGACATGATTGTAGTGAGTAACCTCCTGCGTGACAAGAGCAAGTAATTTTCGAATAGTTCACTCTGGTATCTTTTGGTTTCAGTTTAGTGGAATTAAATTTCTCTCACTTTTGCAATAATCTTAAATGAGCTTTTTGATGACTAACTGATCCAGCATAAGTCTCATTTGACAATCGCATTTGGAACCTGGAGGAGGGATAAGTTGGTTGTCGTGAATGGAAAGGAAGGATGTAAACTCTAGGTGAGAAGCTAATGAGCAAACACTCTTGTAAGCCAATGAGTAAGATGCACTAATCAAACAGAAAGGAGCGAATCATTCCAAGTGCATGTTTTCTAGAACTTTGAGCAGGGCACGGGGGTGGCCTGCTTGGAAATTGGCTTGAGAGGATTTAGAGGCTATGAAAGAACCGACACTATTATGAAAGTTTCTGTAGTGCTTCTGCTTCGTTTTTCAGTTCTGGCTTGAGTTTAATATTTATGCTAGTTTTAAAAACAGAATCTGTAATGGAAGGCAGGATCAGCAAACATCCATGAAATTCGCTAATTAAACTCATGTTCCTTCAGGGCCCCCTCTGTGTCAGAACGATCCAGGTGACCTCACCTTAACAGTGAGGGTCTATGGCCAGACAGTCTGGCATCAAGTCAGGACCTCTTTCAGCAGCGTGACAATGACCTGGTCATTCATGACTTTGTTTCCTCATCCATAAAACACATGCTTATGATTTTTCTTAGTTATCATGAAGACTAAGGAAATGAACGGAGAACATTTATAAAAGTGCCTGGATCACATTAATTACTTTGAAATTTATTAAGACCAAACATGAATCATATTTATGGCTCAGTTAGCTTATGTTAAGGAAATGAACAAATAAACTAAAAGAGACACCATTAGCAAAAGTGGGACCCTGAGAGAAACCATTACCTTAAAGACCATATTTTTTTTTTATTTTTGTGTTTTTCTTGAGTAATCTCATTTATAGAAGGACTCCCTCACTCTGCTTTCAATATGGATGTATGTATGTCATGGCTTTTAGCACCACAATTCAGCCTCAACATACCACAGAGATTCCCTCCACCTCACATAAATCCATACATGTCCATTGCTTGGCTGGTCAGAGTTAATTAAGGAAGATCCTGAGTTACCAGCTTGCCTCTTCATGGTCTAGGCAATGTGCTCTTCATTGCCTTTCCTGCTTCCCTCATTCTTCAGTAGAAAGAAAGGGGAGAGCAAGGTGAAGATCCTAAAAATGAGCAGACCAGCCTAGACTATGGGTAACCTAGAAGCCAGTTTTGTGTCACCGTTATGCTCTTGGCTTAAGCTGCATTGGGCCAATGGACCAAAACACAACTCCATAAGTTATGTGACCCTAGGAAAAATATTTGTTCCTCTATTCTTTAGCTTTCTCCCTTTGAAATCCTAATTAATTAATACCTTCATGCTATGAGGGTTGTTGAAAACATGAAATGTTTACTATATCACATAAAGGACTTGGAAATGAACCTAAGACGTCATCAGTTCTACTCAAGCAAATTATGGGTCCCTTCAAACATTCTTTGCTTTATCAAGATATGCTCTTTAATTCCTTTCTGATTAACTCTTCCCTGAACATTAACGCTTTGGGCAGGATGACATTTGTTGACATTTCCAGCAGATGGGATGCTGAGACAGGATCATTAGTTCAAAGCCAGGCAAGAGCTCTATAGTGAGATCCTCCCTCAACAAAGGAACCAAGAGATATTTTAAAAGAAGTTAGTACTGTGAGTCCTACAGCCTGAAAGAGAATCTTGATCTCCATACAAATCATCACCCGTAGCACAGTCATCTCTTTATATTTGTCACTGCCCTTCTAAACCCTAAATTACATCTAGCCATTGCAGCCCTATGTCTGATGTAGTCCTACAGCAGAAAATGCTTGTTGATTTAAGGATACATACTAAACATATGTTGTAAATTTAATTCTACAAATGAAATGTATTATGCACATTTTATAATAGAAAATTGCATTTTAGAAATATTTAAAACATATCAAACTTATTAAAATTTCTGACAGCACCAAAAGGCATAACAAAAACAGAATGTTTCCTTTAATTCTAAAAGGGATTTTTAAATAGGCATGGCTCACTTAGATGATATTTTTATATGTATGTAAAGGATATTGTGCACAATATAATGCATAATAATTGTTCTTTATTTACAAAACTATGGGAAGAAATAGTTGATATGTTGCTGGTCAACTCCAGGATTGTAAGCTATGTCTAGGGATCAGTAAAGACTTTTCTCTTCCATGTAGAATAGACAGGAGAATTGTAATCTTGGAAACTGAACAAATTATGGGTGCTGCATAAAAAAGTGAGCATTTCTGTGCTGAAAGCACACTCATTACACCCATGTCTCAGGTGAAAGGCACTAATTTAGCTGTGCTAAGTACTATCTAGAGAGTAGCTACAGCATCTATAGATTGATAGCTTTTTAAAAAAAAATTAGCCAAGGGCCAGAAATGTATGTTTTTAATTAGAATCAATCAAATAGTCTCAGTTGGAAGAGCTAAATGGAAGATTCCAAAACTAAAGCTCCTTTCTATTGAGTTAAGACTTCAGGGAAAACCAGAAAGATAATGGAAATTGGAATGGCTTCTGAGTATACTAATGAACAGAGGACTGAAGAGATGTGCCTATGGAAAGGACTTCAAAGGGGTAACATAGTCACAGCACAGAGAATCAACACCAGGGGCTCAGTCCAGACATCTGCATGAAAGCTATAGGCAAACACCTGGAAGTCATTAATGTTGCCAAATATATTTAAAAAGGCAGAAGTATGTGTATAGCATTGTTGTTCTTTTGTTGTTGCTATTGTTCAAAGATGAGGAGGAAAGATGAATGGATACAACAACAATCACAAAATCTATTGACTCATTGGTTCATTCAATTATCTGTTTCAGATTCATGAAGAAAATAGATGACTCTATTACTTTTTAGCCAATACCCCACAATGCAATGTTTCCCAAAAAACTAAAAATTCAAATCAGTTCTCCATGATCAGCTTATTACTCATTCCCTAAAAGAAAAAAACATAAATTCTTGAAGTAATCTTGTAAATTATATATTCTTGTTCTTAATTTTGTAGAAAATAATAACTGGGAAATCTAAAATTTTGACTACATCTAAGTCATAATCATTAATAAGTAGCCTAAAATTTAGAGTACAGGATTCCTGTCTGCTGTTCCAAGTCTTTTAAGACCACATCAGTGATTAATATCTTTGTGCTAATGACTGAGTCCAAGGTAATTAGCATGCTAAGTGCATGTTTCATTGATCAACTGCACTCCAGCCTTGTTTTTCCTTTTGTTTTCCAAGCAGTTAAAAGTTCACAACAAAATAGATTAGCAAACAATATAGATTTCCCACATAATTTCTACACACAGAGAGACAGAGATATAGAAGTCTCTCCTGTCCCGCTACTCCTGTCATTAACTCCCCAACGAGGATGTTTATGCAGCATCTATCAAAAAGGTATTAAGACATATCATTCCAAGACTATAGTTTGGTATACTACAAAATAGCCTTTATCCTCTATTATAGTATCTTATAGAAAGGGTATATTGTCTTGCCCTAGATCCCTCTGTGTTGTATCTTTTCCAAAACCTTGCAACCATCCCTTTGATGAAATGCTTTGTTTCTTCTAGAATGACATATGATCAGATTATTTCAAGATTAGCTCATTTTGCTTAGTAAAATGCAGTTTATTTTCCTCCAGTAAACCATGGCAAGAACAGACACACACACACACACACGGACCATTAAATAGAGTGTGATCGATTTACCAGGAGCCACACCCTTAAGGAAAACTGACATCCTCCCCTGGAAGCCATTAACCATCCATAGCTCCTCAACTAGATTTTGAGAGTTCATGAGCTCTTCACACCTCCAAATCAAAATGTTGGCTGGATGAATTTAGTATAGGTCTTTCTTGTCAGATAACATGGTTGCTGTGAGCTCATGTGCATAGGAATTCTGCCATATTCAGAAGACACTGTTGTTTCACTCTGGTTCTCTCTGATCCCTGACTCATACAGTCCTTCTGACCCCTCTTCTGTGATGCTCCCTTAGCCTTGTGGGGAGGGGACGTGATATAGAGATGTCTCATTTGTGGTTGAGCACTCAGCAGATTTGTATTCTCTACACTTTGGCCAGTTGTTAGTTCTTTAATTAACCACCTTACACTTTGCAAAGATATCCAGGAAGCTAGCAAAGGCCAACTTGGGACAGGGGGGAGGGGTAAGGAGAAGTATCTTATTGTTGAGATAAGAATGATTTGCATAATAGCCAGAAACTGGAAAGAACCCAGGTGTCCCTCAACAGAAGAATGGATACAAAAAATGTAGTATATATACACAATGGAGTACTATTCAGCCATTAGAAACAATGAATTCATGAAATTCTTAGAGAAATGGATGGAGCTGGAGAGCATCATACTGAGTGAAGTAACCCAGTCTCAAAAGAACACCCAAGGCATGCACTCACTGATAAGTGGATATTAGCCTAGAATCTTGGAACACCAAAGACACAATCCACCTACCAAATGCTGTCCGACAAGAAGGAAARAGTGGACCCAGGTTCTGGAAAGGCCCAATGCAGCAGTGTAGGAGAATACCAAAACAGGAAAGTGAGAAGGGGTGAATAGGGGAACGGAGCGGGGAGAGGGGAGGGAAAAAGACATATGGGACATTGGGGGGGGTGGGGAAACCAGGGAAAAGGGAAATAAAATGTAAATAAAGAATATATCCAATAAAAAAAAGAATGATTTGCATATTTCAGTACATTTCTCTTGCCAGATTTATCTTCCAAACTCCTTAATTTAAAACTCTGTTTTCAAAGATTTAATAAATGTTTACGTAAGCACTATAGTATTCCAACTATAATTTCTGAACAGCAAAACGTCTGCTTTGTAGAGCTTAAACTCTAGTATTAACACAATAATCCCAAGAAAATCAGGGATCTAATATGGCTTAACCTACCCAAGCACACAGTGCAGAAATGTCTGGACTGGAGAGCAGTGGGAACATGCATATTCAGACAGGTAGTCTGAAATGTTATGTAAATCTATTTTAAAATAATAAGAGTTCAGGCAACATAAAAGTACAGAGTTAACTCTGTGGAAATGTTAAAAGTCAAGGAAGAACTTGGCCTTGATTTATTGGAAAACTGAGGAAAGGTTCAAGTGTTTAGAATCTACTCATCTAGAGCCAGCCCACAAGAAACCCTTGAGGCCAAGAAAGAACTAGAGACTGTATTCTTATTTGGGTGTCAAATGATTAGAAACTTGGAATGGGGATGTTCCAATTGACTCTGGGTAAGAGAACACTGTATGAAAAGCTAACACTATGTGAGAGCCAAGAGCAGACCTGGAAGAACTTAGTAAGGGATCACTGCTGGATTCCAGATGAGAGAAGCTCCTATGAACTGAGGCAAGTATGAGGCAGAGCAGTGGAAGGTAACACATCTCAAGCCATGAGGTTTGATCATGGACCCAATCTACCTATAAAGGAGAGCAAGGTTCAGGATGACTTCCAAGACTGGAAGCGAAGATGATTATCTACATGTTCTTAATTGAAATAGGGAAAGTCGAAGGGTAAACGATTTCAAAGGAACAGTGAAGTTGTAGATTCATGGGGGGCTGTTTGATACTATCAACCTAAGGAGAAATGGAAAATACATAGCCGGATACATGACAGGTAGAGCTCTGTGAAACAGTCTAGATCAGACGCTGATTTTAGAGTCCTTAAAAAAAACACAGTCTTGTGCTGGGCATGATGGTGCGTGCCTTATATAAGCTGAACATTTAGGATGAAGAAACAGGAAAATCAGAAAGCTGATCATTTTGTGTTTGAGGACAGTCTGAGTCACATGAGACCCTGCCCCAAATAAACAAACAACAAAATCTACTGTCTTGCAAGAATAGAATCACCTATGACTGACCATGTACAGAGTACAAAAACATGAAAGGGGACACCTTTTGAGTTTAGTTTGACAGGGATCTTAAAGATGTACACACACACCTTTAAACCACTCTTTTCAAGTGTGCTGGCTTTTATTGTCTCAATCGTAAATTGTTTGCCTAACTCTGTGAATTAAGCGAAATTTGCTTTCTCGCCAAATAAGACAAACAAATGTTTGACTTTGTTAAAATTAATTTAGAATTCACTGCTACTAGTATGTGGGTCAAAATGATGGCCGGAGTCCTGCCCACCACAGGGCTAGGGCCGCTCATGGAGGCCGTGCAAGAAGTTTGATTGAACACAATCCCAAGCCATCACCAGGCAGGCATTGGGCTTTGAGAAGCCACTGGATGCCTCAGAAGAACTGAGAACGGAGTGGGGCTCTGCTGGCTGGCTCTAGCCTGGGGTCGAAGGGAAAAGGAGAGCTCTGGCTGGAAAGAGAGAGTCCTAGGTTTGCTCAGCAGGTGGCTGGGCTTGGTGGAAACCATGTTTGAGAAAGTGGAGAGGCCTCCTGTGTGAGATTAGATGAGGCTCTTTAGAGGAAGACTGCTCCATTGCTCCAGCACAGCAGATCCCAAGGAGAAGAGGCAGTCCATGGTTTTAAAGCATTGATTGTCATGGTAGAGAGTTGTGATGAGTGAAACCATACCACACTTTCTCAGGGTGGGCCTGAGGTTAAAATACCTTTTGCAGGGAGGAGTGTCTGGGAAGGAGAGCTTAATTGGCTAAGCCCTTCAGGCCTTTAGGTACCTCATTAAAATGGAGATCTTTCTTGAAGCTCCTTGGTCTGTGGTCACATCCTCTACCTGTGGAGGGGCTTGGGGCATTGCCCTATGTGGCTGATGGCCACAGAATTGAGAGGTTAGGCCTTGTGTCAGGAGCCTGGTATCTAGGAGCATGGAAAACACCTTCTGTTCCTTGCAGTTATCTGCTGGTCTCTGGGGTTTAAACCTAGCTCAACCAGAAAACAAGCTGTCTTTCACGGTCACACACTAGAATATTTGCAGTGCAAAGGTTTTCTTTTGTAGTGTGAAATGTAGTCAAATATGGTTATAAATCTCTTTGAATATTTATGTCTTTTTTATGTGCTGTGAGCATAAAATAATGATTATTTCTTTAAAAAAWTTCAGGCTAGCTACTATGGTAAGCTTTTCAGATGTGTTAATTTAAGTGTTTATTACATTTGTACTTTGAGATGGCATATATTCTTTATATATAATAGATTTTAAAAATATATTCATCCATGTATCTCATGAATGTTAGTCATATTCATCCACCCACAAATCCTTCCTTCTCTCCCTCTTTTTACTCCTTTTTATTCCACCAATTTCCCTTCTATTATCATTTATATTATATTATATTATCTGTACATGTGAAAACATCTATTGCTTTTTAAAATCTGATCACTAGGTTATTTTAATTAATACGATCTCTAGTTGTGTCTATTTTTGTATAGATCTTATAATTTTATTCATATATACATACATATTCCATTATATACATAAACCATATTTTCTTTACCCATTCACTCATTTGTAGATTCTATAAATCAACTGTTATAATAATGTCTACAATAAATGTACTAGTGTGAATATCTCTGTGGTTCACTGACTTGAGTTCTTTTGATATATGCCTAGCTGAATATACCATGCTGGATCATATGATAGGTTTTTGGTTTCTTTAGGGACCATCACACTGATTGCCATTACGACTGTTCCAATTTAGATTCCACAGGCTGGTTTACAGGGTTCTATTTGCCCCAGCAGTATTTGCAATGATAAAGAGTCGTGCTGTCTTTAAATAATAGATAGAGAAACTGGGCAAACACAGAAATTAGGAAATTTCACTCAAGACAAAACAATCAGAGTGGAGAACAAATGAACTACAATTCTGGGATCTCATTTCCTAGAAGTGAACTTGTTCTTTACTTCTAATTCTCAAAATGTCTTAACCTTACGACTTCACAGATAGGTTGGCAGTATGGAGTATAGTTTCTAGAGCTTTGTTTCTCAAAGATAATAAATGATTTGACAATTGCCATTATCAGAGATGAAGAGAATTCTTCCCACAATGATAATATTCACTTACCCTAATTGGACAAACCTTGGGAGATTTGAGAGTATGTTGACATAGGTTGACAGTGAAAAAGAAAATGAATGATTGTTTTCTGGTTTATTTAAATGATAGCTTCAAGTGTTAGTACCTGAAAGAACGGAGTAGAAAAATGTGTCAACCAACTTTATTTACAGATTCAGGCAATTTATACTGTGATGGTTATGAAGAATCACATGAGTAAAGTGTACAATCACAAGAACAAGCTGCACATAGCAAAAACGTGTTTTTCCATCGATGCATAATTGAACAACAGCAAGCAATACTGAGTAATCTTGGGAAAACTCACTCCTATCTGCTACACCTAGCAGAAGCACAGTAACAATGCCATGTTTTGGAGGAACTAAGATCACAAGACACTTGTCTTGTTTTCTTTGAGTTTTCCCAAGAACTCAAAATTCTCCTCAGATGACTCCATTCTTGGACCATGTTCCAACAAATGACAATTAAATAAATGAGATTTTATTGCACCTTTATTGAAACCCCAAATGTGTTTGTATCTCAGTGCTGTGGAGACTGCCTTATTTTTTCCATTTTTTTTTATTTTCTATATTCTGTGTTTACATTCCAAATGATTTTCCCTTTCCCGGTTCCCGCCTCCCCATCAGTCCCATAAGCCCTCTTCCCTCTGCCCGTTCTCCAATCAACCCCCTCCCACTTCTCTGTCCTAGTAATCCCCTACAATGCTGCATCAAACCTTTCCAGGACAAGGGCCCTCTCCTTCCTTCTTCTTGGGAATGATTTGATATGTGAATTGTGTCTTGGGTATTCAGAGCTTCTGGGCTAATATCCATTTATCAGTGACTGCATTCCATGTCTGTTCTTTTGTGCTTGGGTTACCTCACTTAGGATGATATTTTCCAGATCCAACCATTTGCCTAAGAATTTCATAAATTCATTGCTTTTAATTGCTGAGTAGTATTCCATTGTGTAAATATACCACATTTTTTTGTATCCATTCCTCCATTGAGGGACATCTGGGTTCTTTCCAGCTTCTGGCTATTATAAATAAGGCTGCTATGAACATAGTGGAGCATGTGTCCTTATTGCATGCCAGGGAATCCTCTGGGTACATGCCCAGGAGTGGTATAGCAGGGTCCTCCGGAAATGTCATGCCCAGTTTTCTGAGAAACCACCAAACTGTTCCAGAGTTGTTGTACCAGCTTGCAATCCCACCAGCAGTGGAGGAGTGTTTCTCTTGGAGACTATCTTATTAACTTCAGAATCAAATAATACATATCCCATCTGGTTACAAAGCATTAATGTAGTCACATGACTTATAAGTGAAGCTTCTCTTATCAAGAGAAAGGTTGAGGGAAGAGCAAAGAAAGGGGAAAGAAGAGTCATGAGTACTTAATGAGAATTTTCATATAAATTTCTTTCTTACAATGACAATACAAATTCACTTTTAATTTACTATAACACAATGTTTCCTAAGGAAATATAAAAAGTGAACCTTCCTCAGGAATGTACTCATCCACATGGCTCTTTGTGTCATGATTGTCTGAATAAGCAACTGATGAGTGTTAATTTTGCATCCAGGTTGTTTATCTATGCATTGTGTAAGATAGGAGATCCTTACTGCTATGAAATTTCAATTACAAACAGCATCATCATTAAGTTCTTTAAAATACATATTTTACATATAATAAATATTTATATATCCTTAATTTGTGAAAAAAACTAGTAGATAAACTTTTATGAGATGCCTTGAAACCAGTAAAGCAACAATAGATTGGGTTTTCCCTAATGTTGCTACATCCTAAATCACTCAATTGTTTTCTGTTAGGTACCTCTGCCTTCAGGACCAGTCATGGATGAATCATGGAATCAGTACGACTCTTTCCAAAAATCCACACTCATCACCAAAGCCAAGGTCAAGACACAAAGCTGGTTGGATCTTGGCATCTAGTGTATAATTTCTTCTCTTTCTTGTGCTCTGGAGATCCCTTCCTTGATTCCAGGGAGGGACGGTTTCATGGGAAGATGAGTTTTACCTCTACACTCAGTTGAGATGTATTCTTATTTAGTTTCTATACTAAACTCATATTCTGGTCACCATGACAAGCATGCCACCTGTGTTCATTGCTACCATAGAAAGGGGATTTTGTTTGGCTGAGTTAATAATAACATATTCAAAATCCCACATAACAAAACCGTGTGATTCAGCCATCCCACCTCTTCCCAGTGGCGTTTTCTGAGAAGTATACTTTGGCTGAAATGCCACGAACAAGGAGATCTATGTTTGTAGAGATCTGCTCTGAATGGACCCCATTCTTACAGAGAGTCTTCTGTTATACCGAAGGAAAAGAAAAAAGCCTGATATGTTAGGGAGAGTAATTCATAGAGAAAGATGTGCTGACAGGTCTGAATGAATAGCTTTCCTCCTCTAGAGGCTGACTCTACTTGGCCCCCAGGCTCAGGGAACTTACTTACTCACCAGAATCCCAGAGCAGCAGTCACATGCAACCAAGTCCTGGAAGTGATTAGGGAAGAGACCTCCTTCCTGCAAAAGCAGCCTTTCAACTAGCTACATGTGGTATTTTTCTTTTAACTAAGTGGGTAGAATGAGATGCAGTTTTCAAACTCTAGGTTGTAATAAGTCCATGATTTCTCTATTTACAATGGCCTCCTGTGTTTGGTGTATGATGAGGCTAATGGAGCCACCACATTGGAACATTTTTGAGCTATTCAATGGCAGATTGAAAGCATAGACCCAGAATAAACTGAGATCTGACCTTTCAAAAATGTTGTTTATTGTGACAACAAAGAAGAGGAACGGGGATGCAAATACAGTTAGGATTATTTTCTTGCTGCATAATGTCATGCGAAGCTAAGTGCTACATGGGATAAATACATTTTGAATCCACATTCTAGATAACTGATAAAGCCATATATGATACTTGACAAAGTATTGCAATGATTTTAGCCTTCATTTTAGGGCGACAAGCAGGTGTCTTTATGAATGAATGCAGCTGACTTTTCATTTCAGTTTTATTGATTTTATTACATGTGGGTATTTTTTATTTTTGAGATTATAATATAATTACATCATTTTTAAATTTTTTAATGTAAAAATTGCAAAGATGTGAAGCCCAGTCTCAAATGGAACATAAATCCTGCACCTAAGGCTCAGGGCTCATTGTGTAAATGGAGGTAGATAGACTGCAAGAGCCAGAGAAACAGAGAATTTACTGTGAGATGTGTCCCATAGAATTGTCAGGACATTCATGAAATATCATCAACACGACAGCCTTTACCTGAACCAAGACTATACCAATAAAGATGCTAATGTGGGCATGGGAAATATCATGAAGCCTCAACCCTAGACAAAGATCTACAGGGAACTAAGAATTCTGAGAGTGGGAGAAATAGTCTTCCCTAGAGACGAATACACCAATTTGTTATCCAATACCAAATGGTAAACCCTAAAAGCATACATACAAATAACATAACAAGTTGCTTTGGCTTAAGTATAAAAACAATTACTCATAAAAATATTTTTGTAAATTCTAAATAAATTTGAGCTATGAATCTGAATGCTTTAGAGCTGTAGAGTTTCCTGTCTCCTGCTTCTCACTGGCCCCATTTGCTTTTGTTTTGCACCCTGTGCTACGACGCTCATTGGCATTTGCATTTTGATCAGGTTCTACACATGGAAGACACTTTTAACAAACTGCTATGTACAAACTCTCTTCCTGCCTGTAATTTACCTTTCATTGCAAAGCAGAGAGAAATTGCAGGTCCAACATATGAGTGAATGCCATAGCAGACCATATAAATGTTGAGGAAGAAACAAAACAAGAGGTGAAGTCTGGAGACAGATCAAAATTTAAGACAGTTAAGAAAAGTGAATTAATCTATTGAAATTGCCCTGAAAGAAGTGCAACACACTGTGGACATATATAAAGAGAATGCATTTCCCAAATACGGGTAACCAAGACAGAAACAATAAGGAAACTGGCAGAGTGATGCTAGATAGGGAAAGAGAGAAGCCATGTAATTCCAGGTAGGAGAAGAAGGGGGATTATGTTACAGCAGACAAAGGGATGAGGGAGTCCCGATGATACCACATATGAAGAAGGGGAGACCAAGTAATCCCAGGTACAAAGGTGGGGAAGACCACATGATGCCAAGCACAAAGAGAAAGGAGGCTGTGGTTGTAGATAGAAGGAGGAATGGGGTAAGGTGATACCAGACAAAAAGCAAATGGAGGTCACATGGCAGATAGGAGGTAAAGATTTTATGATTTTTAATCATTCCAGTACTTTGACTGATTCTGTGTCATACCTAACAATCAGACTCCTTTCTCCCTTTTTGACATAGAGAAAATATGTTAGTATACTTTCTCCACTGATTCTCATTTTCTCACCATATTGGTGGAGACCCCAAATAATAATATCACCAGGTAAAATATTGCCACAGTTGATGGTGCTACTGGTATACCACTGTTGACTATGTAGAAACCCCTATTTATAATCATTCTGTTTTTCCTACAGTGAAAATTTATTTTTACCAGTCATAACTCTTATACTGTTAACAGGAGCTGGCACACATTTGTAACTACTGAACCAATAAGAAAGTGATAACCTGTCTCTATTTCCTCAGTTAAATCCACAGAAAAAAATCAAACTAAATGTCTCATTTCTTCATTGAAATTACTGTAATCATCACCAAGAAGGTCTCGTTTTAAAGTATTACACCATGTGAACTTACAGACAATTAGCTAACTAATTTAATGGGCAATAAATTCAGCTATAGCAAGTTCAGAATATTCTGTCACTGACTGGTTACATTTCAACTCTCTGTGAAGGGCAATGGGACCACTTATTAACCATTGTAAAAGAATACCATTACATTGTGCTGAAGTGATCGTATTTTCTTTGTACTAAAAGTAATTTTTCATATAATATATTCTGATTTCGGTTCCTCCCTCATCTCCTGCCAGATCTCCCCACCTACCCATCTATCTAACTCTATGTTCTCTCTCTCTCTCTCTCTCTCTCTCTCTCTCTCTCTCAAACAGGCAAATAAAAATGAAAGGAAAAATCACAAGAATTTTACAGAGAGAGAGAGAGAATGCAAAATCAGAAACTACAATATACAAAGACTGGTATGATGTTTTTAAATGTGCAAACAAAGTAATATAAGAAAAAATCTACAAAATAGAATTGAGTTCATTTGTGCCATCATTTATTGCTGGGCATAGGGCTTAAGTGCAGTTTATATGCCCAGTGAAACTCCTTTGGAGAAAACTAATTTTTCCCTTGTGTCGCTGTGTATTGCTGGGCATAGGACTTACCCTGAAGTGAAGTTTATATGCCCAGTGAGGCTTCTTTGGAGAAAACTAATTTTTCCTTTGCAAGTGGTTGTCTATTTAAGATAGCTTTTAACCAAAAGGGATGAAAGACTATGTCCTTTTCCCCAAGACCCTCCTGGCTTGGACTTGTACAGGCTTTGTGCATGCTACCAGTCTCTCTGAGTTCATATGTACATCAGTACCATTCTGTGGGGTATATAGAGGTATGTGTTTTCAGGGAACCAGGAATGTTAAACACATGGGTATGGTTAACCTTCAAAGGGAATGGTGCATAACCTGTTATCTGCCCAGAAGTCTGGGAGCAGTCGTGGTTAATAGCCTGGTGACATTTGTACTATCTGTATGTCTAAGTCCACACCGGATCCTTCCCCAGACCCTTTTTGTGAGCTTATCATTGTATAGAGCCATTCTTTATAGAATGTGTCACAAGTAAGCTAATCTATAGAAACCATTTTTTATGGATGATGTCACATGTGCTTTACAAAATGTTTCAATGTAGTTGTGTTTCAAGCCTTATTTACAGGGACTGGAGAGATGGCTCAGTGGTTAAGAGCACTGACTGCTCTTCTGAAGGTCCTGAGTTCAAATCCCAGCAACCACATGGTGGCTCACAGCCATCTGTAATGAGATCTGATGCCCTCTTCTGGTGTGTCTGAAGACAGCTACAGTGTACTTATATATAATAAATAAATATTTTTTTTAAAAAAGCCTTATTTACAAACAGGTTTGAGTTAATGATCATCCAAAATTTTTTCGTTCTGCTTAATATTGTGCTCTACTTAAATATGCCTAAAATAAATTACTCAAGGACAGACTCCCAGAGATTGGACCGAGTCATGTTGAACCAAACTAGCTTCTTGCTTCCCATGAATCATTACTCTTCTGGACATGGTAGTTACAGTAACTGCTAAACAGTTGTGTCTGGAAGATACTGTTTCCTTGGTGTTATCCACCCCTTCTGACTCTTAAAATCTTTCTGTCTCCTCTTCCATAAAGTTCCCTGAGACCTGGATGGAAGAGTTTGCTAAAGACATCCCATTTAAGTCCGAGTGTTCCCAAAGTCCCTCACTCTCTGCACATTGTCTAGATATGGGTTTCTATATTAGTTCTCATCTACTTCAGGAAGAAGCTTCTGTAATGATGATTAAGCAAGACAATGCTCTATGGGTATAATGTTTCAGGAATCATTTCATTGCTATTTTCCTTTAGCAGAATATTTGTACTTAGTTCTGCCCCAGGTCCCTGGCCTATCTAGTCTCAGGTCCTTGGCCACCTGAGAAATGTTGGGTCTGGGTTCCAGCTCATGGAGTGAGCCTTAAATCCAATCAAATAGTGGTTGGTTATTCCCACAATGTTGGTGCCACTACTGCACCAGGGTATGATGCAGGCAAGTCACTATTGTAAACCACAGGGTTTATAGCTGGATTGTTGGTTATCTTTCTCCTCTGGAAGCATTCAAAGTACCTTTCACAAACACTAGTAGGGGTTGAGAGCTCTAATTAGGCATTAGTTCTATTTTTCCATGTTCAATAGCATATATCTCATTGAAGTAGCCATATGTTCACAATGTAAAATCCATTTCAAATACAATGAAATGGTAGTATGTCATGGACCTTGAATTGCAGTCATATACGTGTTCTCACTGTCCAAAAGTACTGCTATATAGAATGGGCTATGTGTTCATGGGGTTGCTCTTTCTTTTTTATGAATCGTTTTATTCATTTGCATTTCAAATGACATCCCCCTTCCCGGTTACCCCTCCACAAACCCCGCATCCAATGCCTTCTCCCTCTTCCCCCCAGGCTTAATTGAGAAAAGACTCTAACTAAAGCCATATCAGAGCCAAAGCATTCTGGTCATCTTCTCTGTTCTCATATCATACCCTGCAAGTGACTGGTTGTACCAAGAAGAGAGTTTCTGTCTTCATATTTTCCCAAAGTTTTAATTTACAACTTTATATTTATTTAGTTGAGATAAAATGTTTATTATATTCGTTGTTTATATGTTTATGTGGGATAAACTGTTTAGATATGATAAACCTAGCTTAATGGTCACTTATAAGTTATTTAAACATAAAAACTGCTAAAAATTCAATTAAGTTAAAATGATAAATCATGTATTTTATGAATAAATAGCAATTGTACTGAGCTCTGCAAGTGAACTCTTATAATACAAAAATGCCAATAAATATAATACTGAATGCCAATCAAAAATATAAAATGAAATGCAAATCCAAAAGCATCTTTAAAAAAATAAAACATTGTTCTGGGTGCAATGTTTAAAATACTAGAGGTAGGACTATCTAGAAGAAAGAAGGTTATATAATTGTATTACTACATCTAATCAACAGTTATGGTAGCTGGAATAAGGGACAGCCACAGGCATGATGAAAAGTGATCATATTATGCAGATGTTATGAGTCAGAATGTAACATTGTTTGGGAGTCAGGCATGATAAGGGGAGATCATCATAGCATCAGCTAAATTTATAGAGCTATCATTTGACAAGGGAAAAAAAGTCTGTGATGTTTCTGACAGGTAAAGTGTAGTATGACTATTAGCTATTTGGATGGACAAATTAAGTAGACAGCTGGATGAGCAAGTTTGAAATTCAAACAAGAAGTTTAAGTGGAGAACAACTTTGAAAGTTTCATCAGCATGTAAAAAGTACATAGAGTTCTGRGTCTGAATAAGATCATCTACAAAATAGGTGTTGATAAAGAAGTGTGACATTAGAACTCTCCTAGGGAGATAAGAAAGAACCACAAAGAACACTGAGCTCCTTGGAATGAGTCCAGAGGAGTTGAGATTTCAGTTCACACAATATTTTAGTTGGTGCCAGAGCTTGGAAGCAACCATGATGTCCTTCAATGGATGGGAGAACGGATATGCAATTGTCATATGCCTAGACAATAGAATATTATTCAGAGATGGATAAAACTGAGATGCCCTTAGAAAGGCATGTATATTGCAGAGTCAAGGAAACCAATTTGCAAAAGTTATTTACTGTAAAGTTCATTCTTGATATATTGCAATAGGCAGCATCATGATAACAGGTTTGGGTTTTCTTTTTTGTTTTGTTTTTTTTTAAGTTCTAGGAATTTAAAGAGTCCTACTCTTCAATTATAAGTCTCTAGTTTTATCCTCAGACCTGAAACAGACCACCTGCTGGGGCTTCTCCTGCCTCTCTGATCCAATCCCAGAGGACTATAAAAATCTTCTCTGACAGCCTCACCCACCTCAACTTATCCCTCAGTCTCAGCCACCAACACTCAAAAGCTTTCTATGCTAGTCTCTCTTCTGGCTACTCCAGCCTGAAAATCTGATAGGTGATCTCCACTTTAAGTGCACCAACTACTCTAGGCCAGGAAAGAAATTCTCTATGATATTTAATAATCTAAAACACTAAATAAAATTTGCCAGTAAATGGATGGGACTAGGAAAACATCCTGAATGAGGTAACCCAGAAAGACATGCATGATGGGTATTCACTTCTAAGTGGACATTAGCCATCAAATACAGGAAAATCATGCTACAATTCACAGAGCCAAAGAAACTAAGTATTAATGGGGTCCCAAGGGAGAAAATGTGAATCTCACTCAGAAGGGAAAACAGAATAGTCATCAGAAATGGGTGAAGAGGGGAAGCTGAGTGGGAGAAAGGGGAAGGAGAGGAATGGGGACAGGGATCAGTTGCGGGGAAAGGGGGACAGTCAAGGTAGAGAGAGAGAGTAGAAATCAGCGGGGGCATCTCTGGGACTAGCTGGAAACTTGGAACTGGAGAGGCTTCAGGGAGTCTATGAGGGTGACACTAACTGAGACTTCTAGCATTTGAGGATATGGACACTGAACTGGCTACCTCCTGTAGTCAGGAGGGACTTCCAGTGGAGGGAGTGGGACATCAACCCACCAATAAAAACATCAACCCAAAATTTGACCAGCCTATAAGATACACAGAGATAAAAATAGAGCAGATATTAAGGGAATAGCCAACCAATGACTAGCCCAAATTAAAACTCATCTCCCGGGAGTGAGAAAACCTCTGATAYTATTATTGATACTCTGATATGCTTGCAGACATAATTGTGCCCCAAGAGTCTTCAGCCAGCAGCAGATGGAGACAGATTTAGAGACCTACAGGCAAACACATGGGCAGAGCTCCAGGAGTCTTGGGAAGAGTAGGGGGTAGGATCAAGCAAGCCAGAGAGGTCAAGAAAACCTATGAGTCAAACATCCTGGGCCCATGTGGGATCACAGAGACTGGACCACCAATCAAGGAGTGTACAGGGGCTGGACATAGGCTACTTACACATGTGCAGCTGGGTCTTCATGTGGGTCCCCTATCAGTTGACATGGGAGCTGCCTCTGACTCTGTTGCCTGCCATTAGATCCCCTTCCCCTAACTGGACTGACTGGTTGGACCTCAGTGGGAGAGGATGCTCTTAGTCCTGCCTAACTTAATGTCCCAAGGTGGGAGGATACCCAAGGGAGCCTTCCCTTCTCTGAGAAGAAAAGGAGGGGGTCACGGGGTAGGGATTTGTGAGGGTGAGACTGGAAGGAAAGGAAGGAGGGGGCATGACTGAAATGTAAAAAAATACATTAAGGGGGGAAATGAAGAGATCCTATATGAGCAACTTAACGATACAGCTAAAAGCTCTGGCACAAAAAGAAAACATATCCTAAAGGAGCAGATGGCAAAAAATAATCAAACTAAGAGTTGAAATCAATAAAACAGAAACAAAAAATAATCAACAAAAAAATCAAGGAAATGAAGAGTTTATCTCCTGCAAAAATCAGTAAGATTAACTATTTCTTATCCAAATTAGCTGGAAAATGGAAAAGAAGGTCCAAATAAACAGAAGCAGGGATGAAAGGGAATACATAATGACTGACAGCAAGGAAATCAAAAGACTAAAGGACATTCTGCAGAAACCTGTACTCTATCAAATTGGAAACAAAAAAAACGGATGATTTTCTTGATATATGCCACCTACAAAGTTAAGTCAAGGTCAGATAAGTAATTTAAACAGGCCTATATCCCCCTATGAAATAAAAGCAAATATAAAGAATTAATTTCATTCATTAATGGTAATGTTCCTCAAATTAGCCCACAAAATAGAAACAGAAGCAACAGTGCCCAATTCTTTCTACAAGTTCACAATTACCCTTATGCATAGACAACACAAAGATGCTCCAAAAAAAGAGAATTACAGATCACTTTCCATTATGGGCATAGATGCAAAATTCTCAATAAAATATTTGCAAACTGAATCCAAGAACACATCAAAAAGATCACCCACCATGGTAAATTAGGCTTTATCCTAGAGAGTCAGGGATTATATAAAACAATAAATATAATCCACCATTTAATCAGACTGGGAGATAAAAAAAATAGAAACATGATCAGCTCATTAAGTGCAGGAAAGTCCTCTGATAAAATCCAGCATCATTTCCTAATAAATATCCCAAAAAGACTAGGGATACAAGGAACATATCTAAACATAATAGAGATTTACAGCCCACAGGCAACATCAACCTAAATAGAAACTGAAAGGATTTCCACTAAAATGAGGAATAATACAATCTCCATACATATTCAATATAGTACTTGAAGTCTTAACTAGAACAATAAGAAAACTGAGGGAGATCTAGAGAATACAAATAGGAAGAAGAGAAGTCAGAGTAACATTTTTGCAAATGATGATAGTTCTCATAAGTGACTCTGAGAATTTCACTGAGAAACTCCTATACCACAAAAACACTTTCAAGTAGGAGAAAACAAAATTAACACACAAAATACAATAGTCTTCCTATATACAAATGACAAACTGAGAAATCAGTGAAATAACACCTTTCACAGTAGCCTTAAAGACAAATAAATACATATATTCATGCATTACATACATACATTACATACATACATACATACATACATACATACATACATGCAAACATCTTGGAGTAACACTAACAAAACAAGTGAAAGATTTGGATAATGAAAACGTTAAGACATTAAAGAAAAACTTGAAGAAAATACCAGAAGATGGAAAGATCTCCCATGCTTATGGTTCAGGAGGATTAACATAGTAAAAAAAAAAAAATGGTCATCCTACCAAAAGCAATTCACATATTCAATGCAATCCCCATCAAAATTCCAACACAATTATCTACAGATCTTAAGAGGACAATGTTCAGCTTCATGTGGAAACACAAATGACCCAGGATATTGAAAATCTGGATAATAAAAGAATTGATGGAAGTATCACCATTTCTGACATCAAGTTGTACTATGGGACCATAGTAATAAAAAAACAGCATGGCATTGATTAAAAAAAAAAAGAAACCACAGTCATGTTGACCAATGGGATCTAAGTGAAGATTCAGACATAAATCCCTATACCTAAGGACATGATTTTTTGACGAAGAATCCAGAAATACACACCARAAAAAAAAAAAAAAAACATAGCATCTTCGACAAATGCTGCTGGTCAAACTGACGGCTACATGTGGAAGAATCCAGATAGATCCATACTTAATCAATCACCCTGCTGCACAAAATTCAGCCCTAATTGATCAATGCCTCAAACATAAATCCAGATACACTGAACCTTGTAGATTCCCTTGAATGGGTCTTGAGCATCAATTCCCAGCTTCCTGAAAGGTAACACTGGTTTCTATAATGACTGTGCAAATTTTCAGTACCCCCCCCTACAATGGATAAGTGTTCTCCCCACTCCTCATCCTTATCAGCATGAACTGCCATTTGATTTACTGAGCGAGGACAAGACTTTCTGGACAGAACATCATTAACATAACAGCACTAAAATCAACAATTATTAAATGGGACCTCATGAAACCAAAAAGCTTCTCTAAAGCAAAGGACACCATCACTCAGACACAGAATAAGAAAATACGTTTAACAACTATGCATCCTGTAGAGGGCTAATAAGTAAAATATATAAAGAACATTAAAACTAGATATCAAGGAAACAACCCAGTTAAAATGAGATTCAGAGAATTATCAAAAGATGAAGTATAAAAATCTGAGAAAAACTTAAAGAAATGTTCAACATCCTTGGTCATCAGGAAAATGCAAATCAAAACTACTTTGAGATTTCACCAGATACCTATCAGAATAGCTATGCTCACTAACACAAATGACAGTTCATTCTGGTGAGGATATGGAATTGGGGGAACTGAAGACTTGCAAAGACATTGTGGAAATTATCGTGACATCTCAGGAAGATGGGAATTGATCCTCAGGATGCACCTACACCACTCTTAGGCATATACCCAAAGGATGCTCCATCCTGCCACAGACACACTTGCTCAATCATGTACACTGCTGCTCTATTCATAGCAGCCAGACATTGGAAACAAATAAACAAAGTGTGGTACATTTACACAATGGAATATTACTCAGATGTTTAAAAAAAAATGATATTATGATATCGGCAGGTAAATGGGTGGAAATAGAAGAAAATCAGCCTGTGTAAGGTGTCTCAGATCCAGAAAGACAAATATGGTGTGTATTTTCTTATATCTGGATATTAGCTGCTAAGTCCATGCTAACCAAGCTACAATTTGTAGAAGCACAAAGGAATGAATTGATCTCCCTAGGGAGGGGAACTGGAATAGATAGTTACTAATGGATGGAACAGGAGGACCAAATGGAGAAGAGGGTGTAAGGAGGGGAGGAAAAGAATATGTGGAGCAATACCTGTAACTGCAGCCATCTTAATACCTTTACAGTTACTGGGTATCAATTTCTTCTAAATAAAGACTTTCTATAATGGCTGTAATAGAGGGGGTGCTCTTTAAAATTACAGACATAAAACTGGCAAGTCTCAGGAATTAAACAACGCCCAGGTTTCCAGAAGCTTCTGAAACTTGCATGATCCATGACACCTCCCCACAATCTCTATGATTATATGAGCAGTCAGAAATCCTGGGAAGAGGAGAGTCTCCAATCTGATCTCTCTAGCTCCCTACAAATCATCCAGGGAGTTCCAATGCTGTGGTGAGCTTTTCAGGGGTGGAGCTCCTTTTGACATGATTTTCCTAAAAGTAAGCCTCACCTATAATCCTATAAGTAAGTCCAACAAACTCGATGGTTGACCAAGTTAGTTGTTGATGGAGTCTGCACTTTGGTCTGTGACCGGTGCCTCATCGGGAATAAATAGCTATTTATCCATGTTTATCAGAGACAGGCACACAACAGGGATGTGCCTCTAAATCTTGCCAAAGCAATGTTTTTAATTATTTAACTAAGTGATAATTCAATAAATACTTACTATGTGTTTACAATGTGCCTGGAATCCTCCAAGTATTTTCATATGTGTTAGTTTACAATCTAATGTTTATTGTCTCATTATGTAAATAAAGACACAGAAAGTAAATCTGGTTAAGTTATAAAAGCAAGGTCATATCTTTTATGGTTTTAGAAAGATAATTAGGTCATCTCTTTGCGACATTGTAAATACCTAAGTGAAAACTACTACATATTCATACATATGTATATACATTTATGCATGTAAATTTACTATATAAAATACACATGATAGTTGATATTTATTATCAGATTGATGAGATTTATAATCACCACAGAAACTCATGTGTGTATTAGAGTATTTCCACAAAGGTTTTTCTGAGGGGAAATACCTACCATGAAGGGTAAAGGAAGGCACTCTTCCATGGGATATGGTCATGGATTAAATAAAGTTCTGAATAAAATGGAGAAACATCAAAATTCATCCTTCTGTTTCCTAACTGTGGCTCCAGTATGACTAGCTCTCTCATCCCCCTATCTTTATGCTTTCCCCATACAATCTGCAACACATACACACACACACACACACACACACACACACACACACACACATACACAAAATCATTCATATACTCATGAATGATGTCTTAGAAAAAATAATGGAAAGGGAAAAGAAAGAAAACAGTGAAAACATAAAATAAAAATAAAGCTCAGTAGTTATTATAAAACATACAATTTAAATGTGCTTAGCAATTTATGTAGTGGAAAATATCAATATTTGGGTTAAGTATTTACTGAATTATATTCCTTGCTTGGAACAGTTCACTAATCAGTTCAGATGGCTGACCAACGACATGTAAATAAAAATGACAACATAAATTAAAACAACCAGTCCTAAAGGCTAAACAAAGGGCCTTGAGATTCCTATGGTAGGAGAGCAATTCTCTGTCTACCCCAGCCCTACCTTGAGTTCCATCTATCTGGTATGTGACATGTTCTAATTTTCATTAAAGGACACACAATTAGCCGACAGTGAAACCATCCACCATCAGGTTCAATTCCTTCTTAGAATCATCCATAGTATTTACCAAAACTAGCCGGGCGTGGTGGCGCACGCCTGTAATCCCAGCACTTGGGAGGCAGAGGCAGGTGGATTTCTGAGTTCAAGGCCAGCCTG
>BDUI01000079.1:87283-117425 GCA_002335545.1 Apodemus speciosus
AAAAAAAAAAAAAAAAAAAAAAAAAAAAAAAAACATGCACTCAATTTTTTCATCCATAAAAAATATTTCAGTCTAAAGAAAAATAATGGATTTTGAGATAATCATAATAACTGAATTAAGCAAATGACCTATCATATCAACTACCTAATTACCCTAATCACATTCTCTTGCCATCTCTGATTTTCTTTCTTTATGGTTAAACTAGTGAAGGGACACAGCAGAGAACAACTATAAATGAGTTAGCTATGCATGAGGGTTCACCATAGTATCAGGTATATATCCTATAAAATAATACTGTGCTCCATATTTAAGAACCACTGGGCTATGACTCAGTTGAGCATGCTCATTGCTCCTCCATCGGGGAATCAATGTTCCAATCCCAGTACCCATATCCAGCCCCCCACTCATGCCTGTAACCCCAACTCCCAGAGATGTGATTCTTCCCTTCTGATATTTACAGGCATCTGCACATATACATGTACACACATGCACACAGACTCACACATAAATAAAATACAATTCCTTTTTAAAGAAAAAGTTAATGCACAGATTTACTACTAAAATTTTCCCTCTCTGAAAATCAAGTATCTAAGGGCAGAGGGGAAGAAGTAGGAGGTTCTATGCTGTTCCTGTTCTCAGGATTTGCCTTGCTCTTAATATAATAATATGCTATCATAATGTAAAACCTTTAATAGATTCAAAATCAAGATTAGAAATCCCTAGAGATACCTTTTATTTATGGCGTGTGTGTGTGTGTGTGTGTGTGTGTGTGTGATACATAGTTGTTGGAAAGGGTCCTTTGGGAAGCCTAAAGCAAAATGATGTAAGGCATAAATATTTGTACTGCATTTAAATTTTATGGGAAACCTTTGATAAACTTGAGCCTTGGGGATATAAGTAGCTAAAGGACCAGAAGACATCGTTACTGCTGAGGGTTCCTCCACTTAAAACCAAGAAACTTCTCGGCAGCGGGTAAAGCCAATCAATGCTCCTTTGGGAAATGAGTCAATCTTTTCATGACTTTCTGAAGTAAAAGATAAAAAAAAAAAAAGAAATTTCAGAAATACGTTACAATATCCAGGAACTATAAAGTATATTTTCATTTCATAAAGAATCCTAAGTCATTGATCACTTGAGAGTGTTAACTCCTGATGTGCAATAAAATCCTTGTATGCGGAGCTGCTTTATATAAAACTATTTGCACCTTCTCCTACTTGAAAGAAAATATTTTTGTTTCAGTAAAATACAGTTTTCTTATCTAATCACCAAAGAAAACCTTCTCTCTTCTCTTAAGTGACTAACTGTGAAGGTCTTAGAAAGTTTAACTAGTATTATTCACCACAGTAAAAGCCCCTGTGAATGGAAGACCATGCACAGTAGTACTCAAAAGAAAATCTTTTGCCCATTAGGTTTAACGCAGTTGTTCTTCCTGATACGTATTTGGCTGAAACTGTATCACTTCTTTGGGTATTATTTACATCATATTCTCTACCTTCATCAAAGCTACAAATATACTCTATGTTTTCAATATTTAAAAAGGAGGAAAAGGACATGGAGAGGAATAAATCCCACTGTGGGATTTACTGGGGTTCTTACCAGCTTCATCAAATAGACCAAACTTGAATACTAAGGATTTTATTTAGGAAATTACATAGATTGTATATTATTAAAAGAATAAGGATCAAATGAGCAAATAGAAAATAAATACTAGAAATTCCTAGACTATGAATAACCATTGTTTTCCGTACCCACGAAAGAGCTGTTCAGGCACACACCTGAGGGTTTGTCCTGTTTTCTTTCCATAGTGGATGCAAGACCTAAAGCCTGCCCCACAGCCACCCTGCTCCTTCAGTCCATTATGCTGAACATTAAGAAAATAACCCCCTAAGTCTGTACCTTTGTCCTTTCCATCAAATGTGAACATTAGTGCTTGGAACTTGTTAAACAGAGTGGAGAACGTTCTTGAGCTGGAGTTCTCAGAAAAAAAGGGAACATCATTTTATTTCTTGATTATAGGAAGCTATTGACAACTCATGGCTGGTGAGGGAGGGATAGTCCAATTTTGGGGTGTGTGGCCCCCAAAAGGTTACCTATGCTGCAGCTGGTGGTCCTATGCCCACTCATATACAGGCACATTAAGTGTATTCAGGAAGTTTTAATAWATAAATACATTAATGAGGAGGAGGGGAGCTGCAAGTGGGATATAAAAGGAATAAAGAAATAAACTAATGAAAGAAGAGCGCATGGAATCTAGAGGGAAAGCGATATGAGGATGGGGAAATATGGGAGAATTATAGAGGGGTGGATTTGATCAAACATATTATATATATGCACATATATGTATATTTATATGAAATTCTCAATCAAGGAAAAAAGAAAATAATAAGTGTCTTATTCTATTGTGCTGAAGTCTACATTTAAAATTTGCTAAGAGAAATGGAAAGTGGTAGATATATAGCTTTGTGTAACTGTAGTAATGATTTTACTGTAAACATCTTTATCAAGGCATTTTGTGGCATTTTAAATGCATATAAAAAAGCAAAAATTGACAAATAAGATTGTACCAAATTTAAAAGTTCTTTGCTTTCTCTTTATTAAAAAAATAATCACTCCTGAATGTGAGGCCTGTCCTGAAATGATTGTTATTCCCAGTTTCACTCTGTTGGAAAAACCTGATTTTTCTCCTCTCCCAGGAGGTATAAATGACATTTTAGTTTTAAGCTCTCCCTTAGTAGTTATGTTTTCATTCATTCATTCATTCACTCATTCATTCATTTTTTTAAATATAACCATTCTCAACTCCTTTTTAAATACACATGTACATATCTCAAGTTATCACTTCTTCTAGGTGGTCTTGCTGTTCTCTGTTGCGCAAAGCCTTCTTGTGATAAAAGCAAGACATCCATGAAGGAAAGAAGAGAGGACAATGCAAAGCAGAGGAAGAAGAAAAGAGGGAGGGAAAACACAAACAGGAGGCTGGGAAGGGGAAGAAAATATCTAAATTCCATACTGCATCATCATAGCCTCAAGTCTTGCCCAGAATATTGCCTTCTCCTGCCTCAAGTCTTTCCTTTCTCCCTCCTCCCTCCATCCCAAGTGCAGACATCCTTGCCTCTCCTCCAGCAAGCATGCTTCCTCCTAGTGCTTTTGTGCTTTCTAGATTCCTTCCTGGAATGACGTTCTCTAATCAACAGAATCACATGTCTCATTTTATGGTCAAGATCATCTCAGAGTGACTTCCCTGACTGCTTCTGTTAAAGGACACTCCTCCCATACCAATCCCATTCTCACCCCCTAATCCAGTGTCTATTGACTTGTGTGCGTGTAGTGTCTTTCCCAAGGGATCACAATGCCTGCATATTGTTATCACTGTGTACTAATGTGCATTGAATTAATAGGATGAAAGATCTCTAGTTTCTTTTTCTCTACCCATTATATGTGATGTCTAATAGGCTCATAAATTTCATGCAAGTAGTCTGACTGGCCCCTTCCATGCATCTCTGGACAGAGACTTGTCACTAGATATTAATCTATGCATATTTACTCAAAACCCCACCAGACAGTGCCTGTCTTACATGCATAAACAACTATTTCTTTCTCATCACAGACATAACACCAAAAATCCCTCAACTGGACCCCTGTATCCACAGAGCATCTAGGGTTTTGTCCATACCTAAATCTTGTAATCACACATAGGTGCTGACACTGGTATAGTATGTATTTTCATGCAATTCCAGAAAGACAAGAGTTGGCAGACCCAGCTACAAGGCAGGTTTTATTGTGACACCTTGTCACACATGTGGGGCTCTTCTGGGAGAGAAAGCTGTACAAGTCCCTAGACTGCCCCATATCTACCCCTGGTCCCTTGACCCCTCCTCTACCCTAGCAGTATTGCTCTCTGACTCTCAACTGTTGGTCTTGTCTTCCCACTGTCCTCTGTGTCCTTTCTTCAGAGATAATGTCAGACCTTACTTTCCCAAAGAAGGTCTAAGCATCACTGTGATCTTACTACATCTGAGCATGCCTGGTAGGCACTATCTAGGGAGTTAGTTTGGCAAATACTCCAAAGAATACAAGCTACTTTCATACACAAAGACAAGTGAGAATCTTTGCTTCTGAAAACAATAGATATCTTCATTCTTTCCCGGTTCATCTTTCTATTCTTTTTATACAGTTTTGAGTTAGAAATAGCACCACGGTGCTTCATCAGGCACAGTGTTCAACTCCTCTAGCACTGAAGTCACCTGCATTCATGTGCACACGTGTGTGCACACGTATTCACACATGCACACACATCTACACATATTTAAAACTAATAAAAGTAAACTGTAAAGAAAAACTCTACGGGATATATTTGTGTGCATTCACCCACCACCGAAAGAAAAAAATTAAGTAAATAAAAAATAAAGAACCCATGACAGAGCTAAGTTATTTTAGTCATTTTTGGCAGCATATGAAATATTTTAAACATATAGATTTATGTGATCCTATGATATATAGAATATGAAATCCAATACCATAATGTCTATTTTAATATAAATATGGCATTTTATAATAATACTATCGTTAAGTCAAGGAGTATGCATTATCTAGGAAGTAAAGTTTAATATACCTAAGTTTGTATGTGTATATTGTAATGGTTTGAATGAGAAATATTTCCCATAAACTCAAGTATGTGTACACTTGCTCCTCTGATGGCCATGCTTTTTGGGGAGGTGGTTCAGTGATACTGCAGTGGAATAAGTATCATAATGGGGCCTTTGATAATAACCTTACTCCAGTAACAGATTCCTTTTTTGCTTTATGCTTACTGTTGAAGACGGGATCTTGCAGCTTCCTGCCCCTGTTGCTATGCCAACCGTCTGTTACCATGCTTTCCTGACATCATAGACTTTTATCCCTCTGGAACTATAAGCCAAAATAAACTCAAATTCTTCCTTCTGTCGTCTGTGTGTGCATGTGTGCATGTGTGTGTTGAGTAGCAAAAGCTCAACATGCAGTGAGACGCTCCAGAGCTTCTGTTCCATGTGACTACTCTAACCATATAAAAGTTTTTTGAGCTGTAGAATCTGTGTGTCAGTTATTTTTAGAGCACGATGATTTTCATTTTCACTTGTTAATTTTATACTAAAGTTTAAAATTAAATCCCGGTGCCTGCAGCTCTCAGTTGGGTGTGCTAAGTGTAAGAAGTGATACATATGATGACATGGGTCGCTGGGAGCAGATTCATGGGGAAATGAAGACCTTGTCTAGAGGTATTCTGGTGTAAGAATATTTAACATTGTGCTATGTTAACAAAACAGATCTTCAAGCTGGATTTAGCTTGTGGAATACTAAAATAGAATCCAAGTTATACTCAATAGATAAAAACTGCATGAGGTCATCCATTCTAATCGTTTAGACTAAGGTGATACTTTACAACAGCCACACAATCATCTGAGCATTACTGAAGCAATACCGAGATCCCATCTCTAGAGGATCTGACATAATTGCCCATATGCAATTATCATTTTGAGAGATCCCTGAATGATCCCAATGTATAGATAAAGAGAGCATTCATTACTTTGGAGAGCTCATTTTAGCATATCTTACTGCATTGTGGGTACCATCGGAAATAGTCACTCATATAAGCAACAAACTTGGAAAGAAAATATCAAAGTGAATATTCAAAGGACTAAATTTCATAGGTGTGCAAAGCATTACACAATGTTTAACAGGCAGCCCCAAATGCAACTTTTTTCCCAACAGAATCTTGGTAGAACAAAATGCTTTGAGCACATGGAGTCCCTCACTTTGCAGAATATCTGAGGGAACTAATATTATTTCAGAAAGAACAACTGATCTCTGAGGGACTGAGCAACATTTCCGGAATATCGTAAGTTTAAACTAAGCCATGTTTTCTTTGGAAAACGGGTAAAATCGCATGCCAAAGGGCTTGTTCCAGGCTAATCTCATGGACTTACCCACAGCTGCCATGAGCCTCCAACCCTTTCGCACCTTGTGATAAATGTGGGCAACCAAAATCCCTAAACAGCCAAAGGATAAAAGAAGTGTCACCATCTCTAGAGGAATCATGGGATGGGGGATGAGAAGAGATCAGTTTTTGTGGGTTCGCTTTCCCTTCCTCAGACAAAAGGAGGCATGGCTTATCAAGTGTTGTCTTCCATTAATAGAGAAGACTCTACATTCTTGAAAATGTTTCACTCTGATTCCTGGATATGTCTTCACAGCCCCTTTTTTCAGGGTGATGCATATCTTTATTCTTTTCATTCTTTTTTTTTTTTTTTTTTGCTTATTCACTTTTCATCCTGCTCACTGCCTTCCTCCCTGTCACCCCCACACACACGCAATCCTTCCCCGATACCCATCCCCCAGCCCCTTCTATGAATGGGCAGACAGCCCCTGAGTACCTCTCCACCCTGAAATTTCAAGTCTCCGTAAGGCTAGGGACTTCCTCTCCAACTGAGACTAGACAAGGCAGCTCAGCTAGAACATATCCCACACACCATACAGGAATCAGGTTTGGGGATAGCCCCTACTCCAGTTGTTCAGGACCCAAATGAAGGTCAGACTGTACATCTGCTACATAAGTGCAGGGTGGCCTAGCTCCAGCTGGTGTATGTTGTTTGGTTTGTGGTTGTCTTTGAGAGCCCTAAGGGTTCAGGTTAGTTGAGTCTGTTGGCCTTCCTGTGGAAATGCTATCCTCTTAGGGGCACTCAATACATTCTCCTGTTCGTCCATAAGAATCTCCAAGCTCTGTTCACTGTTTGGTTATGGGTGTCTGCATCTGTCTAAGATAGCTTCAGGGTGGAGCTTCTTGGAGGACAGCCATGCTAGACTCCTGTCTACAAGCATAACAGAGAATCATTAGTAGTATTATGAGGCAGTGGGTGTGATCCCGGCACTTAGGGCAGGATGAACACTGCTTTCCAAGATGGCCACGGAAGGAGGAGGGAAGGAGATGAACGAGATTAAGACCCAATTCACCACCCGGGAAGGTCTGTACAAGCTGCTGCCGCACTCGGGGTACAGCCGGCCCAACCGGGTGCCCTTTAGCTCGCAGGGATGCAACCCTGTCCGCGTCTCCTACGTAAACCTCAAAGACCAGTCTGGCAAGGCGACCGCCTCTGCTTTAATGTGGTCCGGAAGCTCTACTTCTATATCTACAAGGGGGAGGTCCGCAAGGCTGCTGACTTGAGTAAACCAATAGATAAAAGGATATACAAAGGAACGCAACCCACTTGTCACGACTTCAACCACCTAACAGCCACAGCAGAGAGCGTCTCTCTCCTGGTGGGCTCTTCCGCAAGCCAAGTACAGCTTATAGACCCAATCAAGAAAGAAACCAGCAAGCTATTTAATGAGGAAAGACTGATAGACAAGTCACGTGTAACCTGTGTCGAATGGGTTCCTGGTTCAGAAAGCCTTTTCCTAGTAGCCCATTCAAGTGGGAACATGTACTTATATAATGTGGAGCACACTTGGGGCACCACAGTCCCCCACTACCAGCTCCTGAAGCAGGGGGAGAGCTTTGCCGTGCACACTTGCAAGAGCAAATCCACGAGGAACCCTCTCCTTAAGTGGACGGTGGGCGAGGGGGCCCTCAACGAGTTTACTTTCTCCCCAGATGGCAAGTTCTTAGCGTGTGTGAGCCAGGTGTTTCTGCGTGTGTTCAACTTTGACTCAGTGGAGCTGCACGGTACAATGAGAAGCTACTTTGGGGGCTTGCTTTGTGTGATGGCAAGTACATTGTGACAGGTGGAGAGGACGACTTGGTGACAGTCTGGTCCTTTCTAGACTGCCGAGTAATAGCTAGAAGCCATGGGCACAAATCCTGGGTCAGTGTTGTAGCATTTGATCCCTATACTACTAGTGTAGAAGAAAGTGACCCTATGGAGTTTAGTGGCAGTGACGAGGACTTCCAGGACCTTCTTCATTTTGGCAGATATCAAGCGATCTATCTAGTGCACAGTCTAGGCTATCCAAACGGAACTCTACAGACAGCCGCCCTGTAAGTGTTATGTATCAGTTTGGTTCAGTGGGCCAAGATACACAGCTGTGTTTATGGGACCTTACAGAAGACATCCTTTTCCCTCTCCAGCCCCTCTCAAGAGCAAAGACACATACAAACGTTACGAATGCCACAAGTCCGCCTGCCGGAAGCAATGGGAACAGTGTCACTTCACCTGGGAACTGTGTGCCTCCTCCATTGCCACGCTCCAATAGCCTTCCACATTCAGCAGTCTCCAATGCTGGTAGCAAAAACAGCATCATGGACAGGGCCATCGCCTCTGGGGTCAGCAAGTATACAACTCTGTCGCTACATGACCGGAAGGAGAGACACCACGAGAAAGACCATAAACGAAATCATAGTATGGAACACATTTCCAGCAAGAGCAGTGATAAACTGAACCTAGTTACTAAAGCCAAAACGGACCCACCTAAAACTCTGGGGACATCCCTGTGTCCTCGGATGGAAGATGTCCCCTTGTTAGAAGCCACTGATCTGTAAAAAGATAGCTCATGAAAGACTGACGGTATTGGTTCTTCTTGAAGACTGTATAGTCACTGCTTGTCAGGAGGGATTTATTTGCACGTGGGGAAGGCCTGGTAAAATGGTAAGTTTTAACCCTTAATGCTGCACCAGATCTAGAACTGGACTAGGTGGTGATTTTTATTTCTTGTGGAAGGGGCAGGATGTACAATGAATGTGAACGGCGCTTCAGAATGTAAATCTGAACGCATCAGAGCCATACTTTTGGGTATTGCATGCCATGTAATTCTGAATCATTTGATAATTCACCTTAGAGCATTTACAAATATATAATCAGACTAATTGCCAGCCAGGTCAGTCATCCCTCTGGGTATGTAGATCCCCAAAGTTAGCGTTCCTGTATCGGGCTATTTCAGTTTTAGGGAAATCATGACAGTGTGGAGAAATAATGACATTTCTAAATGACAATGCTAAAGTCAAAATTTATGCTTTAACTGGGATATTTTTTGCATAACCACTCAACTAGATTGCTGTATACCTGGACGGTGTGTGTCAGTTCAGATGGGTATTAATTATCATTTATAGTACAACTTTTTATCTTAAAGTATAAAATACTTAGATATTTATGAAATTTAACCTAGGAATAAAGCGTTCATCAGGGTTGATTGATATTATTTTTACATTGTCCGGCGATCCACAGAAAGAGAAGAGCCTTAATGTTTAAAACCCATTTTAGTCATTTTATGACAATTAAAATTGTTTAATAAACATCTTTTTTAAAAAAATAAAATAGAAAGAATAGTATTATGACTTGGTGCTTGCCCATGCGATGGGTCTCAAATCGGTCCAATTATTAGTTGGTCATGGTCTCAGACTCTGTTATATCCCCCATCCCTGCATTTCTTGTAGACAGAGTAAACTTGGGGTCAAATGTTTTGCAGGTGGGTTGGTGTCCCTATCGCTATATTGGGGTTCCTGCCTGGCTATAAGAGGTGACCTTTTCAGGTTCTATATCCCCAGTGCTGTGAGTTGCAGCTAAATTCACCCCTCCATTGATTCTTGGGTGCCTCCCTTCTGCTGGGTGTCTGTCAATGTGACAGAGATGGTGCCCCACCCCCATCAGTTGCAGATTTTCTTTCATTCATTCCCATGGCCATCTGGCCATCTCTCCTGTCCCTCCGCATACACTTCTTATAATATGCTTTAAATTAGGTTACTCTTCATCAGGAAGCATATAGGTTTAAATTCAGCTATCCTGGGATGATATTCCCAGATGAAGATGGGAGCTGGGAGATTTAACCACTTCTTGAGTCAAATGTAACAGTGATAAATCACTATGCTACCTGTGACCATCAACTCAAATTATCATTGTGGTAATGAGATATAGTGAAAGAGGTCATCCTAGCGCCCTGTTAAAAGGTTCTCAAATGCTGTCAAAATATTTTCAAGGAAGGCATCCAACTTGTCTGTCTTTGGTTGGTTGGCATGATTTTTATTTGTTGTTACTGTTGTATATGTGAGCACATGGTATATGGTAGCACAAGTGTCACCATAAGTATGTGCATGTGACAGGACAACTTTGTGAAGTAGACTCTCTCCTTCCACCTTTACATGGGTTCCTAGGTTGAACTCAGGTCACCAAGATATGCAGTAAGTCCCTTTACCTACCTACTGGGCCATCTCTTACAGACCCTTGTCTGCCTTTTGCATAGCACATTAATAATGTTTATTTTAAAGTAAGAGCCATGAAGATATATGGTAAAGGATACTCTCTGTAATGTGAAATAAGAAAAGCACAGAGAGAGAGAGAGAGAGAGAGAGAGAGAGAGAGAGAGAGAGAGAGAGAGAGAGAGAGAGTTATCACATGATAACATTCATTTGTGGAATCTAAAATACTTGAACACATAAGACTAGAGAGTAGACTGGTACTTACAGACCCGGTGGAAGTAGTAAGCGGGCCTGAAGATCAGTGAAAAGGTCTTAATGATAGACAGGTACGAGAAAGTGTTGTGTGCCAGTGAGGACTACAGATGAAAGTAATGACCTCTGCGTCACACAGTTAGAAGATTTTGAAATTTTTTACCACAAAGAAATAGGTTTCCGACGTTACCTACGTTTAGCTTAGTCCATACATGACTTAATGTATACATCCATTGAATGATATCCCATTGATGTGCACATAATAAAGCACCACTTTTTTAAATAATTTGGAACAAAAACAACAGGTGTTTTAAATAAATAAGTAAAAATGGCTTTCATGCCTCTCTCCTTTTGCTTTCCTTGTTCACTGAGCACTGCACTCCGTGAAAACAGTGTTCAGGCACAATGCTTTAAAAACATCTATGATCAGAGTAGACCATGTATGCTTGTTTGAACTCCAATCCTTTATTGATCAGATATGTGAAATCAGTCTTGCCACATAATATCTCATTTTTTCTTCCACAAAACTATAAAGGGGAGAGTTCTTGATGACAATTCTAGCCTAGATCTTGGATATTTCTTAGTTCCAACTACTTACCTCCATTCACTTATATTTCAGAGCTAAAACCCTGTACTTATAATTTTTCCCCCTTTTTTTTGGCTTTCCAGGGCCTTTTTTTTTTTTTTTTTTTTTTTTGGTTGTTGTTTAGTCTTGCATTGTTTTTTTTTTAAATAGAGTCAGAAATAACAACATGTTTGTGGATATATATTGATTGCTAGTATTTTTTATTTTCTATATTTTTGTTTACATTCCAAATGCTTTCCCCTTTCCCAAATCCCCCCTCACCATATGTCCCATAAGTCCTCTTCCCTCCACCCATTCCCCAATCACCCCCCTCCCATTTCTCTGTTCTGGTACTCTCCTACAATACTGAATCCAGTCTTTTCGGGACCAGGGCCCTCTTCTTCCTGCTTCTTGGGAACCTTTTGATTTGCTAATTGTGCTTTGAGTATTGAGAGCTTCTGGGCTAATTAATATCCACTTATCAGTGACTGCATTTCATGTGTATTCTTTTGTGATTGGGTTAGCTCACTTAGGATGATATTTTCCAGTTCCAACCATTTGCCTACAATTTCATGAATTCATTGTTTTTAATTGCTGAGTAGTATTCCATTGTATAAATATACCACATTTTCTGTATCCATTCCTCCATTGAGGRACATCTGGGTTCTTTCCAGCTTCTGGCTATTATAAATAAGGCTGCTATGAACATWGTGGAGCATRTRTCCTTRTTGCATGCWGGGGARTCYTCTGGRTATATGCCCAGGAGTGGTATGGCAGGGTCCTCTGGAAGTATCATGTCCAGTTTTCTGAGGAACYGCCAGACTGATTTCCAGAGTGGCTGTACCAGCTTGCAGTCCCACCAGCAGTGTAGGAGTGTTCCTCTTTCTCCACATCCTCRCCAATACCTGCTATCTCTTGAGTTTTTAATCTTAGCCATCCTGACTGGTGTGAGGTAGAATCTCAGGGTTGTTTTGATTTGCATTTCCCTTATAATTTTAAATGTAAAACACTGAAACTTAGAAGGTTTTTGTGATGACGTCGGACCTAAATTCATCTTGAATTGATGTAAGCCTATTCATACTGTCAGATTTTCCACTCCTCTTTGTAGAATGCTGAGCTATGAGCGTATTTAATTTTAAGGCACTCTGGGTCCTACAATACCTATTACATTAGATAGATGCTTGAGTCATAGCATTCTCATAGAATCTGAGAAAGAATGTGAATTCACAAACAAACGGAATTACACTCAGAGTGTCAATCAAGAAACTAAGGTGTGGAGGATCACCTCAACCATGCCCACACCAGCCCTGTCAGATATGCTCTATCTAAGAGTATTGACTCATCCTTCATCATTGTCTATTTTCAGATGTGACAACAAAGTCATGAAAAAGGTAAGTGCCTTGCTCAGAGCAACACAGTCATCAATGAATCCCATTTTTCTAATAGAGTCAATCCTCTCCTGTACACAGTATGACTTTCCAAACACTGTTCTAGTTCATAAGCATTCATGCATCATGTTTAAACACTCCATAATTTCTTTATCCATAAATAGGTAATAATAACAACCACCTTTTCAGGAAAAACTTAATAGCAACACTTAATGACTGTGGCAAAAGAGATTCCACTTTGAATACTCCGTGGCTTTGATATATTTTATTAGCCATGCCTGGGACTGCAGGAGGGAAGGCAGCTAGCTGAAAGAGGATCCTGCATGGGCTGGTTACTCCTTTTAATCCGGGGCATTCCCACTCTTCTGTGTAACTTAGAAACTAATATAAAAATGGTGCTATGCCCAGAGGCATGGTACAAATTACCTAAAAGCACATTACAGTGATCCATTTAAAATTTAAATGAAACAACATATAATCTCTGATCAAAGCAGTTTAATATCAGGAGCTGTGAAGCTTGGAGTTCATGTATAATGAAGGCATTGAGGGTCCTTTTACCAGCAGCTGCTCTTGCAGGTACCCTGTGATAAACTAGGAAAAAAAGAAGGCATACAAAACAGGCTGCCTGACTGGATAACAGCTGGACAAGCCACCCGAGGAGTAGAAAGGCAGTAAACTAAATAAGCTTGGTTTATTTTTACACCTCCCCAGGGCTCTGTATATTTTAGGGTTTAAATATACTTTACCATGCAGGTGCATTCAGTTTCCATCTTTGAGGCTAATCTTTGACTCCACTATGGTCTTCCCTTCATTCTTATTTCCACACTGCATTTACCTTCAGTGTGTTCAGAATTATCCTCCTGACCCTGAGATTATTCTCTTCAAGTAATGCTAAGGTTTTCCTCTCCTCAGACCTAAGTCAGGCTACTGCACAAGAATAATAAAAGACTGAATGGCCTTTACTGTCATAGCTACAGCCCCATGAGAACCTGTGGAAAAAGTCCTCCCCTCGGACAGCCCATCCCAATAATAGACAACTACAGCCGTTGTAGTCTGTCAGCTTCAGAGATTGGCTGGTTGCATGAAGGACTGCTGACTCTGGGATTCTGGTTTCTCATTATGGGAATTAAGCACAAGGAATCAAGATAGAAAAATAATAGCAAACTAAGTCAAAACTTGATATGAGTTGGTTTAAAATATGTAAATCTAAAGTGATTAAAAGTACAATGATATTTAATGTGTTTGGAAGAAATTCAAAACAAGTAAATTCACCAGATTTCAACAAATAGCCTAAGAAAATAATTGATGCACAGCACATAAGTTAAGAATGTTCTTCAAAGTTCAGTGATATTCACTTTAAATGCCATAAATGCAAATAAATATAGCATAAAGAAATACTTGTGATTCTAGTTATTTCTTGTTATTACAAGTTAGATCTTATCTACATTTTACATATTAAAGGTCATTATTGCACATCTGTGCTTACCAAGGTCAATGAAAAGCTAAGCAGGCAATATTGTAAAAATGCACATTTGGATTCTATGCATAATGCTCTTAACTAGTCCAACAGTTTAATTCTTTGAATCCTCAGAACACTCTTGGGAGCATGGCAAATAATACATAATAGCTTCTACTCCAAAATCAAATCCTATCGCTGCAAGATTTTCTATGACTGTAACTCTGTCTCCCCCCAGAATCTATAATCAAATCTTTCTGGAAAGCCTCAAGACGGAGAAGCATGGTGGAGGATGCATGGAGACAGCCAGGATCACAGACTGAGTTTAATAAAGTCATCGTTGCTCTAGAACATCTTAAAACACATTTTTCTCTAGAGTTTTCCATTCATTCCAACAAATTAGGTTGTCCAACAAATCCACCATCTCTATTCTCTGGCCCTTCTGTCTCATCACACTATCATTCAAACATGACACCACACAAATTTAAACTAGAGAAAATGTGTGTACAGATAAGTATATGCACACCCTTTGCTATGCACCAGATTCTACCTAAACTTAATAATTCTTAATAAAATTAGTAATAAATCTTATTAAAATAATAAATTCTTAATAACAAATCACTTAGTGTTTAAAAAGTGGGCTTTTACTAGGGTTCTCTAGTTGTTGATACCATGCCACTAATGGTTGATGCTCTTGGCTATGAAATTCCTGCAAAGTTTGTCTTTTGGCTGCTTCATCTCTTCTCTCCTGACATAACAAACTCCTTTGGGTATTATTATTTCATCAACATGATCAACTGTCAAACAACATGATGTTGAACTTGATATATTGATCTTATCCTTGAAGATCCTTATAAAGTCAATTATTAACACATCTGTCACAGATGAAATGTGGCAGAATTTTTTCTGTCCAATTACATTAAAATATTAATGCAACAAGAGGCCTGTGATTGGACATGGAAAAGGAAGGTGGAGCTAAGAATTGCAGATATATATATATGTATATACATATATATATATATATATATATATATATATATATAGAGAGAGAGAGAGAGAGAGAGAGAGAGAGAGGAACCAAGATGGAGGCAGATGGACAGGAAGAAGATGTCTGTAGTTATCAGGGAAATGCAAATCAAAACAACCCTGAGATTCTACTTCACACCAGTCAGAAAGGCTAAGATCAAAAACTCAGGTGACAGCAGGTGCTAGCGAGGATGTGGAGAAAGAGGAACACTCCTCCATTGCTGGTGGGATTGCAAGCTGGTACAACCACTCTGGAAGTCAGTTTGGCAGCTCCTCAGAAAATTGGACAGAGTACTACCTGAGGACCCAGCTATACCATTCCTGGATGTATACCCAGAAGATGCACCAACATGTAATAAGGACACATGCTCCACTATGTTCATAGCAGCCTTATTTATAATAGCCAGAAACTGGAAAGAACCCAGATGTCCTTCAACAGAGGAATGGATATAGAAAATGTAGTGTTTTTACACAATGGTATATTTACTCAGCTTAAAAACAATGCACTCATGAAATTCCTAGGCAAATGGATGGAACTAGAAAATATCATCCTGAGTGAGGTAACCCAATCACAAAAGAGCACACGTGGTACTCACTCACTGATAATTAGCCCAAAAGCTCTAAATACCCGATACAATTCACAGACCACATGAAGCTCAAGAAGAAGGAAGACCAAAGTGTGGGTGCTTTGGTTTTTCTGAGAAAGTGAACAAAATACTCACAGGAGGAAATACGGAGAGAAAGTGTAGAGCAGAGACTGAAAGAAAATCCATCGAGAGACTTTCCCACCTGGGGAATTCATCCCATATACAGTCACCAAACCCCAACACTCTTGTGGATGCCAAGAAATGCTTGCTGAAAGGAGCCTGATATAGCTGTCTTCTGAAAGGCCCTGCCAGAGCCTTACAAATATAGAGGTGGATGCTCACAGCCAACCATTGCACTGAGTCTGGGGTCCCCAATGGAGGAGTTAGAGAAAGGACTGAAGGAGCTGAAGGGGTTTACAACCTCATAGGAAGAACAACAATATCAACCAACCAGACCCCCAAGAGCTCCCAGGGACTAAGCCATCAACCAATGAGTACACATGGCTCCAGCTGCATAGGTAGCAGAGGATTGCCTTGTCAGACATCAATGGGAGGAGAGGTCCTTGGTCCTATGGAGGCTCAAAAGATGCCCCAGTGCAGGGGAATAGAGGGCAGGGAGGTGAAAGCAGGATGGTTGGAGGAACACCCTCATTAAAGCAGGGGGAGGGAGGATGGGATAGAGGGTTTCCAGGAGCAGGGAAACCGGGAAAGGGGATAACATTTGAAATGTAATAAAGAAAATATCCAATTTAAAAAAAAAAGATCCTGATCCCACGTGGGTTTAAATAGCCACTGGTAGTGAGAAATATCATATAGGGATAGAATAATTGGGATAATTTGTCTGATCTAAGTGGGTACTGTGTATCATTATCAATTGACTCTGAAATTATTGTATGGGCGTCTTGTGAATTGAGAATTTATTGATATATAAATCTGGCTTGTTAATTATAAGCTTCTAGAGTTTTGTTTTACTGGGTTACTGGAAGGGGGAACCACTGACCACAGGAGGATTATGGCAGAACAGGAACTAGCAGCTCCAGAGACAAGTGAACTGGAGCTGGGAACACAATGATGGGGGCTGGGGGTGACTAGCTAGAGACAGAGCCAGCGGGACTGCACGGGGCAGAGAGTTGCCAGCAGTAGTGCAGAAACTTGGTGGTTCATTTTTTAGTATTTCCTGCAATAATGAATTCTCCTGCTCACTATATCCTTAGCTTTAAAGCATAGGTTGCCTAGCCAGATGTCTTAATTAGGGATTTCTACTACTGTGAAGAGACACTACAACTGAAGCAAGTCTTATAAAGGTGAACATTTCACTGGGGCTGGCTCACAGTTTCAGAGATTTCATTCAATATCATCATGGTGGGAATCATGGTGGTATGCAAGCAGACGTGGTGCTGGAGAAATCAAAAATTCTGTATCTTTATTTGAAGGTAGCCAGGAGGAAACTCATTGACAAAGAGAAATACATTAGACATAGGGATTGGACGGAATGAGGAGACTGGTTGGGGGAATAGATGGGGAAAGGTAGGATGGAAACAGAATAGATGAGGTGGGGGCTATGGGAGGAGACAGTGTTGAGAGAGACAATTGGGTTAGGGGAGGAGCATCTCTGGGATGAGCTAGAAACCTAGGACATAGAAACTTTCAGGAATCTATGACTGTAGCTAAGACTCCTAGCAATAGGAAACATGGAGCCTGAACCAGAGATCTCCTATAACCTGGTAAGACTTCCAACCAAGTATTGGGGCACCAACTCAGCCACAAAACCATAGACCCCCCCCCCCAATTTGTTCTGGCTACCTGATGTGCAGGGGTAGGGGATAGAGCAGAATTTGGGGAAAGGGCCAACCAGTGACTGGCCCAGTTTGAGCCCCATACCATAAGATAGAGCCCTAACACTATTGATGGTATTCTGCTATACTTGCAGATAGGAGGCTAGCATAAATATCATCAGAGGGACTTCACGCAGCAACTGTTGGAAGCTCATGCCGAGACCCAGAGCCAAGCCATGAGTAGAGCTTGTGGAGTAGAGCTGTAAGAAGGGGAGTAAGGAATGGTGGATCCAAAGGGGTCAAGGACACCACAAGAAAACCTAGAGTCAACCTGGGCCCATGGGGCCTCATAGAGACTAAACTGCCAATGAGGGAGCACGAATGGAACTGACCTAGGCCCTCTACACATATGTAACAGTATTGTAACTGTCTTCATGTGGGACTCCTAAAGCAGGAGCAGGGGTTGTCTCTGACTACATTGCCTGCCTTTGAATACCTTTCCCCTAACTGGGCTGCCTTGTCTAGACTCAGAAGAGGATGCACCTCGTCTTGCTGTGCCTTGATATGCTGGAGCTGGTTGATGTTCATGGGAAGCCTCCCCTTTTCTGGGAAGAAGGGGAGAAGGGATGAATGGGCAGGAAGGGAAAGAAGATGGAGGGACTGGAAGGAGAGGAGGAAGGGAAAGCTGCAATCAGGATGTAAAGTAAATAAATAAGTTAGTCAATAAGAAAAGGGGAGAGAATAACTTTTCAAAATCTCCCTGCAAACATGAAGCAGCATCTGTTTACTACATTAGTTAGTCAAAGGCACGCCAAAGGAATTCTTATCACACACACAATAATACAACAGAACATATAGAGCATTGCCAGAGTCTACAAATTAACACAAGAAAATAGCAAAGCAATGAGATATTGGTGTGACTATGTCATACGTCATTTAGGCTGCCATCTTCTTTTTCAAATATCAATTTGTCAGCAGTTCACTGCGACTTTGAACAGAACCTCCTTAATTCCTGGCTAGCAGTGAAAAATTCAAAAAAGAAAAAATATCAAAGAATGCTTTACAGTGCTCAAAATTAAAGAAGACATGTCAGCAATTTGGAGGGTATAGAAGATACTGGGAGCCAAAGAGTGCTTCAAATTTAAATGAAAAAAAAAAGTGCTTTGGTAGGATATAAAATACAAAGAATTTTTTTGGAACAACATAATGGTATTTTTATTACTTCCTTATTATAGTTGTTAAAAGATGACATGTTATGTAAGCTTATATAACTTAATAAATCTAAAATATATTATTTTAAAAAAATAAGAATCAACATGCAAAATGCCAGGAATGTGTCAGAGTTTAAAAAGCAGCAGCATTTCTTCCTTCTTAAAATCACAATAAGTCTTAAAATCAATAATAGCTCAAAGTCAACAAGAAAATCACTCAAATCCAACAGGGTTCAGCCTGACAAGTCAATATCAAAGTAAAGGCATGCTAAAATGAAAACAGGATGCATCTCATTTCCCAACAAGCTTTTGAGGAACTGTGATGAGCTGATTTCAAAGGAAAAGTTTTCTGAAAGACCTTTCCTGTGTCAATGAGTTTCAGCATATTCATTACCTTCTCTGGCACCAGATTCAGAGAATCAGTTCCTATGTTGAAGTCCTTGATCTACTTGGAGTTTAGTTTTATATATGGATCTGGTTTCATTCTTTGACAAGCAGCTACCCAGTTTAACCAGTAGCACTTGTTGAAGAGGCTCTCTGTTCTCCAATGTGTATTTTCGAGCTTTTATTCTGTCAAAATTAAGTGTCCATAGGTACATGGACTTATTTCTGCATCTTCAGCTCTGGTCCATTGATCAATGTGGCTGTGTTATTTTAATTACAATGAAGCTCAGAATTATAGCTTAAATACACAAATGATAATACTTCTGTTCACTTGTTACTCAGAATTGTCTTTGTTATCCTAGGTTTTTGTGTTTCCATATAAAATTCAAGATTTTTTTTCAATTTCTATAAAGAATTATGTTGGAATTTTTTAGATTTTGTTGAATCTGTAAACTGCTTTGACTGGATGGCCATTTTCACAATATTAATTCTATAAATCAGTGTTATGAGAGGTCTTTCCATCTCTGGTATCCTTCTCTATAGCTTTTTCCACTGTCTTTTACTTTCTTAGAGTTATTCCAAAGTATTGCTGAGGCTGTTATGGTTTGTTTCCCTGATTTCTTCTCCACTATGTTTACCATTTGTATATAGTATAGAAAGACTACTGATTTTTCTGTTAATTTTGTATTCTCCTATAGGCCCTCAAGTATTAGTCTATTGCCAGTACTACTGATTATACTCCAAAACTTGATGATATAAAACTCTACTGCTAAAGATACAACAGGATTGTTGTATATTTAGCTGGTACTCAATTCCAAGCTTTATTCATAAGGGCTAGCATTTATAGCATTTATAGGTACTGTACAAACCTCTAGAGAAAAGTAGTCATCCTTGTCACCCAACTATGAATTCTATGAACTGTAAATGACCTGCCTGGTAAGACAGGTGCATTGGTGCAGTAGTGACACAAATGCTCTGGACACAATGAACTATCTTTTTATTGGATGGCCACTCCATAAGATGGAATCCATGGCACTGTCAATGAGGACATGAACTTATAGATAAGGCATGGGTCCTAAGGGAAAACTTACTATTAATATTCTGCTAAATGAATTCAGCAATAAAACAACTCCTAATGTCATAGCACTATACCTATAAATCAGTGCATACTCAACCTCCTTCAGAAAGCTACTTCTTGCAGTATTTGGTAATTAACAGAGACCCACAACTGGTCAACATGCAGAAAATAAAGGACTTTTGAACATTTAGCCCTAAGTGGAATGTCTCTATCACTTCCATCCCTTCAAGGCTCATGGACTGATGCTGAAAAGGGAATAGAAAGAATGTGGATGTCAGAAATGGTGGATGACTTGAAGGATACAGTGTTATCAATACAAAACAAAGAAAATTAAAGTAAGAACTCACAGAGACTGTTATAATATGCACAAGACTCATAAAAGCTTAAGCCAGACAGTATTCCATCATGAAGGAAGGGAGGTAAGACATGAAGTCCCACCCTTATCCAAAGAGCTACTGATATTTGATTTCCACTTGGAAAGTAAGATGTTTGTTAATGGAATAGCACTTAGTATATCAACCATACTCCAGGGTAGGACCCATGCCCAGAAATATTTGGCTAACACAAACAGGACTCCATGGTTTGGGAGACTTTTAAGAGAAAGAAAGAGATAACATGATGTTGGATGAGTAGGGAGATAAGTAATCATCTAAGGAGAGTTGAAAGTTGGAAACTAAAATGATCAAAATACATTGTATGTAGTTCTTAAAAGAACAAATTAAGAATAGATGCATACATGTACACGTACATTTTTTTGGTTTTCAATAGCAAGTGCATCCAGTCAAATAGCTAGAATGCTGCTGTCACTCTTTGCTTGACTCGTTTTTTTTTTTTTCTGATTGTACTAAAACACAGATTTTTTTGAAACACAAGAACTCAGAGAAGTGGCACTACACCAGCCATGTAGCCTCTGAAAATCTTCATTGTACCCTTGTGAGAGAACCAAATGAAATAGGCAAATAATTTCTGATATTACTTTAAAATGAGTTTAGGTCTCAGAGATCCCTAAATAAAACTTTATGATCCTCCCTGAATATCCCAGAAGTCACTATGAGAACACACTATGAAGCCGTGCTATTTGAAGGGCAAGTAAACTGTAGCATTTGTGACTCAAATCTCATTTGTTATTAATTGAGAATGCACATAACTTCCAAAACTCTCATCCTGCTCTATGTATCAATCGGGTATTGTCTCAGTTACTATTCTCTTGCTGTGAAATTATACGATGACCAAAGCAACTTATAAAAGAGAGCATTTAAACGGGGCTTGCCTATGTTTTCATAGGGGAAGTTCATGATCATCATAGTGGAGAGCATGGGAGCAAGGATGCAGGCATGGCCCTAGAGACATAGCCAAGAGCTCGCATCATAGCCACAAACTGGAGATGGGAAGAGGGGGCAGGGAAACTGATCAGTAGCATGGGCTTTTGAAAAGCCAAAGCCCACTTTAAGTGACATGCCTCCTCCAATTTGGCAACACCTCCTAACCCTTCCCAGAATAGTTCTATCAGTCAGGGACCAAGCATTCAAATATATGGGGGAATTCTCATTCAAACCACCATAGGTTTGGTCATTCAGCATGTCATAGTTGCTTAGTATAAAATCTAGAATTGACATGCAAGAAGAAAAAGTTCCCAGTAGTTCCCAGGGAATACTTCTAATACAGTGACAGCAGATGGGATTAAAGCAAACTGAATTTTTTAGTATATATATATATACTAAATATATATGTGTATGTATGTATGTATGTATGTATGTATGTATGTATGTATGTATGTATAGTGAGATTGTCCCTAGGAAGTCTGAGATATCAGATCCCTGGATCTGGAGTGACAGGCAGTTGTGAGCCTCCTGATGTGGTTCTGCAAACTAAATTTATGTTCTCTACAAAGACATTATACACTCTTAACTGCTGAGACATCTCTCTAGCCCTTAAGCCTATTTCTTAGACAAACCCTTTCTATAGTGTTTAAATTAGTCACTCTAAAACCAAAGCACTATTACTTTCAGTTCCATCCAACTAGTGCTCCTTTTGGGTTTTGTCTTCCTGGTCTACAGAATGTTTTATCTATTTAATAATGTTCATCATTACTTTCAGAAAACTATTAGTCTTTCAGCCTGTAGTGGAAGGAAGCTCAAATTTCATTTAATAGAGTTAGGTCCTCAACTCTATCTCTTACAAAAGTTTAGTTTCTACAGTGTGCTCTAAAAAATCCACCACATCACTTATACTGGTACCTTATTCATTTGCTCAAAAGCTCAACCACCACTTTTCTCACTTCAATATCCACTAGCTATGTCTCTATGGCTCTGATACAGATAGTATGTTCCCGATTAGTTCAAAAAGATAAGGGGGATGACTTTAGCCAAAATACACAACAAAGGGGAGATAGAAACTGTAGAGATCACCTCCAGCAGATGAGCATGGCACCAGATGAGGGTCAGCCTCACTGGCTGACCAATCATTCATGAGAGAAGCAAAACAATAGACACTGTAAATCTTAGCAAACACTAAACACCAGGCCCTTATGTTTTACTGAAGACCCAGCAGTGGAACATTTTCTAGCACACCACACATGGATTTCCTACAAAACGAGGCACTGCTGGCCTGAACAGTTACCTTCTGATTACATGAGCATCTTCTTTAGGCCTGTGTACCATTTACCCAAACAAACAACAACCTCAAGAACTGAAGGACTTTGGAATGGTCAGATCACAAAACCTTTAGCAACAGAACTTCTAGGTCCCTGTTCATATGCCTTTCCCAGTGATTACATACACAGAGATGCATTGGTATTTCCTTCCTAAATAGAATTACTACTCCTCTCAGGAACTCATCTCGTTAATGAAACTTTAAAGAAAACATCATTTTCCGTGTTATTTTTTTCATCCTAGTGAGTGAGCATTGTTATACCCATCTTAATGAGTGAATGTAATATTTCCCCCTACCCCTCTCACTGCCCTCCCAAATATTTATCTAATTTATCCCAGGACAGAAAGAACATCTAATAAGTTCCCAGTGTCCTAAGGAGAAGAAGTCTCACTACTGTGCTTAAACAGAGCAAAAAACTCACAGCTACCAACCATAAAGAGTCTCACTTTATTACTATCAATCAATCCCTAGAACTGTTGTGAAATTTCTAATTAATTCTAAAGGTTTTACACTGTTTCTTTTTGCAAGTTCTCCTGGTATGTAGGATACATTACATGTGGCAAAGAAAGCATTAGTAGACAAAGTCCTGAAATACACATAAAATCACTGGCCAGGGACAAGAGCATCCTGAGAGCAGGGTGCCGCAGGACTAAAGCTTAGAAATAAGTTTATATTCCACAGGGATTCCCTCTTCTGCCAAAGAAACAATTGGGGACCTAAGGATGGCTCTCCTGCTCTCTTTCATTCACTCATGTCTATGTACAAAAGGAAAGGCAAGGGGTCCGCAGCTTGGCTTCTGTCTTTCATTAAATCATGAATGGTGGTGTAATCAGAAATGACTAGGCTCATTTAATCTTGTTGTCAAGAACACAGATTGTAAAAAGTGACTGTCAAAAAGGAGTAGCCCAATTTTGAGAATCTTTCTACTGACCTGAATCACTGTACAGTCTTTGTCTCCCTCTGTAGGCCATATTGTTCATACTCTGGTGCTAAAAATCACAGAGCCTAGGCCACCAACAGAACATGCAGTCATTGTACCTACCCCCCTATACATTTGCAGCAAATGTGCAGCTTGGTCTTCATGTGGGTCCCCTAACAAGTGGAGTGGGGGCTGTCTCACTATTCCCTGACATTGTATCCCCTTCTCCCTACCTGGACTGCCTTGTTGGGCCTCAGTGGGAGAAGACATGCCTAGTCATGTTGGGACTAGTTGTCCCAGGGTGGGATGATAGTCAAAGTGGGGTCCCGTTCTCTGTGGAGAAGGGAAGGGGGCAATGGGAAGAGGGATTTGCAAGTGTAGGACTGAGAAGAGAGAAGGGAGGTGAGCTCTGATGGGGATGTAAAGTGAATAAAAAATAATTCATTGTAAAAAATCACAAGGAATGTTATACAGACTGAGGAGGTTGTTTTATGTCTTTAGGAATACACAAAAATGCATAGATAGATGATAGATAGATAGATAGATAGATAGATAGATAGATAGATAGATAGACAGATAGACAAACAGATTATAGATGATAGACAATTTACTTTAAAAAATATTCCATGAATTTCAAGGAGAACAAAGAAGAATATGTGGAGGAGTGGTTGGAGGGAAACCAAAGGGAAGGGAGAAATGAGGTGATTATATTATAATCTCAAAAAATAATCAATATAATTTTTTAACCTTATATAAAACACAGGTACATGAACAGGATAAAAGCACTGTCTGCCCCACAAGATCACAATTCCCTATAAAACTAGAACTTGGCCAAGGGATGTCTACAGTCCCTTTCATTGAATGCTGAGGCTCTTTTTAAAAAGCTTTTTCGATAATTTACAGAAAAGATTTTCATGATTAAATAGAATACTTGGGTTTTTTTTTTTTTTACTCAGGAGAAAAAAAACGTATTCATAATAGAAGACAAATCTAAGTGACCTGGTAGCTATAACTGATGAGAGAGAAAAAGAAGGGGGCAATTGGGATAACGTGCCTCAACAGCAAAATCCCCACCTCCCTAATTCCATTCAAACTGGCTGATCCTATCAGCATAGGAGTTGATTTTATTTTCTCCCATCCTTAAATTTGTAAAATATAATTTGTCTGAGGGACACTTGGAAATGTTTTAGTGTTGACTAAAATTTTAGAGAAATAGCATATAGTTAACAAGGATGCACTGATCCACTTTTAATAGAAACGAGGGAAAAGCAATGTTAGAATTCAAGATCCCAAGCAGAAGTGGATCTAAATACTAGTTCTGACTCTTGATAGTTGTGTAATTTGATCAAGGTTTATAGGGTTTGGGGTTTTTTTTGTCTTGATATTCCATATAAAAATGAAAAATAATGACCACCCAGTTTTATATTAAAGAGATAAATCATGTGAAAGATTAACACTAGACCTAAAAGGTTTTTAAAACTAATACATATTGCTATATGCCATGTACTCAAAATCCAAAAATATGAATGCAGGAAATTATGCCTCTTAAAGACTGAATAAAATAATAAAAGTCTACTTTATATGCTGGGAGCCAGCCCCGGGCAAGAGGGTATTCTTCTTTCGTGTTGGTTCTTCTTGAAGCAGCCAAGGGGGGCAGAGGGTGGCAAGAGCATCGTCAGGGGTAAGACTTGGTCTTACAAAATTTGGAATAAGACTTTCTCTTAGGAATTCGGGGGCAAGACTTTGTCTTACAAAATTCTGGGGTAAGACTTTGTTTTACAAGATATTTAGGGTTGCTGTAAAATAAAAAGTTTACTTTTCTAAATCTAAGTTACTATGCTATTGTAGCTGACCTGCCTTCTGTGTTCCTCTGAAGCTAAAGACTGCAGTCTCAGGCACTTAGCACCTCATCCTAAAACAGCAGGAGATTAAGTAAAGGGTTAATTGCTAGAGCCTTTTCCCTATTGTCCAGATGCCTCTTGCTTGTTGGACTAGGGGGAAGTCTGGAGCAATAAACTTCTATTGAACCAGGAGAAGAGAATAACACTCACAGAAAGAAAAACTTTTACATAAGTGAGTATACATAATCTCACATAAATTCATACACAGATTCAGGCATGCAGAGTTCTCATTTATACATTTCCACACAAATTCAGTTGGGCCCAGCTTGCATGCATTCTCACAATTACATACTTACACACACACACACACACACACACACACACACACACGTGTATATACATTTCTCACAATTGCATACTTACACACACATCCATACTTACATATATGATATAGAGCAAAAGACCAAGCACTGGTGCAGAAAGAACTCACTCATTCTGGATGAAAAATGAGCTCCAATATTTATTGCATAGAGAAAGAAAATGTTTCCATCCTTTTAATGCAAAATGAATTAAATCCATGTTTGTAAGAAAACAGCTTTGTTTCTTTTAATAAGACTAAGCCTGCCTTGTCCTTACCATGGGACAAAACAGGTCCCATGGTAAGGAGAAACCTCCCTGCTCCTTCTGCTCTCTACAACGTCTTCTTTTTTCCTCTTTCCCTCTGCATTCTACACATTGCTCTCTTAGATTTTTTTATGTTACCTATAGTCTCTAAGTTATTCCACTCTGCATTCTCCTAATCTTGTTCTCTTCTGACTTAGAACTTCTCCTCAGTTCAGTTCCTCTCTCAGCTCAGTTTTTCTCACCTCTGTTCCTCTCACCTAAGTTTCTCTGTTCTGACTCTTCTCTTTGTCCTCAGCCCTTAAACATCTTTCAGAACACAAGTTCATCAAAAGTTCACACAAAAAGTCAAATCATAAATTGAAATAGAAGTTTACAACAAAGAATGTTTACATACATATCCATTAGGAGTAATTATTTAGCTTTAAACATCTATCACCTGTCATAGCTCTACAGGTTCACCTAAGGTTTAAAACCTTAACTAAGTTTCGTATAGATAAATCCAATCAATATTTAATCTTCTGTCCTAGCACGTATAATAAATAGTTAGTTCCCTTTTTATGACCTTTTGTTAATTGTTTTACAATCTCTTGGAATGTGCTCTGAGTAAGAGAAAGTCTGGTTACCTTCGAAGAACAATTAAGTTGTGACACTTGGGAGACTGGCAGAGTTCTCATTGCAGTTTTGACTATCATAAAAGGACCTAATAGCAGTCCCGTTATAAAAGAGTTTAATAATCACATATATAATTTTAGGAATTCTTWTAGGATCATCATTAAAACTTAAGTCATCTATTTGTCTACATAGCATCTGAGACAGTACATCTTTGTGGATCTGCAGAGATCTACTCCAAAGGAGTGTGCTATAACTTATTGATTATTACATATGTTTAATAATAATAGAAAAAGCATGGTAGCAGAAATCTTTCCTAAAATTAGTCCCTCACAGCTTTGCTTAATGAGGGCTCACAGATTATATAATAATCCAAAGCAGGCCATTTCAAGATGATCACCTGCTACCATATTAGCCTGTCCCATTATGGATCCTGACATTTATATATGAAGTCAAGAAGGAAATATGAGTCCAAGAATAGAGTAAAGGAGTTTTTAATAACTTGGATCTGGACAGCCTCTGGCATGCCACCCATTTATGACAGTGTTCTTCAACACACCATAAGATCCCCTTATTCTGACATTAATTTAGTTGATTCAATAAATAGAAGCATTTCACTAAAGCCATGATAAGTTCCAGTCTCTAGGTACTTTAAAATTTTTAAAGCTCACCCAAAAGAAAGTAGAAAAATTCGAGAGCATATTGGCAAGTACTAGCCTTTAAGTACAGCCCTTAAAATTCTCCATACCAATGTCCTGGCTTACCTCTCCCCTACTGATCTCTAATTTTAGCTTTAACAAAAGGCTCCTCTGAAACCCTCCTGGTCGTCCTGTGAAACATCACACTTACTGGTGCACGTGATTGCCAGACAGCTTCATCTATAGGTGTGCAGAATCCTCTCTATACTGTGCTTTGCTTGAAAAGAAGGTTGAATTTATAGCCTTCATCTTCACTATACCACTTCTTTATAACATTCAATCATTTCTTTAAAATATTTATAGAGCACATACAAGGTGCCAAACATAAGTCTAGCCATTGGTGAATAAAATCGGAAGCACATGCTCTCAAGAGTTTACATTTTGCAAAGAGATTGGACAATAAACTGCTAATAAAGTATACTTACAATAGATGTCAATAGGTACTGTGTAATAAGTGAGGTGTTGGAACGGTGAGATACCAATGGTCCTTCACAGTCTGTTGCATGAGTTACTTACTACACTCTTAGTTATTTTAGCTGCTACATTCATGTGTGACATCGGGCTTCAGACCACATGTAATTTATCCCTTCATAGGTCTCTGGTTCAAGCCAGGTCACCCAAAGCATTATGGGGAGACTCTGAACAGGAGATAAATACAAAGCTTTATTTACTGAAAGAAATCTTAGGTGTACAGTTCAAAAGACTCTGTAAAACCTAAAGTTGATGCCATGAGAAAAGCTAGTAGAAGTCAGTGAATCAGTGCTGGCATCATTGATCACCCAGCTCTGGTTGCTTCTGTGATTTACATGATTCCATGTCTTGCTCTAATTTTTCTGTTCAATATTTCCTAGTAATTAATGAGTGATTACTCATTAATCTAGTGATTAATTCTTCTTGATTGGACTTCTCTAACAGCCTCTGGTTTGGACAAGCATCCAAAGAGCATATGTTAAGCACTTGGTCTCTAGCCCATTGTTCTAGTGAGAAGTCTTTAAATGTGTGACCTAGTAGGAAGAAGTTAGACCACTAAGGGCAGGAGGTCAAAGGGCATTATGACTCTCTGGTCTCTCCCATTTCTGAAACCTTGCTTTCTGACCTAAATAAGGTAGTCATCTTGTTTCATAGACTCTCCATCCTGACATCATACCTCACCATGGGCCCAAAACCAACAAAACCAACGTGGACATCCAGTCGAGGATGAAAATCTCCAAAACCGTGAGGTAAAATGAAACTTTTCTCCATTAAAGTCTGTTTGTTGTCTTAGATATTCTGTAATAGTGTAAACTGACTGCCAGGGGCTCAAGTCCTATAATTTATTTAAAAATAACCTAAAAACCAGAGAAGAGTAATTTATTTTGCATGCTTTCTACAGCTAGTTATTGCCAAGCTTTTACTCCCCCATTGTCTTCTCTTATATCTCCCCCTAAATCAATACAATTCAAATAAGGGCCCCCATCTTTGAAGTACTTTTACTATTTATCCATTGATCTCCATTTCTGTCACTATATCCATAATCCAAACAACCATCATTTCTCAACCAAACTTCTGTTTCTCATTGTCCTAGAAACAAAAGCACATGTTATACTTGATGCAAAGTTCTTCAATGCTTCTTGAATTCTAACTACACTTAGTCTTCTACAACATCATTCAGTGAACTTAAGCTATCTCTTTTGCTTCATAACACTTTGTTATTACATTCATGTGCCCCTGCTGTGGCTATTTATTCTTTCTAGAGTACTCCTGCCTTTGTTCTTTATATGGTTGCCATCTCTGCTTTCACTTATACTGCTGCATAGGAAGACTTCCTTTTTAACCGGTACCCTAGAAACAAGTAAACTAAGGTCCAACAATACACATTAGATTACAGTTATATGTTGGTTTTTACTGACAATGATTCTTTGGAAAAATGCAAATATGAACATTCTTACTCCCATTTTATAGACAAAGAAATAGAGATTTGTATATTAGGAAGTTTTCCAAAGCCCCAAGTTTCCACCTTCCAAATCTACGGAGTATCTTTGCTTCCCTACCACTCTCTCAAATAAAAGAAAAACAAAAACAATCATCAGGCAAATAGAAAAAAAGAATGAAATGTTGCAAAATTTACGTTGTAGAGAATTTACCTTATAATAAATTTCTTTTTAATTTTTTTTTATTTTCTATATTCTTTGCTTACATTCCATATGATTTTCCCTTTCCCGGTTCCCCCCTGCCCATAAGTCCCATAAGCCCTCTTCCCTCTGCTAGTTCCACAATCAACCCCCTCCCACTTCTCTCTCCTGGAAATCCCCTACAATGCTCCATCAAGCCTTTCTAGGACAAGGGCCCTCGCCTTCCTTCCTTCTTACGAATGATTTGATATGTGAGTTGTCTCTTGGGTATTCAGAACTTCTGGGCTAATAGCCACTTATCAATGACTGCATTCCATGTGTGTTCTTTTGTGAATGAGTTACCTCACTTAGGATGATATTTTACAGTTCCAACCATTTCCCTAAGAATTTCATGAATTCGTTGTTTTTAATTGCTGAGTAGTATTCCATTGTGTAAATATACCACATTTTCTGTATCCATTCCTCCATTGAGAAACATGTGGGTTCTTTCCAGTTTCTGGCTATTATAAATAAGGCTGCTATGAACATAGTGGAGCATGTGTCCATATTGCATGTCAGGGAATCCTCTGGGTATATGTCCAGGAGTGGTATAGCAGGGTTCTCCAGAAGTGTCATGCCCAGTTTTCTGAGGAACCACCAGACTGATATCCACAGTGGTTATACCAACATGCATTCCCACCAGCAGTGGAGGAGTGTTCCTCGTTCTCCACATCCACGCCAACACCTGCTGTTCCCCGAGTTTTTAATCTTAGCCATTCTGATTGGTGTGAGGTGAAATCTCAGGGTTGTTTTGATTTGCATTTC